>JAANBA010000009.1:0-346929 GCA_014621435.1 Neopestalotiopsis clavispora
ACCCACATCACCGCCACCAGCTCGGCGCCGCACCACGCCCACCTGCAGAGCCTGGGCGCCTCGGCCTGCCTGGAGCGCGCGGCCCAGGACCACGCCGAGCAGCTCAAGGCCTCGACGCCCGACGGCCACGGCTTCGACGCCATCGTCGCGCCGTGGGGCGCGGGCGGCTCCTCGCCGGCCGTGTACGAGGCGCTGAAGGCGAACGGTTTGCGGCGCTGTGCCACCGTCATCACGGGCCCTCCCGCGGGTTTCCCCGAGGGCGTCAACGGGGCCCTGGTCGGCGGGCAGGATTTCCTCGACGCCGAGCCGGGCGCCATGCCGTACCTGACCACCCTGGTCGAGGAAGGGCGGTACCAGCTCCCGGTCAAGCTCGATGTGGTTGGTCATGGGTGGCAGGCTATTGATGAGGCGATTGCGAGGTACCCTAAGGGTGTAAGCGGTGCAAAGATGATTGTTACTCTGTAAGATTATTTACTGGACAGTGCACTGGGAGGAGAGGATTGCCAAGGCGATACTCTTGAGCGATACCAACACCTTAGCCACAGTTCCAAGGTAGACTTAAAATAGAAATTTGAGCATGAGAATCACCTTGAAATTTCTGTGAGCCATGATAGCTATACAATATGCCCCCAATAAAACTACTCGCCATAATTCATAAAAGTTAGGTCCCATCCACCGGTCTGCCTCAGTCCCAACAGGCTCCTACTATCAAAGGCCTCGCACATTTTGAAACTTCAATACAATCAGCTATAACAACTCGGATTGAACACTCCCGAGCCTGTCTTCGTGTACGAAGGAGGGGTTCTGCACCCAGTCAGGTTTAGCACCGACCGACACCCACGCGGCCCTGTCGCACCAAGACCAGGCTTATAAAGAGACACACCGCAGGCGGCCTACCACAGCAATTATCCGGTCTTTTGCTTTTTCCTAATTATAAAAAAACTAAATAAAGAAAAGAGAAATTTCTAAGCAAAAGCAATAAATTTATTTATGTTAATATTTAGATCGATTTTCCAGCTAAAAATTATTAAGCTAAACTTTCCTTAATATTATTTTTTCCGCTACCTAATCGACCGGCATAATAACGTGAGGTACTCATCCTCTCCGGCCCTGACCCGGAAAAAGAGCACAACCTACATTGCTTCATCGCCCTCCGCAATTCTCTTCCACTCTCGATCGGCGCCAGGGAACGGCGCGGATCCTTATAAGATGGTTTACGCGAGGCGGTTCCAAGTTGAATGTGGACTTCACCACAGTAACCGAGCACGGTCGTCGCAGATTGGGCTCTTCGTTATTGTTAATGGCCACATCTTCGATCTCCAGCGCCAAGTAGCACCAAGCTGATGTTGCTTACCACATACAACCTCGTATGCAGTGTTAAGCATTCAATGAAAAAAAGGAGAGAGAAACAGCCAGGTACACTATTAAAATAACGAAATGTCACTTTTAGGCCATGCTCGTATCCAAAGTCTCTCATTCCAAGTCACACCAAAGGTTGTGGAAGTTTACGAGGAGTGCATTCCCATGAAAGTAATTGGCAAAGACAGTGTCTACTTATAACTGTATAGTGTTTCTAGGTACTTGGTCATCTAATCATAAAACACCGTAGACCTATTCTATTGCCACAGTAGGTGCTCCAGATGCTTGTTGTACCTGCCTCCCTGGATCTTGAAAGAGGCGAGAATCTCGTCCAGCTCCGTCTTGTCCTGAGGCGACAGAGTCACGACAGTTGTGTTCTCCTCGACGCGACCCTCCGAGGTTGCTCCTGGGATGGGAATAATAGTGCCGGCCTGCTCCGAGTTGGAGGTGGCACGGATCCAGGCCAGAGCAAGCTGGGCTGGAGTCACGTTCATTTTGTCGGCGAATGCCTTGAGCTTATCCACGAGCTCCAGGTTCTTGTTAAAGTTCTAAAAATGGAAGAGAGATCATCAGCGACATGTGCTTTGTTTTTCACATCATATGGCATGGATCGGGTAGTGAGTATCATACCTCGGGCTGGAAACGGTCAAAGCGCCGTCGAATATCTCCCTCGGGTATGTCGTCGAGAGACTTGACTTGTCCAGTAAGGAAGCCTCGGCCCAGGGGCGAGTATGCAATGAGCGGAATGTCAAGCTTCTTGGCGGTGGCCGCCACACCATTGGACAGCAGGTCGGGAGTCCAGAGCGAGAACTCAACCTCGACCAGACTCAGGGGGTAGACGGCGTTGGCTTTTTCAATGGTCTGGGCTGCGGCCTCGCTGATGCCCAAGCCGCCGACCTTGCCGGCGGCGACGAGCTCACCAATGGCGCCCAGGGTCTCCTCGAGCGGCACCGAAGGGTCCTGGCGGGTCGGGCCGAAGATGTCAATCTTCTTGACGCCGCCGAGCCTCTGGATGACGGTCTCGGCACTGGCCAGGACCTGCTCGCGCTTGTTCTGGGGCTGCATGGTCTTGGGGTCGACGCAGCCCTTGATGAAGAGCGTGACCTTGTCGGCGTCCTCGGGGTGGGCCTCGAAGTAGCGGCGGATCAGATCGAGGCCGGCCGTGGGCTCGGGCATGCCATAGTAGTCGGCGCTCGACCAAAAGGTGGCGCCTTGGGCAATGGCCTTCTTCATGGTAGCAAAGGCCTGCTCATCTGGGGTGTGCTTGGGGCGCCAGGTCATGCCCATGAGGCCGAAGCCGGTGGGAACATTTGGCTTCAAAACGTTGGAAGGAGGCATGGTGTTATTTGTATGATAGTGTGTTTTGGTATGAGAATTGGTTGTATTGGAAGAAGTATTGGTTGAAGGTCGTTTGTGTTTAAGTCTGCCAAGAAGACGAGAAAGAGATTTGATGGCATTCATTTGAGGAGAAAGTGATTAAGAGCACCATTTTTCAGGAACAAAAACTGAATTCCTCTTGTCTTAAAGGTCCTTGGTCATTTGTCACCTCTGAAAGAAGGCGGATGAAACCCCCGGGCGCATAGCACTTACACAACAACCAACATTCCTCCTCGAGCGTGCGCCAATCATAGGGTCTCATCACCTTCCTGAGCGTTGCTATGCTGTGCCGCTTACTTATGACGTATAGCGGCGGGACTTTTGGGATCTGACCTGCAACATGCAAAGCCGAAAGTTCAGCCGCAGTCTGGCAATTGGGTGTGTCTTGATCCAGCTCTTGGCTCCTTCTGGTGACCATTGCATTGTGCCCCTGTCTCTAGCTCTAAAGTCGTGAGGCTGTCCGGGTTTTTCCTTTGGTTGTTCGGGAGCACTCAACGGAATCATGGTATCATTAGTGTAGTATATGCACCACGGGAGTTACCCTAGGCCGCTAAAAGTCGGGATAGTGGTGGACCTTGTTTAGTGCCTAAAGTGCCTGGCTAGACTCTAGAGATTGGCTGGTCTAGCGAAGAACATGCTGGTCAATCCGCCAGAAAAGCGAATGATAGGCCTCGGGTGCCGTGGAGATGCTGGCTTGTCTGCCCTATGGCCCCGCGGGGGGCGTGTGTCGGGGAACCTAGATTGGAACCCCCAGCTAGGCCCTAGCCCCCCCTAAAGATCAACCTTGCAGCCTGCGACTATAGGCCGTTATGCAACGCGTATACTCGGATGCGAAGCCATTTTGCTGTAGTTTGCAGCCTAGTCCACTTCTTCCATGCTATCCACGTGCGCAACCGTTGAGATTCTCAGATCGAAATGATTACTTCTATTTTTGCTCACAACAGTGACTTTTGTAACGTCATGTTCACTTCGTACCGTACCTCCATCGGGCACACTCCATGAGAGCACTATAGTTTTGAGGCTTTGACTTGGAAATAGCCTCGCTAGTTGAAGGATTCTACCCGACAGCCCCCGAAAGTGCCCTCATGGCTCGTAAGCCCATTGATCCTGTCAAACAGGTCGTGAGATTGCACGATGATTTGGTTCCGTGACCTTCATATAATACATGAAGCATGGCAGCACCAATTCCAAAATCTCTCAACCAGATCAGCAGATATCTTACAAGCATCCAGCCAATTAACGCTCAATCCCCCTGACGATCCGGGACGTGACAGGAACAAGGCCAAGAAGGAAACCCGCTCCCCTATAACTTTACAAAATGCGTTCAAACGTCCCCCTGGGCGTCTTGGCTGCCACATCGGCAGTTTCGGCCTTTCCCACGCTGCACACCAGCAGTGGTGATGCTCTTGTCAGATTCTTCGAGAAGAGAGCAAGCACTTTGAACTTTACAATCTCATCCGAAGCCTCGATCGTTTATCCCAGCGACGCAACATGGGAGAATGACACAGCTCGGTGGTCTCTCTGGAGCCCCCCAAGCTATAGTGTTGCCTTTCTTCCAGCTACAGAGCAAGATATCACTACCGGTGTAAGTTTCACTCGGCCCATATAGCACGGGCTATTCGTCAGACATGCAGCATGAGTGCTAATCCATCATCTCTCCAGCTTCAATACCTGACCCGCAATAACATTTCTTTCCTGGCGCAATGCGGAGGTCATGGAAACACTGTTACTTACGAGACTGTGCGAGATGCCGTCGTGATTGACATGCAGAACTTCAATGAAATTGTATTGAACGATGACAACACAATCACTGCTGGTGGTGGTGCGATCTTTGGAGATGTTTATCCAGTAGCATATAACGGTGGAAGAGAATTACGTGAGTCTTTCTTGGTCAAACGTAACATTGTTGCGATACTGTATTCAAGCTAATGGGGTGCTTTGATTCTAGCCCTCGGATCGTGCCCATGTGTTGGTGTTGGCGGTGCCAGCATTGGAGGTGGCCACGGCCGCCTGCAAGGCGAATATGGCCTCATCATCGATGTCATTAGCAAGCTTCGGGTCGCTCTCTGGAACGGTACCATCATCGATGTGACTGCCGACGAGAACGAGGACCTGTTCTGGGCCATGCGCGGAGCAGGCCACAACTTTGGCATTGTTCTCGACTACACCTTTGAAACGTTTCCCCTGAAGAATGACGGCCAGAACTACAACGGCGACATGACCTTCACCCTTGACTCCCTCGAAGGCGTTCTGGGAGCTATCAACGAGCTCATCCCTGATCAGGACCCTGGTCTTGCCATGGACTTCTTCATCACCTACAATGAGACTACTGCTACTGTAAGTCCTGTCTAAAGATATATTCGTCCACAAACAGCATACTGACTGTAGTCATAGCCTGGCATACTGCTGAACATTGTCCACCACGGCACCTTGGAAGAGGGGCAGGCGTTTGCCGCTCGCTTCGACTCGTGCAATGACACTGGAATCGAACAGCTCACCAAGAACGAGACAATGGTTGCTTGGACCGAAGTTCCCACTGCCGCCGCCCACGGCGCCATCGTCGAAGCTTGTACCGAGGGTCTCTACTACGACGTGTACACGGTCAACACGAAGCTGTTCGACATTGCCCAGCAGCGCGAGATGGCCGACTCGTACGTCGAGTTCGTCGTGGCCAACCCGCTGGCCGCGCACTCGATCCTCTTCTACGAGATCTTCCCGCAGCAAGGGGTCCTCGCCGTGGACCCGGACAGCACGGCCTTTGGCAACCGCGAGTACGGCAACATCCTCATGCTGATCCAGGGCACCTACTCGGACGCCAGCGTGGCCGCGGCCTGGCAGGACTGGGCGGCGCCCTGGCGCGAGCAGCTCTGGGACCCGAGCCCACTCGGGCTACCCCGTCGAGTCCGTCTACATGAACTACGCCCGCGGCGACGAGCCCCTGACGGCCCAGTACGGCTACGAGCCCTGGCGCCGCGAGCGCCTCGCCCAGCTCAAGGCAAAGTACGACCCCTACGGCTTCTTCAACCACTACAACTCGGTCCTTGGCAACTGGGACTCGGCCAACTAGATTTGTAAAACATCATCACGTGTGTTTGGCGACATTGAAGTTTTAATATGGCAATGGTATTAGCCATTGTAGTAGTAATGACGAGAATGGACTGGTCGGACAAGAGCATTGCGAATTTTCTTCCTGTAGAACATATATCTTGACTATTCATAAATATTAGACATTTGCCACGAGTGCGTGGAGCAAACATCTAGGAATTTGATATCCAACGTGATTACGCGAGTCATGAATTTAGTACGGATGATATTCAAGGCTGGATCTCGATGATGTCTTGGAGTTTCATTTTCTCCATATTCGTTGCTCGAATTAACAATAAAAGTCTAGTATGTAGGTTTCGTAAAAGTCGATCATGATCCGCCGCGCTCCAAGTCTATAATTACAAAGGAAGTGTAGGCAAGGCATTCGCTACTTCTGACACGGTTGCAGCGAGAGGGTTTGCAGATTCCGCACGTGTTGCGGAAGTAGTCGTGCTATCCTGTTGTGCAGCAATGATGATATCGGCCGCCTGAATTGAAATGTTAGTTTGATGAGACTTTCCTCTTGTGAAGAGGGTACTTGAAACTGACCTTTTCTGCAATAGTATAGACTACGGCCTGCAAGTGCGCACTGGGGATGAGAGGAATGATGGCCGAGTTGACAACACGGAGGTTGGAAACGCCGTACACGTTCAAGTTTGTGTCGACGACGCCGCCGCTGTCCCGGGGCAGCATCGCGGCAGTACCGCAAGGGTGGAACTCGGTGCCGAGCTCGGCGTTGACGACGCCCTCGAGCTGCGACTGGTCGCCCGAGGTGAGCGCCGCGTTGGTCGGCTGGGGCTGCAGCTCCTGCATGGCTTCGGTCTGGATGAGGCGGGCAACCCACTCCAGGCCCATGACGATGATGTCCTTGTCAAAGGGGTGGGCGCCGTATCGCGGATCGACTTGGACGCCGTCGACCAGGTTTGCCGAGACTGGGCGGACGTATCCGCGGGAGAATGGGCGCTGCGAGGTTACCTGGATTGTACCGACAGAGTTGGCCATGATCTCCACGACGCCCTCTGTCGCGCTGCCCAGGGACTCCACAATGGCAGCGTACTGGGCCTGATAGCCAGTGCGCACCTCGTCTGGTGTATCGGAGGGGAGGTAGGTGTTTGAGTCGGCCGTAGAAAGTCCACTCAGCAGTGACTGCGAATCGCTAGACAGGGAAGATAGGGCCATGTAGGCGACAGACTCAATGAGTGTTGCTGTCAACGGACCGGTCTTGTTGTTATTGTATTCATCCTCGGCGTTCGTCAGATTGGCGCCAGTGAGATCGCTCTTAGTGAAAAGATTAGGATTGGCGTCTAAATGGTGGTTAGTGACAGGCCGCCGATGCCCAAGAGATAGAAGAAATACTTACATGCGTATTCGGGGTCAATCATGCCGTGATCATGAAGGTTGTTACCAACGCCGGGAAGATCGACAACAGTCTGGATACCAAGATTCTGAAGAACTGCAGTCGGACCGAGACCAGAGACTTGCATGAGAGCAGGTGTCCAGACGGCACCCGCCGCCAAGATGACTTCACGAGCTGCATTGATGCTCAGGGATCCTGATGCACCAACGAACTCGACACCCTCGGCCACCGGATCTGTGGTCCCATCTCCGGAGTTCAGAATGAGTTTCGTGACACGCTGTTCTGGTGCAACGTGCAGATTCGATCGATCGATGATGCTGTCAAGGTATGCTGCGCGAGCATCACAGCGCGTCATGGTAGAGCCTGCCACGCTCACTGGAGGAACAGTAACACCTATGTTGGTGCTACCACTCGAGGTATCGTTTGCCAAGTCCAGACCCAACTCCATGTTGCCTTCAATGAAGTTGCCTATAATTTGTTAGCATAATGGAAGTGGCGTGGTTTGGATTTTATCAGTCTTACTGAATTGGCTGTAGTAGTAGCCGGAGTAGCCGACTTGAACAGCGCCGCTCTGTCCATAGATGGAACTGTCCGGTGTGAGTTTAACCTCGAGGCCTTCGGCACTGGCCAAGTTGTTCGTGAACTTTTCAACTTTTTGAAAGTACGGTTGCATATCGTCCCAACCCCAGCCGTCGTTACCCAGTGTTTCCCATGCATCGTAGTCGGCCTGTGTGCCTCGCGTCCAGATCATACCATTCATAATTGTCGCTCCGGCCACTGCATGTCCCTGAGCAAGTGAACGAGTGTTGCCATCTAGGGCAGTCTGAGCCACTGTGGTAAGATTCCAGTCATACTGCGATCCAAGAACGGATCCAATACCGGATGGCAGTACGATGCTTTCCTCCCTGTTATCCATTGGGCCAGCTTCAAGAACAAGGACGTTGATGCTTGCATCCGCACTCAGGCGATTTGCCAGCACCAAACCAGCCGGTCCGGCCCCTACAATCACATAGTCATAGCTCTGAAGCAAGCTTGCTTGAATATTTGCAGGTTGTATCAAAAGACCTTGTGAAACGGCTGCCAGACCAAGAAGAGCGCCCAATGGCGACAGTTTGCACGAAAACATCCTTGCAAGTAAAGAGTGAATAAAGTAATACCAATAATAAAAGAGTGTATAAGGGGCCGTTTTCTTAATGAATGACAATGCCAACCATTTAATCGATGGTTGTAAAGAATGTGATTTCGCTCAACGCGATTGGTGAAAACGACCGTGTCTAGCAGCCAGGCGATAGCCAAAAAAGAGAGTATGATGAAGAACAGAAAGCAGTCCCAACCTCAGGGATTTCTCGCTTTTTCGTACTTCTCGAATGATTTCTACTGACATCAGACTAACAACACATCAGACCGACATCGTGAAGCCTTGTCTTTAGCCGCAAGCCTCATCCACCCATCCCAGGTGATCAGCATTCAGAAACCAAGCTTCACGTTCAGCTAACCATTAGTCGCTGCATACTTAGCGTGCCGTTGACGCAGTCCTTTTGCTAAGAGACCCATGTATGGAAGTCTAGGGCGCGTAGCGATAACAAGGCATTGGAGATTACAAGTGGGCTCTATAACAAAGTCGGCGCTGCCGGGCGGCAGGAAAGCGGCAGTAATCTGTGGGCTAAGGGGGGAAGCGCGGCGTATAGTAGCGCGCGGTTGACCCTACATCGTGAACCTGATACGGGCCGTTGAGCTAGCTAGCAGAAAAAAACTTTATCAACCTAGGGCTGTCAATCAGGCGATCCGCCAGTTTCCAGGATCGTAGCATGGTGTCACCACAGCATAATACGGTGCTTCTGGTCAAACATAAGACGAGCCCGAGCCCGGATTCGAGGACCGCTAGCGGTCCTGACTCCCGTCCTCAGTGCTAAGGACGAGCGAAGAGACGAGTGTTTGTATTTCGAACGATGCCCGCACTCCTTGAATCGCATAATTCAATTACCATTTATGATTGGGTGCGCGCGCACAAAGACGATCTGATCCGCTGTTTCGACCCAGCGGCCACGGGCTGGAACATGGACAATTCTAGATGATGGGATGATGGGGCCCATCTACGATTCTCCCGTGGCAGGAAACTTCCGACATGAGGATCGTCAACGCATCCAGCTTTGCGATTTACAGGCAAAGATCATCGCCGGTCTATGACGTTCAACCTGCTGTGACAAAACACACCAACCACCAACTTGCAAGCGAATGCAAGAAAACCCCTCATTGCCAACATGCATCTTGACCAGCTGAGAGCGAGGATTTGCTTAGCCAGCTCACCGCGGCCCACAGTTGTTCTGATTTCTTGCGAAGTGATGGATCATATCGACGTATTTCCACGGCCACAATGACGCCAAGACAATTATAGTAATCCCGAAGCAGTCAGCTCGCGTGCTTCACGTCCCTGATACAACAGCTGCCGTAAACTCACAGCATAATTATCTGGTTTCTTTTGCCAAGTGCATTGGGTTTGCAGGCCGACAAGCAATAAGCGCCGACCGTATGCAGGAACACCCGACACTAGGAGGAGAATAAAACCTAGCAGTCGGCGGCATTCGGCAGCATCAACTTTTAGGCATATTTTGGTTCCTATTCAGCGCTTGAGAATCCGTAACACCGGAGGATTTTTGACAAGTTCCTTTGCAAGTTCCGTGCACCATTCGTTGTTTTAATGACTCGACCCTTCTTGTTTTTGACGCTTGCGGAATATGCGCACAGATGGAGCAGAAGCTTTTGGACCCCAAATCTAACAAACTTCAGATGGGCATGGTTCTAGAAGCACAATCTCGTGCGAGACTGCCGAAATCCCTTGGGATGGAAATTCACGTGGTCGCCATGATAAGTACAATCGGATAGGAGGAGTATTTACCTAGAGGCCGTGAAAGCACGCGAGTCGCTATCATGGGCACGACTTAGCTATCATTCACTCTCGCTATCCACACAGCGACTACTTAGACTGCCATAACGGCTCCGAGTTCCACAACAGCAGCAAAGCCCGCTTGGCTCATCGGTAGAGCGCCTCACTAGTAATGAGGAGGCAATTGGTTCGACTCCAGTAGTGGGCAAGAACGAGCAGTTCTTGCCACCAATCATACGGTCCTCAATAGGCCGACCGACTTTTTTGTTGTTTTCGACATTTTAATCCATGAATTGATTGTTGGTCTGCCTCTCTTGTCCTGTTCGACAAATCACTTTTATTGATCGTTGTATGTTTCTTTACTGTTTATCTTGAAAAGCAATTCGCTCGTGCCACCAATTGAGGAGTTTGGGTCATACGATCAAAACGAATGTCTGTGATTTATGATTGATACGTCTGTCTGTCTGTAAGGGAATCAGCGATGCAGTTCGTATCAACAAATACTTACTTGCTTGCACGAGAGCAGGACATCATTTATCTTGTAATATCTAACTACTGTATGCTCATGATCCCACAGTACCGTATCCGTTATATGCAATCTAGTTGGCAAAGCGAAATCTTGTCTCAACCGGTCTCACTGACAATATAGCCAAGCAAAGCTAGGAGGTTACCGTTTTCGGTATTCGACGTAGTAAGACGACCAGCATTCGTAACAAGGCTTGGGACAGCTCCTTGCGTCACAGTAAGCAGCGGTCTCTTAATTTGCCGAGATAAATGCCGGAGATTGTGTCTATTTCTTGATTGATATTTCATGGAGAGAGAGGAATTGGCATATTGCTGCAACAAAATGAAGGTCCTGCTCCATCAGCTGCTCTAGCAATTACCCGCATCGCCATGCTCTGGTCTCGTCACACTACGGCAGGCCGTGGTGCAGTCCCATGTAGAGAGTAAGAATTCATATTGCAGCGATAGATTCTGCGGCAATGTCGTGATATAGAGTCCGCCGGGAACATCAAATAACTTACTCTGGAATTCAGTCAATTGTGGAAATCTAAACCTCACGTGAGTTGTTTCAATGGTGTCGATGTGCATTACTACGTACAGGCAAAGCAGGCACCTAAACTTACTTACCCCAGATTAGCCCCTGCCCAGCGACGGCCGATGCCGGCTCCAGTCCCAAACCTCGGAGCCAATCAGTGAGTGGCCGTTTTCAATCACAAAAATTTCACCAGCGACACTTTCTTGGCGATAGGACAATTCGCAACTCTTTCGGTGGCTCTCTAATCTCCAGAATTACTTTCTGGGAGGTCAATTGGCAAGCATGAGGGCAGTTGAGCTTGCATGCCGTCGCGGGCCGGCTTTCAGCGTAGGTGGCTCCCTACCATAGGGCTGATTTTGGTCACCGACCTGCTTTCGGAGCAACTTTCTAACCAGTCTGCATACATACAGCGCTTCGCGACGACGAGCCGCCTCACCCAGAGACGGTCTTTTGCGACACCCACTTTCGATTCATCGAACCCGAGAACACCGCCCTACCTGAAGCTCCTCAAAAACTTTGAACAGGTCAAGGACGTCCTTGGCAGGGCCACACCTCTGACTCTCGCCGAGAAGGTCCTCTACAGTCACTTGGACAATGTTGAAGAGTCACTCTTGACCAACACGGATGGTGGCCGCAATGTCCGTGGCAATGCCAACCTCAAGCTCAAGCCCGATCGGGTCAACATGCAGGATGCTTCCGCCCAAATGGCTATCCTGCAATTCATGACTTGCAACCTGCCTCGCACTGCGATACCGGCCAGCATCCACTGCGACCACTTGATTGTTGGCGAGCGCGGCGCCAAGGAGGATCTGGAAGCCGGTATTCAGACCAACAAGGAAGTCTTTGACTTTTTGGAGTCGGCTGCTAAGAAGTATGGTATCGATTTCTGGCCACCCGGCGCTGGTATCATCCACCAGAGTGTTTTGGAGAACTATGCGGCCCCAGGACAGATGATGCTGGGTACCGACAGTCACTCGCCCAACGCTGGTGGTCTTTGTACCGTTACCATCGGTGTCGGAGGTGCTGATGCAGTTGAGGCCTTGGTTGGAGCACCATGGGAGCTCAAGGCACCCCGCGTGCTTGGTGTTGAACTCAAGGGCAAGCTGAACGGCTGGGCCTCGCCAAAGGACATTATCCTCAACCTTGCTGGTCAACTCACCGTCCGAGGAGGAACTGGTTTTATCATCGAGTACTTTGGATCTGGTGTAGACACTCTGAGCTGCACTGGCATGGCCACGGTCACCAACATGGGAGGTAAGTACCAGTTTAGGGAAACCATTGAACGAGTATCAGAGTGAATTGCTAATTACTTGGAAACCACAGCCGAGGTCGGCGCTACGACTTCCATCTTCCCATTCAACGCGGCTCACGTACGATACCTGGAGGCAACCAACCGTCACGACATTGCTGCCGAGGCCAAGAAGTACTCCGACATTGTCGGTCTCCGAGCCGACGCTGGAGCCAAGTACGATGAGGTTATCACGATCGATCTTTCCACGCTTGAGCCTCACATCAACGGACCCTTCACACCTGATCTGTCGACTCCCCTGTCCAAGTTCAAGCAAACCGTTCAGGAGCAGGAGTGGCCCGAGACCCTGTCGGCCGGTCTCATTGGTAGCTGCACAAACAGCTCCTACGAAGACATGACCCGCTGCGAGGGTATGGTCAAGGAGGCCATGGAGGCCGGTCTCAAGCCCGTTTCTAGCTTCTACATTACACCGGGTAGCGATCAGATCCGAGAGACGTTGGCTCGTGACGGTCCACTGGAGACATTCAGAGAGGCCGGTGGCACTCTGCTCTCCAACGCCTGCGGTCCCTGCATTGGTCAATGGAAGCGCCAGGACGATTTGGAGAAGGGCACCAAGAACGCCATTCTGACTTCGTACAACCGTAACTTCAAGGGTCGCAACGACGGTAACCCCGGCACCATGAACTTTTTGGCCTCTCCCGAGATTGTGACTGCCATGGCTTTTGCCGGCAGCACCACTTTTAACCCGATGACGGACTCTATTCCTACTGCTTCCGGCAAGGAGTTCCGCTTCACGCCTCCTATGGGCTCCGAGATCCCGGCTCAGCCCTTCGCCCCTGCCCGTCCAGAGTTCCAACCTCTGTCGCAAGAGCCCGATGCTTCTGTTGCTGTTGCCGTATCGCCTACATCTGAGCGACTTGCCCTGTTGGATCCGTTCGAGCCTTTCCCTAGCTCTGACCTTTCCGGCCTCCGGGTGCTCGTCAAGGTCACTGGCAAGTGCACCACTGACACCATCTCAGCTGCTGGACCCTGGCTCAAGTACAAGGGTCACCTGCCCAACATCAGCACCAACACCTTGAACACGGCGACGAACGCTGAGACTGGCGAGGTCAATGCTGCATACGACCTGGACGGCTCCAAGCACACGATTCCCGAGCTTGGTCAGCGATGGAAGGAAGTCAATCAGCCGTGGCTTGTTGTCGCTGAACACAACTATGGCGAGGGTAGTGCTCGTGAGCACGCTGCTCTGCAGCCCCGCTACCTCGGTGCGCGCATTGTTCTCACCAAGAGCTTTGCACGTATCCACGAGACCAACTTGAAGAAGCAGGGCGTTGTGCCGCTGACATTCGCGAACGAGGCCGACTATGACAAGATCTCGGCCTGCGATGAGGTTGCGACTGAAGGACTCTACGAGATGCTGAAGAATGGCGGCCAGGGAGAGGTGACCTTGGTGGTCAAGAAGAACAAGACTGGCGAGGAGGTGCGGATCAAGACCAAGCACGCTGTCAGCAAAGATCAGGCCAAGTTCATTCTCGCAGGTAGCGCATTGAACATGCTTAGCCAGAGCTCATGATTCGAGAATTTAGAAGAAATGGACAGCAAAAAGGGATTAAAGAATTAGACACATGTATACCATCTACGAATTATAGGAGTTATTGATGATCAGCTAAAATTTGGCTGGACAATTTAAGACATTTATTGCTCAGCTTGATTTCTTGCGTGTCTCATTAGTATTGAATGATGAAGTTTTCAGCATAATTACCCTGAAGATGTAAGCATGCATACAAAGACGGTTTAATGTCCTTCCATATGCAGCCAAGGTGAATGGGCTGGGAGGAGGGGGCCTATCAGCACTGGACTGGACTTCACAGGCCCCGACGCGACCGTGATGGAGGGATGGAAAGCCACGGCCACGCCACGGAACAGGCTAAACAATGGCCCGTGGGTTGTGTTTCCCCATCATTTGCTGGCAGGCGTCGCGCCCCCATAATTTCGCGTATCATTTGGCGATGGACAGCTGGTGCAAGGATGGATGTGAACGAAACCAACCAACAACCTGCTTCTGCAGGACGGCGCTCGTCTGTATTATTAATAATCTCATTATCTTCATTATTTACATGTCAAGAGCAGTGTCGGCGACTTGATCATGTCGTGAGCAGATTGTTTTCCTTGCATTCGCCCATGGATTTTGTGTGTTATCAGTGCGGCGATCGCTAAAGCTCGTAAGCGCCACTACTGAATCCTACGCGCAGGCGCCGCCTTCCAACATACAGAGTACATGAGCAGCACACCAAGCACCCACACACACCTCTTGGGAGCAAAGCAACCGTCCGACCGTCGACAAACATAGATTGGGGACAACACAGAACCCCACCGTCTCGATATGGTCAATCTTTTGCGACCGTCTGCGAGCGCGTCACTCGACCAACCATATGAGATATGGTTGTGAGGAAGAAAAGATTCGGTAAGTCGCTCTGCTTACCCCTTCTTCCCCATCTCATTCCCGTCCATCGTCAAATGATGAGCATTTGGTAAAAGGTCGGACTGCTCAATCGCCACTTCTGGTTCTGAATTTTATATCCACTGGAGGCAGCAACTCCCGCCATCCTAGGCAGAAGATGCGTCCATTGTTGTCTTGATTCTTCTACCGCATGAGGAAAGTGCGCTTGCCCTCGCGTAGGCCCGGACTCCAGTATTCCTCCATGCTTCGTCTCAAGATGGATACAAGCGACTGGGATAGTATCCCGTGTACCACTTTCTGGAGCACTGCCTCGCAAGGTCTTTCATGAGGCTGCGCCAAAGGCCGTGGTGTACAACACACTCAACGTCCTTCGAGTCGGGTACAGATGACGGAGCCGCTGTGGTGAGCAGGATGACGATGAAAACGAAACTGAAAAGATCTGAGACGAGCCCAAGAAATTTGCATCCAAGATTTGCCATTTTATTTATCCATTTCTGTGTCGTCTTCACTTACTAAAACGCTCTGGCACGTTACAGACACCAAATCTCCTCTGCAACCTAGAGCGGAGGGGAGAAACCTCGGTCGCCTCGATTCTGGTAAGTCGTCCCTCTTTCTGGGTGAAACGGATCATGCTAAAGTTCCTAGAACATAACAGGCGGTTCATTATTGAACATTTAAAAAAGCATCATCGCCGACTGTTTGCTTGAGGCAGAAGCTCATCACAAAGAAGGTCGCCGTCATCACTATGCTTGCTAAGCAAGGGCTCTTGGAATATAAACATGTCGTCGATGCCAATGGCCATGCAAGACGGCGGCCATAACCACTTCAAACAGCCTCCCAGTATGCTTGGTAATCCGATTGGCCAGCAAGCAGGGCAAGGGGTTTTCAAACTATCAGATAATCCTCGGAAGCTTCTTTCTAGCAAAAATGTCGCCAGAAAAGGTCTTTCCTCGTCCCGAGCTAGCGCTTGGAAAGCCAAACACAGCAATACGGCTGCAGAAGCTACTGCGTCAAATATCTCGAATTTTCCAACCTCATTGCCTAGTACAGGCAACAACACTTTGTTCCGTCCACTGAACCAGACAGATAGGGGATTAGAAAGGAGACCCGATTTGGCCCAGAAACAAACCCACGCATTCAAGTCTGGCGAAACTAGTGTTTTACCCACTCCATTGCAAGAATACAAAAACACGCAAGCTTCATTCGCGCCATCCTGGAATAACGGCATAGAGCAAAGTCATTACCTACACGAATGGAAAATTGCAAATTTTCCGCAGGCACCTCCAGCTCAAGAGCAACCTGTGAAAATAGCTAGCTCTTCCAAACGACGCCGCGATGAACGGATTGAACCGCCACTTGAATTGTCGCATCAGTATTTCGGCTCGGGCAATGCTTCCTCTATGAGAAATCTGCAAGGGCTGCATTCATTACCTTCTATCCATAATCTACTCAACCCCGAAGCCATGTCGGCTCAACCACCACCTCAGCAGGCTGGCCACCCTAGCAATCGCACAAATGTGAACCCACCTCAACATCGTTCGGCGTGGTTGGAGGCCTGGAGAGAAAGGGAATCACCTCGACACGTTCTGCCTAAGATACTCGGAAAGAGGCCAACGCCGGTAGCCCACAAGCCGCGGACCATTACGAGACGCTTCATCGACTTAACGCATTCCGATAATGACGATGACGATTTTGAGACATCGGCTTCGTCTAGACAGGTGTCTGAGAGATCATCCATCCAGCCACTGGATGAGGAACCATTGGCATCGTCAAAAACATCATCGGCAACACCCTGCCCAAACATGGGACAGAATAACGACCTGCTGAAAGAAGGCCAAATTCAGTACACTTGGGTGGATGATTTGTATAATGAAAAACCTCGTGCCGATCTAGGACAGAAGCCTGGACTCCAAGACTGCCAAGGCGATGCACCAACACCAGTTTCTTCTGCTGCTGATGAGGCCGCTCTTGGCGATCTCCCCAGACCAGAGACAGCTTTGCAGCCACAAATGAATCAAGCAAATCATCCGATGGTCGTTGTTGAAGTCCCTCAACCAATCCAGGACTCGATTTCCCCAGAGTCGCAAAGTAATAACGTAGCAGCACGACCTGCTTTGACCAGAGAGGAACGACGACGTGCATTACGATTCAACACATTCTCGCGCAAAAACGAAGTTACGCTAGAACAAGCTATCTATGGCATCGCAAATGCTCCCAATCGCCCGGGCTCGTCCTCTTGGGATCGGCATGTTTATTATCAGAGCCCAATTGTGCCTACCCCAGCCACGAGATATGCTCACCTGGACCCCCGCATTCACTGGACCTGGAAACGTTCTCCAGAGTGGTACGAGAAGAAGATGGCAGAGGTGTCTACTAGAGGCAACAAGAAGTCTCCGTCACGGTTTGGTAAGGGGAAGGCGAGCCTCCAGCGTCGCTTAGAAAAAGAAAAGCAGACGCCTCGTCAGGAATTCCCAGACAAAGTACTGCAGAATCCCGAGTGGCTAGCTGCTGCACGAGCTCTGAAACAAATGGCAGCAATTGCAGCGAAGAAGAAAGGAATTATTCCGTTGCAGCCGGAAGACATGGAGTTCGCATTCGTTGGCGGTCGTGATGCTAGTTAGGTATAATCAAGTAAATTCATAAATATGCGAATTCGGCAGAGCGATAACTCTGCTTCCCAACATCACTATGTGCACAGTTGAGACAGTATTTATTAGACATGCAGTCTCGCCGAGTTAAACGGTGCGGGGGACGTGTCATCACACCATCATCAGACCATTCAGTCTTGCCTGCAGCGTGACAGTCCAATAGCATAGAGGTGTAAGTAATCCCTTGGTTACATTATTAGAAAGCTCGCCATCCATATGAGGCACCCCGCATTAACGCTGCCGCATATGCAGCGTTGTATGCATACCCCATGAAGCGGTTAGCCAGGGGTCCCATTCGAATGAGATATGGATAAATCCCCCGGAATGGGAAGTTCAGGGTATTACATCTGACACGGGATTGAGCAGGATCCGGGAACAAGTGAGGAGATGCCCAGGTCAAAGCCACAGTTATCCAGAAGAGGGGTCGTTCAACAAGTTGGTTCACATATGATATCTGTATATATGTGAAGACACTCGGCTTGTTTCGCTTGTTTGTATTTTTGCATTGCTTGCTAGACAAAACATCACTATAAGCCTTTCAAACCGAAGCGGACAATATACCACACTGTCGCAATAATTCAGAGTCGAGGCAATACCCAGCAGCAACTCCGACGTGCATACAGATACTTGTAGCAATTTGTGGTTTTTGCCTCGATCAACTCATTCCCGATTTCACGCCGCAGCTCGAAGAAACATTATCGAAAATGAACACGCAACTTCTCAACGCCGGACGCCGGGTGATGCTCCAGGCTCGACCCATGTTCAACCCAACTGCCTCGAGACGATATGCTAGTAATGGTTATAGCCGAGTTACCAAGCAGGTTACCGGTACTCTTGCGTTGTGAGTCGCTACATCTCCCTTCAAGCGATGGATTATCAGTGGATGGAAGAAGATAGCCCGAGGTTCAAGACACGAAGGAAAGTTCTTGGTCACAAAAAATTTGGAGATATCTTTGAGAGGATGTTTTGCCTGGCCGGCATCGATCTGTCATACTACCTTGCAAGCAATGCTTTATATGCTAACCTCGGCCCCTGTGGCTCATTCTTCAGATACTTTCCAGTTTCTTTCGCCGCCTTTGGGTGGCCGCTTCCTGTTTATTACCTCGTCGACATGTTCGGGATTTAAGCGATTATGATATGCTTTATCGCAGGGAATTGCACCATTACATTGATCAGGGTTATACTACAACCATGCGATGTTCGCGTCAGACTGAGTCAAAAACGGCCAGCATGTTGCTAGGTATTTTGCATATTAGACGTAGTGAGACAAGTTGGTCTTGAATTAAGTCGTCTAGGTCGCCCGTTGTGTTTTGTCCTCTAGTATGTGACTGTTTCTGTGAACCTGCAATGGCAACTGTTGGCGGTCCCTTGCACGTGTACAAACTGCACTGAACAAAGCATGATTTAAACCACGTGGAATGTTTTTACTGACCATGATGTAAATTGATCTCAGTATAATTTATATTTTTGCTTAAGTTGCTGGACATGATTGTATTCAAATGTTTCTTTACCTTGAATATTTCAACAGGGAGCGACCATAGTTACATACCTACCTAACCTTACCTATCTCGCTGGAAAAAAAAGGGTCCGTGTCTCTAAGCCAGGAGACCCTTCTAATTGGACAAAGCTACAGGTAGGGAGGCACCAAGACCCCGTTGCTTGCCAACCGTCCCTCCAATGAGAGCCTAGTGCTTCGCCAGAACACGCCTAGCCAGCTTGAGTCCAGTCCCAGTCCCAGGCCCGACGCCCTCCCCTGCATGAGCTCCTGATTGAACATTTGGCTTGGGAAAGGGCCAACGCGTCTTTGGAGTGAGTCGGGTCGTTGCGTTGGAATTCCACAATCTACGTTAGGCTGCGGGTTGATGTCAAAACACATTCTCCAGTCAACCAATTCTTCCCCTACCTGCCTGGCTTTCACGTGGGTACGCTCGATCCAGAAGACCCCTACAATTCGATTTTCGACGGGACTTGGGTAATTGATCTGGCGGCCACCAACAGTCAACAAGAGGGTCCTCGTTGTCAACACCACCAGTCATAAAACACAGACCACCACCAGCGCCGATATTATCTACACGGACGAAGCAGCAGCTGAATTCCAGTCCGACACGCCAAACGTAGAGGCAGAGCAAGTGGCTGAAAAGGCAGCCAGAGAGGAGGTGGAGCTTCGACAATGACGGATACGCTGCACAACGCCCCTATCGTGCTCGACAATGGGTCGGGCACCATCAGAGCTGGCTTCGCCGGCGATGACTTACCAAAGTGCTACTTCCCATCCTTTGTCGGCCGACCGAAACATTTGAGGGTGCTGGCTGGCGCTCTGGAGGGCGAGGTATTTATTGGACAAAAGGCGGCCTCGGAGCTGAGGGGCTTGCTAAAGATCAGATACCCGTTGGAGCACGGCATCGTCACGGATTGGGATGACATGGAGAAGATATGGGAGTACGTCTACAGTGAGGGCCTCAAGACCATGAGTGAAGAGGTAAGGAGTCTATTCGCCAATTGTGCCCTCTTGTCAAAGTGGCGCTCTTTTTCTGACTGATAATTGCTAGCACCCGGTCCTCCTCACCGAACCACCGCTCAATCCTCGCGTCAACCGAGACACGGCCGCCCAGATCCTCTTTGAGACGTTCAATGTGCCTGCCCTCTATACCTCTATACAAGCCGTGCTTTCGTTATATGCCTCGGGTCGGACGACGGGTTGCGTACTGGACTCTGGTGATGGTGTCTCTCACGCCGTACCAGTATACGAGGGTTTCGCAATCCCCTCTGCCATGCGACGTATCGATGTTGCCGGTCGGGATATCACCGAGTATATGCAGACACTGTTGCGGAAAAGTGGCTATGTCTTCCACACTTCAGCCGAGAAGGAAGTCGTGCGCAACATCAAGGAGACGCTGTCATATGTTGCTCTCAACCCAAAGCAGGAAGAAAAAGACTGGGCCTCTACAAAACTCGATCAAGGAAAATCGGCCGACTACACCTTACCTGACGGGCAGAAGCTGAGAATTGGCCAGGAGCGCTTCCGTGCGCCTGAGATCCTGTTTGACCCTGAGATTATTGGACTGGAATACCCAGGTGTACAACAGATCGTAACAGACTCGATTGCCCGGACAGATTTGGACTTGCGCAAGGCTCTCTACAGCAATATTGTACTCAGCGGAGGAAGCACACTCACAAAAGGATTCGGTGACCGCTTGATCAGCGAGGTGAGGAAGCTGGCAGTGAAGGACATGAAGATCAAGATCTTTGCACCACCAGAGAGAAAATACTCCACTTGGATAGGTGGCAGTATTTTGGCTGGTCTCAGCACGTTCAGAAAGGTTTGTTACTTCCCTCCGTCAAGTTTATTTGCTGCATTCCGTTTCCTGTTACCAATTGCTAATTATGACAATGACAGATGTGGGTCAGTATCGACGACTGGCATGAGAACCCCGATATCATTCACACCAAATTGACATAATTGACGGATCGTGTTTGTTACAGGCTGCGTGGATGGAAGCCACTAATTATGAACCTAGAAAGACTCTACCATGTAATATCCCCGTGGAGCACGTATCACAAAAGATGCAAACCCAACCCACGCCAATGTGTAATGTAGCATTGGTGGCGGGACGTCCCGAGATGTGGGAGGCACTGTTTCTTAAAGGTGGTTCAGCTCGTGTGGTTGAGGCCGTGCTGGGCGTTTTGCAGCATAGTCATATATGTAGAGGAAATGATACCCAGGAGTTGTTGTTCATGTTGAAGTGTTGTACATTGAAATCGAATCAATTCGTGACTGGGCTGAAATCTATATTCAAGCCCCTGACGTGTCGATTACGTACTTTTCATCAAGTGGATTGTACTATGTACGACAGGAGTATTTTTGTCTCTTTGATGATTTTTAGTTGTAGATATTTCATGGTCTAGATGAAAATTGGCGTTTCTTGGCATTGCTTCGTTCGGCTGCGAGATGTCAAGATCGTATCGCCGAGCTCATCCGAATAGAAACGACATGGATCTCGAATAACCTTACGACAACTTTCCCCACACAGCCACTCGCATCTGCCGAATCTACCTCGTTCTTGCATGGGATTTCCGGGGTACTGACAGAAGACTGCGTAAGCTCAAGTCCTTACTTTAATTGCGTTGGTTCGAGCTAGCTGACGGTTTGTTTCCGTCACGGCATGTGGGAGAGAAGATGTTTCTGTTTCCGGTACCGGAAAACACAGCCAGCCTCATTCTGGGCCTGAAATAGGGATATCAGGTCCAAGATGGACATGCCAAGACCAAGCATTGCGTTGTCGACCCCCTTGGCATTATATCTTTTCAATCTCTTGGAGGCTGAGTGTGTAAAAGCCCACAGGGGCTTACGCTGTAGGTGCTCCATAGGCAGTAGATGTGTCGCCGAGATCTAATCTGATCTCTCCTGATGTAATGGCAAACGTGCCGAGTTGCGATCGAGCTGTTTCCAGTTATATATGAGCCCATATTCTCATCAGCTTACTCATTATGCTGCCTCTTGACATTCGTTTCTGTGTGGAAACTAATCTCAAAGGATCTTCTTCATTCTGTCGTTACCTTTAACTAACTGTGTTTTTCTCTGTCCTTCTTTTTTTGCAGCCATGAACACGCTCTTGTCGTTGTCGCTTTTGGCGACAGCAGCACTTGGCTCGTGCCAAGCTGCGAATGCTTCAGCCACCGCTGCTGCCACTACTACGACTGGCGATCTTCCCACCGTCACTCTCGACTACAGCACCATCCAGGCCGTAGCTGGAAACACGACTGTGGGATACTACAAGTATCAAAACATTCGCTTCGCCGCTGTGCCCACTGGCGACCTCCGCTGGGCCGCTCCCCAGTGGCCACCCCAGGAGACCGAGGTCAACACGGGCAGTCTCGCGGATGCTGATGTGGCCTGCTCCTCCGAGGAGGATTGCCTGTACATGGACGTTTGGGCTCCGGCGGACGCTGTCGGTCGGGATCTGCCCGTGGTGGTCTGGACGTACGGCGGAGGTTTCACTGGAGGATCCAAGGCCGAGAACACACCGGAAGGACTTTTCGATCTTAGCACCGATTTCATCTTTGTTTCGTACAACTACCGTCTGGGACTGACGGGTCTCGCCAACGGCCCTACTTACAACCACCAGGGAGGTATCGCCAACACGGCCATCTGGGACGTCAGCCACGCCTTTGAGTGGGTGCAAAAGTACATTAGCAACTTTGGTGGAAACCCCGACGATGTGACTGCTATTGGCTTCTCGGCCGGCGCCTCGCAGGTGCTGTTCCAAATGACACGATTCGCGGGCCGCGCTGAGCAGCTCTTCCACAAGGCCTACGTCATGTCGCCCGGGTTCGTCCCGCGCCGGTCACCACCAGGCCGAGATGTTTTGGCAGAACGTGTCCACCGCCGTCGGCTGCACGGGCGGTGACATTACCTGCATGCGCGCCGTGGACTTTGACACCCTGACCGACGCCGCCAGCACGGTCCAGTCCAACTACTCGTACCAGTTCCAGCCGCGCGTGGACGGCCTCATCATTGCCGACACGTACGAGGCGCAGTTCTACCAGGGCCGCTTCAACTTCACGGGCCCCCTCGTGGCGACGCACGAGCAGCATGAGGCCAACGGCCAGGCCTACTCGGGCGTCGACGAGGACGACGACGTGGCCGCCGAGCTGCGCCTCTTCTTCCCGGCCATCGAGGACGACGTCGTCGACCAGCTCCTGGCCTACTACCCCGCCGACGACTACGAGAGCCCCGGCCTGCGCTTCTCGGACATGAAGCAGCACTTTGACCTGACGGCCCACAACCTGGCCGTCACCAACGCCATGAAGAACCAGACCTGGAACGCCATGGTTGCCCTGGACAGCGCTACTCACGGTGTAAGTTGATACAGTGATTCTACATGCTCTTGAAAAGAGAACCACCCTCTTCATATGAAACTGGAAGAACAGCCGCTGACTTATATACCTTGTCTACAGACCGATCAATCCTACTACTGGTACAGCACTTACACTCTCGACACCTCCTCGTCGGACGACAGCACCACAACCAGCAGCGCCGTCGTCAGCGACGTCGCCACCGCCACCTCGGCCGCAGCATCGGCGACGGGCACGTCGTCGGGCAACTCGACCTCGTCCGGTCCCGGCGGAGACAGCGCGGGCGGCGGCGGCATGGGCGGCAGCTCGTCGGTCAACAGCACCGTGGCCGTTACCATGCAAAAGTACCTCCTCTCCTTCATCCTGACGGGCGACCCCAACGCGCAGTGGGCCGACGACAAGCTCTACTGGCCGCGCTACAACGAGTCCGAGACGGGCAACGGAATCGAGCTCGTCTTCAACACCACCATGTACACCCAGGACGACGACCTGGCCATTGAAAAGGTCGTCTACTGGAACAAGGCGCTCTGGTACTAAACAGAGAGACTAGAGTGCTCCAGCATGAAGTTTTCTTTAACACATATCTCGGAAAGAGAGAGTTTTAAAAGTCAGGAAAGGATTAGAAAGAAACGTTGTTGCGCACTGTCTAGTGGTTTCGTTGGTTAAAAACCACAAGAGCACGGTTGCGCGAACGCCGGGGAATACGGAAAGGACGGTCCGCAATCCTAAAGTTACTGTACATATTTGCACGCAACATGAATATAAATAAATCACCTCTGACATGAATCATTTATGAATATTGCTGCAAGAATAGTCCGCTTCGTGCACAGTCTTATACGAGGGCTCGTTCTCAACAGAGGGAGGGATGACAGGTCGAAGCCCTGGGATATTTGATCTTCGATTCTAGAAGCAAACGAGGGCCCCAATGCAATTTCATAACTGGGTACGTATCGTTAACCGGATGCACCGCGAAAATGCGTGCAATAAAAAAAATAATTGCCCCTCTTGAATTACTTTCCAAGTGATCCGTGCGATGCTCTCTTCTTATTTACCCCATACTTTGAGGCTCAGTGGGACAATTTGGTATGGAAATCACTCAAAATGGGGTAAAAAGAAAGGGGGAAGAGCCGCTCCGCCCACAGAGAGGTGGGAACTGGCGGGGAAGGAGATCAAATAGATGGAGGGAGAAAGCCACAATTGAAAGTCATATGAGTTTTTTCCTGATTGCAATGGTGTATTAGGTACCCAGGTACTTGGACGACGAAAGTACGTTACTGTGTAATAACGAAAGAGTCATTTTCTGGCAGCAATTAATCGTTATAGTGGGTGTTGTTCTTCGGCTTGACGCAATCACGCAGAGGTAGATGCATGGTATGGGGAAAAGCGGAGAAGTCGGCCAGGTACAACTGTCATCTAATTATGGAACGATGATACGATCGGCCGTATGATCGTGAAAGTTGGCATTAAATCTGATCATGTTGCAGAAGAACTAGAGCTCAAAGAAGCATTGAGTTGAGGCGTCGTGAGCTGAACATACAAGATTTGGTCATCCGCCATATGCCGTTATGATTGATGGTTTCGGGGATGATAGATACACGATGTTCACCAGTTGTACACATGAGACAGACGATAGATTTTGGTTGAGTTTCATTCAATTCAAGCTCTGAATATACCGAGTGAAATCCACCTCGAGTGATACAGTCCAATTCAAAAGGGACTTGTACAAAGTAGTTCATATATATATGATAAAAAAATCAATCGCTTGCTATGTGTGGGGGTATATCCGCATTCGATCCTCGCCAGACCGAAAAATTCACCAGAAACAAACGCCCGCTTGTCAAATGCCTCTTCTTTGGTTGTGCTTTCCCATTTCAATATATCCCCTGGAATCTGCCAGCCAGGGGCGACACGTTTGTTTGTAACCATAAAATAAAATTCACCGCTCGCTGTTGAAAACCGAGAATAATCGATGAAGTGTCGCTTTGGTTTGAAAAATTGTGTCGTGGGTTCGTGATACCATGCAGTTCACTTGACTCCGTTTGCTCTGAGGCCCCGTAGGTCACCTTTCGCTCCTTTTTTTGGGTTGTGCTTTTTGAAATCCAATACGCCT
Organism: Neopestalotiopsis clavispora; assembly: GCA_014621435.1. Taxonomy (NCBI): domain Eukaryota; kingdom Fungi; phylum Ascomycota; class Sordariomycetes; order Amphisphaeriales; family Sporocadaceae; genus Neopestalotiopsis; species Neopestalotiopsis clavispora. The sequence goes on from JAANBA010000009.1 coordinate 25,425, forward strand.
TGCTGATGAGAGAAGATTGTATAATAAAGTCGATGAAGTTGATGTGGAAAGAGAAAATTGTGCAGTTGTTCTTAGGGCTCGCCTGCTCTCTATGGGTTGGGACCCTTGGAGCTGATGCTGGTGAGGCGCTTCAGGAATCCTGATCGCACGCTGCTGGTGCTACCGGAGCTGCTGCCGCTGTGTGCACTGCTGGCATCGCTGGACTTGCGCTGGCTCGAAGAAGTCTTGCTGTCCTTGGCAATGTTTCCCCAGCCGCCTCGGGCACCCATGATCTTGGTGGAGCTGTCCTCAATGTGGCTCTGCAGCTTGTACTGCTCATCAAAAGACATGGGAGGGATGTCCGAAGCAGAGTGAAGGTTGGCGAAGCCGCCTCTGCCGGTGCGGACCTTTCTGTCGGTGCTTGGGGGCATCGGCTTGCTGACCGAGGGAACCCCAGTTGCCGGTGTGGTCAAAGGAGCGCGGACGTGGTTGGCATATCCTCCTCTGCCCACCCGCACAAGAGATCCTTGGGCCACGGTTGGGTGGGGCTCAGTCACAGTGAATGATGACATGACTGGTATTGTTGTGTTTTGTTGATGTGGTGATTATTGGTGTTGTTGTAGTAGTAGTCGATTGGGTCGATGGTATATATCTTGTACAAGACAGTAACACAGGACTGGACTTGGAAGAAGTTCGCTAAAGTTTTCTATTATGAAACGTGGGAATTATGAGGTTCACGAGAATTGTGTGGCCTGGAAACGAGGGGAGGGCTTAATATAAGCATCGTGACATGGACGGACATTGCTTTGTTACGATGTGTCATGGTAATACATGGACCTGGGATTCATTTGCTAGAAGCTCCAAGCTGACCTGATCCAACCGCCCGGGCACAAGTCCGACAGAAGAAATTAGTGAGAGACTCGTGCCAGTACGTAGCTACGTACCTCTGTCTGAATAGGAACATATGACGCGAGTTGGAAGCAAAATTTGTTACCATGGTCACGAAACAGAAAAGAAAAATAGGGGGGCCCCTGTCATGGACTGTGTAGCGTACGGTCTAGGTGAGTTCCGACGACCAAAAAATCTGGGGAAGGCTTGCAAGCTTTGCAGCGGCCGGCTATGAGTTGGCCGGCATGGAAGTGCCTATTTTGGTCAACTGGAAGGGGCTCGAAGACTGAGTGACTGGCCTCTGTCTGCTGAGTTGAGTGGTCTGGTCGGCTCAGGGCGTGTTTGATTCCGCGGATGGGAAAATTTGCAGGCCAGGATTGCTCATCCTTGGCAGATCCGATCCTCGTAAGGCGCTTTGCAGTTAACGGCATCGTAGCGAAATCTGGGGTAGCCGCGTGATGGGTCGGGTGGCTACTATTAGGTAACAAAACCATGTCGAACCAAATTGCGTTTGAAGCACCCGTCATGAGGCCATGGCCATATCCAATAGACGATATTTTCAGTACCTAAGAGTTACCCCATCGTTCGGTCCTCCGTTGCGCCATGTGCTGGCTTTGGCTGGCTTTTGTTGGCTTTTGGCTGGGCTTGCTGGGCTGGCTGGGCGGATGAAGCTCCTCAGTGCCCAGGAACAAGGCCGGCTGTGGTCCAATAGCTGAAGCGGCCAGGGCGGGTGATTGGCTCGGAATCCATGTCAGTCAAGGAGATTTTGTCGCAATGGAAGCTTTTTGTGTGCGTAGAAGGAAAAGCGGTAGAGACTGTGCAGTAAAGTCAATGCCATGCCTTGCTTTGACTCCTGAAAGTCTCCAAGGTCTCCAAAGTCTCGACCAACACGCGGCCAACAACATGATGCCAAATCAAATGCTTGCTCAGTGCACATGTGGTCTGGTGACACAACAGGTAGGCACGGTATGCACGGTAAACGTCTCCGCGGAATTGGAGCTCTGCGGTGTTTCAGGCTTGGCTTTGCGCATCAAGCCATCATAGTAAGCCGAGAGTTGTGACCTACACACATCAATTGTGACTGAGACCTTGATGGTCGTTGTTACGAGTCGTGCCCAGCTTGCCAGTACAATTCTGCATGGCTCCAGTCACACAGCAAAAAACCAACGCAAGGATAACTGAAGAACTTTTTTTTTCTGGCCCCTCCACTGTTTGTCGCGAAAGGTCTCTGTAGCTCGTCTGGCCTTGCCCCTTGGAGTAAAGTCTCACCCTGAGTTGATCTCCCGCCCATGGACAAGGGCCCGAAAACTTGGGTGTCTCGGCTTCTAGTTCAGCTTCGCGAGCAGCTTCAAAGGGCCGAAGCCAGCCGCGATCCACTGGAAGACTCATCAATAGAAAGCAAAAAAAAAGTTTTCTCCTGCAAAACAGAACGTCCAGAATTGCAGTAATCCATGCAGCCGATTGTTGAAGTTGCAGAGAAATTTTTATGGTCCCGCACATTCGCCGGATGCCGAGACAAAAATTGCCAATGGCTGTGCATGTGCAGTAGACAGTAATTAATGTAGGGAGATATGCACTGTTTTAGAGCGTGATGGACCGTGCTGGGTGCAATCGAGTCCTGCAAGTTCTTTGTGCCTTGCCGGTCCGTCACAGCCAGCATCCAGCAGTCCGAATGCTTCTCTGCCAGCCGGTCCTCTTCCGTGCGCGGATACGTGCCAACTGCCGAGGCAGACAGGAGCCCGAACGTGTATGGTGTCGTGATCATTAGGTCCTGCTGTTACTCTTTTCCTCATCCGCAGGGCATCGGCTCTGATCGCGTCAATTGGGCATTTCACCTTTTGCATCACTTCGGTCTTGGCTTGTTTTACTTGATGAGTCGATGCCGCACTGCTTAACCATGATCAATTCCTATGGTGGAACCATTTTTAACTAGCCGTTGATTCCGATTCCATTTTTCTTTTTTTCTGTCCCGGGTTCAAGCATCGAGGTTATAGTTGATTATGAAATCATCATTGAGGGTGGAGACACGTAAACTGGCATGAAGCGGCAGTTACCAATATACGTACCATGTGCTCAGAATTGTTCGTCGCGGTTCAATGGGAACCACAGTATGATCTCCGTAGCAACATGTCGCAATAGTACTTGGCAGCTAAAAGTGAAGATCTGCCTGCTGACACATCATGTGGAATCAGCCAGCCATTGACATGCAAAGGCGGTATGGGCTGAGCAGAACCTCATCAGCTTGTATGAATCCCAGCATGCTCCAACATGTGACTTGAATTCCCATGGTCGGGCATTTCCACTAGCCAAGGTGCCAAACAGACACGTCTACTGTACGAAGTATACCATTCCCAAAGCGAAAACATTGCCAAACGGCATACTAGCCTGTTTCAGCTTTTATGTCAGGAACCATTTGTTATAGTCGGTCACTTGACTTCTGTTCATTTCTAGACTTTCAATTTCGACTAAACGTTCGTGACCAGTACTGCCGCTTCGCCTTTCATTTTCAGCCAGCTCGAGCTCCTCTTGTATACACTAGACATGTCACCGCTAGTTCTCCAGCTGACGTGAATGAAGCCAGAAATCATTACGCATAGTATTTCCATCATCAAAATAACAATCTAACGCCATTTGCAGCTGATGTCTGCCGCAAGACGGCGTTTGTCCACGCCAGTATTGCCCAGACTACAGGTGACCCATCTAGCACCATTGTCCGGCTTTTCTTGGGTCTACTTGGAATGTTGGACGACGACCTTGCCCACGGTACGACCCGACTTGATTCTTTCGACGGCCTTGGGTGCGTTTTGATAGTCAAATGTCTCCTCAATCACAGCCTTGACCTTGCCCTCTTGCATCAGCTTGCCAATATTAACAAAGTCGTCATGGTTGACCTTCACTGCCAGCATCTGCCAGCTGCGGCTGCCTCCACCCAAGAACGAGGGCAGCAATGCTCGTGAGGTCATGGACTTCATTGTCCCGAGGGACATTTCCGCACCGACCTGTACAAATTTTCCATTGGGCACGAGAAAGTGGTCTGCCGCCTTGAAGAGATCATTTGGTGATCCCACATTGTCGACCACGTGGGCAAAGATTTGACCTCTCGACTTCAAGGCTTCACTCACGTTCTCCTTTGTGTAGTCGATCACATCGTCGGCGCCGAGGCTCTTGACCAGCTCGACGTTCTTGCCGGAGCAGCTCGTGGTGACATGGCAGCCGACAGCCTTGGCGATCTGGATACCGAACGTGCCGGTGCCGCCGGATCCGCCGTTGATGAATATCTTGTCGCCAGACTTGACGTGCGGGACGATGCTCTGGTAGGCCGTCAGGCCCGCCGTGCCAATACAGCTGGCATCTGCCTCGCTGATGCCCTCGGGCACCTTGGCGATTTGGTCCGGCGTGGCGACAACGTACTCTGCAAAAGTGCCATACTGCGTAAACAGAATCTTACCAAAGACCTTCTCGCCGACGCGGAACACGTCGGCAGCTTTGACGTCTTCGCCCACCTCGGCGATTGTGCCGGCAAAGTCACCACCTGGTGCGGCCGGCAATGCGATCACGGCTCGGGCCAGCATGCCCAATTCAGGTACCTTTTAATTCAAAGGTGAGTGCCTGGTACTAGAGCTCTGTGTCTTTTGGAGCAGACCGGAAATGCTTGGCTTGGAATGAGAGCTCCGTGGACCTACCTTGTAGTCAACCGGGTTTAACGAGGTGCTGTGGACCTTGACCAGTACCTGGCCTTTGGTGAGAGGCTTGACTGTAGCCTCGGAGAGCTTCAAGTTCTTCTCGAGTCCGCCTGCTACAGAACTGTAGAGCCATGCTCGCATGGTCTTTGGCTCGTTGTTGCTGGCCATGATATCGATGAGCTGTTGCCCCACTATAGAAGCTTGCGCGGGGGTTTTGCAAGGCGGATCCGTCGGTAGACTGTTCCAATAAAAGTAGATGTGATCGTCTGATGCCTAGCTGACAGATGTTGTACTATGTGCTCAAGATTCCACAGTCAAAGATGGTGCATATGTATATATGCGTGATTCTCCAAGAGTGTTAAAAGACAGAGTGCCCATGCATCGCATGTGGATGCTGCGGACCATGAAGCTCGGTCGCGACATGCATTGGATGACGTCACGAGATGCCAGTGTGCAACTCAATCGAGAACAAACATTTCGTGGTGCATTTCTCAATGCATTTCAAAAATTGCTAGCCCACCATGATTGTTGTACAGATTCATTGAAATACACAATGCGAACAGACTATACAGCACCCTTTCTTCGGAATCACTGTCAGCAGCTAGGTATGTAGGTGATAATACTCGTAATTGGTCAGAATCAGATACATCTTGGCCACAGGAACATTGAATGTGGAGACAATAGGTCTCCGTGGGTTTCTTGAGCGAGCCTCCAGGTCGCTACTATCTTGATAATCTCACTAATACAACCAGCTCCATAATAAAGCGGCAATTCGAAGCTGGCGTTCATGAATATGATCGAGCGAATGTACAAAGAAGCTATTGATGCCCCGTTTCGTGTGTTACCCCATACCATTGCCCGTATCCGCCTTCATTTGGCGGCAAACAGTCCGGAGTGGCTCGTGATCTGGTGTCATTGCTTCTTTTCTCCCAACTGATACGTCAAGGCTCCTAGTCTGGTAGCGGAAGACCAGATATGAACCATACCTAGCACTCCCATCCGATCGGGTCGACCACGTTGCTGCATTTGTAGTCGCTCACCGCCGCGTCGTCCTTGGTCAAGTCGATATCGCTAAACTCAATTGCATCACATCCGCCAGCATCCTCGCTACACTGGAAAACGCCCACATACTTGCCGGCGATATCTCCGGTAAAGTCGGAGAAGGTCAGGTCGCCAATGTGGAAAAGCGAGCTGTTGCAGTCGGGGTCGCCGCCACTGAACGATGTGCACTGTCCCACGTTGACAGCGTAGCTTCGCACTCCATCCAAAGTGATATCTTCGACCGTGACATTCTTGATGTCTTTCGGGAGAATAATTGTCAGTCTGAGCACGTTTTGGTCGCTTAGTCACGATAAAACATCACAACCACTTACATCCGAGGCCACCACCACCACCGTTGGGAGGATAGTTGACTTGGTCGCCAGTCCACGTCTTGACATTGACAGCAAACTTGGTGTTGATCATGCTGACATTTCGCACCACGACGTTCTCAATCGTCTCGAAAGCTCCTTTATACTGGCCAATGCTACCCAGAGCGAAGCCGTTGCCTCTGCGAAAGACGCTGTCCTCGAGCACGAAATTGGTCGAGTTGGCCTTGAAACTCACAGCATCGTCGCCGTTGTCGACGAGCCATCGCCGCAGCGTGACGTGGTCGGAGAATAACGTGTCTAGACCATCCGTGTTGCGTGCCGGATTTCCGCTGTGGCTTGTCGAGTTGACGTAAATGTCTTCCATCAAGAGATTGCTCGAGTGCATGATGGCCATTGTCCTGCCATTTATTCACCTCAATATCGTGGGAGAGATACTGTTTACTTAGGGTCATGTAGTCTTACCACATTTGGCTCTGAACAAAATTCAACCCTTTGAAGGATGAGTCGGAAGCACCCCAAATGGTCAATCCCATTGGTCTGTCTGATGTACAATATTAGACGAAATGAACAAACACAATGGGAACTCGAAGCCTTACCTGGGTAGTTGGATTCACCCTTGACAAGGTCATACCACTGCAGAGTAGAGTTGAGCACCAATATAATCATTCATGTTGGTATGAGCGAACTTACAACCTGTCCATTCCCGTCAAATGTTCCCGAACCATATCCATTGACGTTGATGTTTTTACCACCCAAGAACCACACGGTGGACTGATTCTGATACCCAACAGGCATTGAATGATCGAGCCAGTAGCTGGTATCATTGCTCCACTAGACGAAGCATTATTAGTCGTCGATGTTGGCTGCGGACTAAAGTCTCGTAGCGAGACTCGGCCGAAGAAGATTCGGCCGAACCCAAGACATACAAGTAGGTAGCCATAGATGTCAATGTCAACATTGGACAATGTAGTCGTGTTGAGCGGACTGTTGATGTAGTAAGTCGTATCCTGAAAGACTATACGAGCATTATCTTGACACTCAGCAAAGGCGTCGCGAATGGCGGGCGCATCGTCTGACCCATTGCCATTGGCCTCAATAGTGCACGTGTAAACCCGTTTATCGGCGGTGATCGAAGGTGTTGCACTGGCGATGGATGCGAGACACGCGTATCCTGCTACGTAAGCTACCAAGCTGAGATTTGGCAACACCATGATGATTGAGCGATTTTGCTAGCTGGCACTTGCAACGCAATTGAGAAGACACACGGCATTTTACGAACATCATTGTCACAAATGCACTGACACGCTCACAAATATATATCCATCTTGATGACCTCTTCAAGTGTCAATTGAGGACGAGATCTCCAACTTTGACAATATATTTTCTTCTCATCCGTTGAAAAGAATCAATCATCAAGTTCCGGTACCCCGGATCAATGCCAAAACATGCGTAAGCAATGCAGGTACCCTACAGTATAGAGTGCGGCTACACTGCATTTGTGCCCCCTCAGCCCCCACCTGCAGGCGATAAAGGGGCGCGAAGATCGCCGATCAGGGCAAGTATAGAATTCCACCAATGGAGTGAAACTTAAGCTTAAATCGTATACGCTTTTAGCGCTTAGAATATGCTATATTCTTGTCCATCAGCTGTGTCACCACCCTAGAAAAATGTTTTGCATGTGGCGCAACCGAGGGCATATTCTAGAAGGAAAATAAATGAATTGATCAAATCATGTCAGCGTTGAGTAGGAATGGTGGCGCAATGGGTTCTTGGAGATTGTCATCAATTGCCAGGGCCAGGCTGACTGGTACATCCCAGAAATCTCATCGAGGGGGTTGATCACCAAATCCTAGCCACAGCAGTGCAACGGGTATTCATGCAGATATTGGACAAGAGGAGGTTCTCAAGCAAACAAAAATGCAATTATGACTAGACACTTATGTACGGGGAGCAAACTATATACAGTCGGAGTAGGAGATGTAAATCAAAGAACAGGCGTCAAAAACAAACATGCAGCCTCCTCAACAACAGCCCTTGTCAAGTTTCTTCTGGCAAAAAAAGCTGTGCCAGCATCGACCAGGGATAATCGAACCAAATCGAACCAAATAGGGACCTAGTATCCAAGGATAACCCGGCCAAGAATAATGTGTAGCAATATATACTTGTAAAGAATTGTAGAAGTAAAAAAAACCATCATGTTCGAGGTCGAAAAGGAATGACTTAGATACCCGAGTCATCCTGCTCCCAGACCTGGCGAGGGATGTAGCTGTTCCAGTTGGTGCAGGTGTCGGCGCCATTGTCCTGGATGGTGTCCCAGCCGCCAATGGCGCCGCTGGTCAGGATGGCCCCGGGGGACTCGACAAACTGCATGGCGAGCCCCTCGCTGGCGTGCCAGGCAATGTGGCAGTGCACGATCCAGGCGCCCGGGTTGTCGAGCTGGAAGGCGATGGCGAGGTAGCCCTTGGCGGGCAGCACGGCCACGTCGCGGCGCGGGGGGTTGACCGTGTTGAAGGTCGAGGCGGTGCCGTCGAACTGCAGGTTGGGCTCCTGTGCCAGAATGAAGAAGTCGTCTGCGGGACAAAACACATTAGTCTTCTGCGGTTCGATTCCTCGTATGTACCTGGTTGTACTATCATCACAGGCAAGGAATAAGGGTTTTACTTACGACCGTGAAGGTGGATAGGGTGGTTGATTCCAATAATGGTCTGCGAGGAATCGATGACAAGGACGACCCACTGGTCAGCCTCGAAACCTTGACCAACCTGGACGACGTTCTCCTCGGCGGCGTAGGTGGAGTTGCCGTCGTGGACCTGCTTGAGGGTGGGGTTGTTCCAGTCGAGGTACAGAGTGCTGTCGTTGAGGGTCCAGGTGAGGTAGCCCTTGATGCTGGTGCTGAAGCCGAGATCCTCGGTGACGATCTGCAGGTCTGCGTCGGAAACGTCGACGCTCACGACAGGGACCAGAGTAGTCGCGTTCTGGTCGTAGCAGGTGTCTTGGACTCCGATGGTGTCGGAAGTCGTGGGATCCGCAGTGCTGGTCGAGTCGTATCGAAGAATACCGGTGGAGTCGCCGGAAGCGTCGCCGTTGTTGCCAATGTTGGCGCACTGCACATTCCAACCGCCGCGGATCCAATAGTCGCCGGGTGTAGCATTGGCCTCAACGATGATATCGTAGCGCTGGCCAATGTGGATCTGAATGTGGTCTGTCTCGAAAGGCACAATGGGGACCAGATCGGTAGAGATGACGGTAAAGGTGTGGCCATCAATGTGGAAGTCAAAGACACCGTCAATGGCGTTGTTCAGAAGACGGACACGGTACTTCTTGCCAGCTTCGACAACCATCTCATACTTGGAACCGCTGACAACGCCTTCGGAGGAGTTGTATGTGTTGGTGCCGTTGAGGAGAGTGTTGTCGAGAGTGAACGGGGTGCCGGGAGATCGTCCCCACAAGGTGAAGGCATTGGTGTGCGACCAATCCGACAGGAACAAGACACCAAGATCCTCATCGTAGTCAGATGAGGCAGGGCCGTTGATAATCATGGGTCCGAAGAGACCCTCGGCATACTGAAGAGTAAAGTGACTGTGGTACCAGGTGCTGCCATACTGGGTCAACTGGAATTCGTAGGTCATGCTGTCACCAGGGGCAATGGGACACTGAGTGACACCAGGAACACCGTCCATCCAGGAAGAGTTGAGTTGACGAATACCATGCCAGTGGATGGTTGTGCCATTGTCAGGGAGGTTGTTCGTGACGTGAACAATCATGTTGTCACCCCAATCACCAGTGATGAGGGGGCCAGGAACCGTGCCGTTGAATGTCATGCAGGTACGGTCTACGCCATCTGGAGCACAGTTGGCTGACTCAATGGAGAGCCAATACTCGCGAGTCACACCAGTCTCGGGTGTCTCGAGGTAAAAGTCCGTGTTGATGTCGAAGCCATCGCTCCAGCAGCTCCGTGCAGTAGCAGAGTTCTCGCAGACAGTCTGGCGAGGCTCAAGACTGAGACCAAGGTCTTCAGGAGTTGGGAAGGCAAGGCCAAAGGCTGTTGCCGGGAGCAGTAAGGCAGTGATGCCTGAGAGAAATCCGACCATTTCGAACAAGAAGATCAGGAATCAATGAATGATTTGAAGCTCAAGTAAAGAGTGTATCGGCTGAAAGCCAAGTAGAAAGAATGTGAAAAGAGAATAAGAGAGGGAATGACGAGGAAGCCAGTTGAAGAGATGAGGCTGCTGTTGTTGTCTGAGATGCAGATAGAGGATTCCCCAAACTGTTGGCGATACCTTCGATCTTTATACTTCTCAAAGGCCATGAAGTCCATGCCTGATGAGGATGAACCTGCCTGGGCTCATCGGCAAGCGGACCGACTTCTCCATCGTAAGACTTCACGATGTTGGTGCAAGAGCAAGGAGAAGGAAGCATCGTGGTGGTCATCAAAGTCCCTGTCCATGGAGTCGACCTGCCCCTTGACCAGGGACGCGTACGTTATGCCAATTATTGGCTCTTCTCCCTGCTCGGAGATAGAGTCATCATGACAAACCTTTAACTCTCAAGTCCAGATCAGGCATATCAGGCGATGGGTATACTGCTTGGTCAGATGTGGCGTTCGTGTCACTAGGCGATAATGTGTCTGTCCCCTACCTATGCAAGGACGTTGGGCGCAACAGCTTTGTCGGTCAGCCTCGGGATGCATCCCTGAAAGCAAAAGTGAAAGCAAATCAAATGTTGATGTTGCCTAATAGTCGAGCTTGTGTCTTGGCCTTTTGGATATTGAGGGAACCGTGCAGTCTGACAAAGTCTGACCAAGGAGGATGTCGTGCATTAGTTTTCTTCTTTTTTGCTGTCTCTGTCAACGCTAATTTCCATACTGCTGCAATGTATTGGCTTTGCCTCAATGACAGCGGCACATAATAGGAGGATTGAAATCTAGAAAGGATGGCATAAGGCATAATACGAGCTGAACATGGAGAGTCTTTGAGCCGCCAATCCTTTGGGCGATCGCGCCTAGGCTGTGAGAAATGTACCTGACTGGAAGAATTTACATCCCCCTAACTACATAATTATCAGCTTTCTCTTTCTAACCTGCGACAAGTGCAGCACCTCGGAATTTCTTCCGAGCCCTATTGTCTACACATCGGATTTAATTGGCAATCGTGATCTTGTGGCTTCGGCTCCGACAAAAGTCTGCGCTCGCTTATGATATGCACTGCGACCATCTCATGTCATTGTATAAAAAACAAGTTGGGAAGTAATAGGCGACTGGGCGATGCAGGTACCGTTAAAATGACCATATGATAAAGCATACGGCTCAGGCCGAAGTTGCATTAAGCTCAGCCAATAGTTGTTCCTTGATGTTTCGTGTCTCGCCTTGGCAAGAAAAGCGCTTCTGCATCAATATCTGCGGGAACCCCTGAGCATTTGGTAATCACGTTCCGCGCGGCAGTGTGCTTACGAAGAAGAACTTCTGGAATCCTTGATCAGTCTCGTCGAGCGTTAAGGTTGTTCGGTTCAGAGCACCCGAGGATTTTCGCAGGGGATGCATCATTCTGCGTAACGAGAATAACTTTTTATCTTACCTATAATCTGGAATTCGCCAAGGCTTACGCGGGCGGTGGGCTCGGATCGCGCGCCAATCACCAGACATTTTGCACGGATCGTTGACAACGGTTTTCCATTATCCCAGGAGCCTCAGGTAAGACAGACTATTGCACTACTCGTCAAGATAGGCCGCCGGCCAATCCGCGCTGCAGACCCAGTCATCTTTATTGGTTGCTTACCACCCTTCCAGACTTCCTCCAAGGAGTGCATCAATATTGACCGAGCCGTGAACCGTCCTTGGCAAAATAAAGCTTGATCAGGAATTAGTTGGAGTATAACCCCAGATTCAGCCCTGGGCCAATGTTTTCCAATTTTCTTGGCAGCCAGAAACTCTATGTCAGCGGGCAGTGGAAGGAAGTCAGAAACCAGGAACGAGGGGGGCCAAGGCGGCAGCGCAGCGCATCGCATCCTCGAGAAACCTCGGCGGCGGCGGCGGCGGCTGCTGCTGCTTCCATCTTTCATCTGATTATCTGGCAGTCGCGATAAGATCAAGCTACGGCGTTAACCTTAAAAATATAGTGTTTTCGGCATCAAGGCGTAGGGATGTATATTAAGTGTATATTAGACAGCGCAGAGCCGCCCGAGATAACGGAGAACATTGCGACGTTGGGTAGTGTTTCGTTTCGGTTTCCCGGGAAACCAACCACCACGTGAGTAGTCATGGGCAAGGTATGCTGGTTATTGCTGGCTATGAAGGGTGCCTGTCTATTATAGGGGCGGTGTTCACAAGCGAGAACGCGTAAGCAAACAAACTATATGGGTTCCATCGCTTGGAGGGCAAGTCTCCGGTTGGCTGGAGATGAGGTTGCATCGCTGAATGGTGAGGGTTCGTGCGGCTGCATTGTCAATAGTAGTATCTTGACCTGTGATAGCAGTATATTGTGTACCAGGAGGCTACGTTGCGGCTACTCATAGGCGAGTGTACCTGCATTGCAGTAGACGGTGATTAGGTGGGAGGCGCTCTACGTTGATTAGGCGAGCGCCCAAAGTGCTACCTCCATACGCCTTTTGGCCCCCTGCTCTGGCTTGTGCCCTTACGTCCTCGCCAAAAAGCAGCTGTGGCTCAGTCAGGATTTATCGTCAAAAGCGAGCGAACAAGAACGCAAAGAAATCTCTTCGCAGCCCCTGGTGCGGCAAACGAAAGCGAAGCTGCTTACCGCTCATCATGTTATGCTCACTCACCGGCGACTCGCTGCTCAATCCTTTCCTGGGGTCTATCGCATTCAGCTGCAGCCTAAAATTTGCGATACGAGATCTTGCATATTCCTTTGTGCCCGATTTTGGTCATACCGTGAATAGGAGGGATTCCTGTGCTAAAAATGGCTTGCATGACTGCCAGGTATTTTATGTTGTCCCTACCGAGATATCCGTGGACTCCAATAAGTGTTGCTTCGATTTGCTGCTGGGACTACCTCGTACATGAGTGTGGTGACACGGTCTTTACAAAGTAGAAAATCGCGACAGTCTCCAACTGTGCCGCTTAAGGTTGCCTAGGGACTCACTGTAAGCAAGACCTCACTGTCATCTGTACATTTTCCACTCTCAACTTTGAAATTCAACTAGTCATTATCTCTTGTCTTTTCCTCCCACGAGAATGACTGTCATGTTCAAGAGTATAACTGTATAATATGTCTCAGATATATCAGGTGATGACAAAGGCGATTATGATGCAGCAGTCTAGTCCTTCTTTGTTGTAGAGTAACGTATTGACTCACGAAACTCCTACCGCCAACGTACCATTGAGTGCTACCTTAGGTACCTGCCGACCCGTCCCGAGAACCAAGCCCGGTGGCCCTAGCGATATAGCGCCCGCAATTTCGCAAAACAGATTTTAAGAATCATCCAGATCTGCGCTTCTAGCTTTTCACGTCGGTCAGAGACTGAGAGAAGTAAAAGAAAAAAAAAAGCCAACGAAGGTAACCAGCGAAGTCCGCGCGCAATGTATCATCGGAGTAATATTGCCAATACGATGAAAGATCAGAATTGCTCGAACAGTGAGTAAATATTAGCGACAGTCTCGTGTCATGCTGTACTGTATGTATATCTTGGAGATTGCGCACAAACGCCGCAGAGACAAGGTGTACGTACTGCGCAACCAGGTGAAGGCTCTCAAGGGGACTAGTCTGTACTTTAAGGACTCATCAGGCCAGGATTTTGTTCCCACCCAGTCTGGAGGGCTGAGGGATCACTTGGGACCTGGGACGGGGGACTTGACACACCCTGCCCTGCTGCCCTGCCCTTCGTACCTTGGTATCCACGTGCTGCTAATGCGGAGGATGCAAATGACAGCCAGGCACTCCCCTCGCTGCCCCAACATGGTGGAGCTTGAATCTGGTAGGGATTGACGCCAGGCGAGCCCAGGTGGCTGCTGTGACAACTGTGAATGGTCCCCGGAGATGGGATACACCAAAATTATCCCGTTCCGCTGGATTCTTGTTCCTGTGATGCATATTCGGGAGACTCTAGATATCACGCCCAGCAATCCGAGTACGTAGGCAGTACTATTCGACAACCGACTAATCTCCGTCAATCGCTTGAACCTATACTACTTGAAGCGACCGAACATCCCATGCGCTATCAGATCCTTATTTTAGTCGTAGTCTAGTGTTTAAAACCGAAAGAGGCCTCTAGTTCAGCTGGTATAATGGACCCGACTCGCGGCGTGCCTGATCGTCTAAAGTCATTGCCGCAGAGAGTCTTGCATAATATTCAGTTCCAACGGCAGGAAAATGCGTCCATCTTCTTTGATGAATGAATATTTCACCTCTCAGTCAAAGCAAATAGAAACAAGAAGCGACAGTGTCACATCTCGAGGGAGATTGGGATCTGGTCCCAATGATATGGATAGCACCCACTTCTTGAGGCAGAGAGGGAAAAAAAAAACCCTCTTCTCCACTGTGGTAGAATTCCGGCCAGATAGCGATAGCGGGGCAACAATAGCACTGTCGATCTCTCGAGATCTTCATTTCAACCACCCCAGTTGCTCGCCCTGGCCGACGGCATTCACGATTGTTTAGGTAAGGTATGTCAGGGTCCATCTCCGCATAGCTTAAAATGTGCGCGCGTACGCGGGATAACTTCATTAGATTTCCCATTGAACGCCTAGATTTCACCTAGCCGCGGTCATGAATCATCAGCGCCTTTTGGCCAGTGTCCAGTGCACATTGTAGCGCTTCGGATCATCTCCTACCGACCATGGGTGCTGGTATTCAGCTGTGTTCAGTGATCAACCTTATCCCCAAAAGACCTCACAATGGGGCTCTTCCATAGGGGGTCAGGCTGTCGCTCGCTGGCTGTGCGCTATTATTCGATTGTGCCCGCCCCTCCGCCCCGTGGGTGAATTGGGATCCGTGGTGGTCGTCCACTGTCGTCCACTGTCGTCTTGGCCGGCGGGTCTGTTGGTTCACCGCGATCTTCAGACTACATCTCGGCCCCCTGCCGTGGGATACAAAGGTCCCGAGATTGAAGATTACGTACCTCTGGACCCAAGACTGAGCGATTTGGGGGAACGGCGGAGAACTATCGCAGGACTTGTCAGGAATCTGTATATAGAAACTCAAAGCTGGAAACCTCGCAGCAACCATGTCTCTTTTCCCCGGATTCTCTGGCGCGAAAACGGCTCGGCGATAAGTCATAGTATTGCTTTTATAAACATCCTTCATGCTCCGTCGTCGTCCCCTGTGGAAGTGATCACCGGTCGTCGATCAATAACCCAATCTTGTCGTCTTCTGACACTCTGCAACAATGAGGCTCTCGTTGACGGTCGTGAACGCCCTCGTGGCTGCAGCCGTGGCTGCGCCTTCACCAGCACCACGATCAACCTTGAAGGCTCGTCACGCCAGACGTACCGCTTTGCGACATGGCGAATTCCGGGACTCTCCTGCGAGTTTGTTTTCCTCTTCAGGCTCGCTAGGTCTTCTTGATTCGCTGCTCTCGGCCGCCAAACCCGACGAATCCGAAAGCGCCAGCGATGAGGATAGTACCGCATCGCACTCCGCCGCTACTTCTCAAAAGGCCGCTTCAAATGTCGACTACAACGAATCCTGGGCTGGCTCTGTTGTGACGGGTACTGGTATGACTGGCGTGTCTGGCAGCTTCGTGGTGCCAGAGCCAAAGATCCCCACCAATGGAAACCAAGTGTCGGCTCAGGAACATGTCGTCTCAGCCTGGATTGGTATGGATGGTTATGTAAGTCCATCTATGTATGCCATGATAAGCCAGTCTACATTTACTGACCCCAAATCATAGAATTGTGATGGAGGACTCTGGCAAGCGGGTGTTGATGCCGGTATAAACGCTCAGGGAACCTATTACTACGCCTGGTACGAATGGTACCCGTCCGCCACGGTCGAGATTGACCTCGGAGGCGTCACGGCTGGCGACACCATCACCATCAACATGACCTCGGGCGGAGACTACAAGACGGGCCAAATCACCATCACCAACTCCAGAACTGGCGTGACCTACACCAACACCGTGTCCGACTCCGAGGCCTTGTGCAGCACTGCCATTGACTGGATCGTAGAGGACTTGGTTGTCGATTCGACCACCTATGGACTGGCCAACTTTGGCTCCGTTACTTTCAGCGATGTCCAGGGCACCAGCACCAGTGGAAGCGTCTCACTGTCGGGTGTTCACATGTTGGATATTCAGGACTCTGATGGAACCCAATTGACTTCTTCGTCAACGACTGATAACTCAGTGGTTGTGACTTATTTGTCGTAGCCATGATGTTATCATTCAATCTAATAGTAATGATAATATTAATGAACAGTTGTAGACAACCGGATGAGCCGGAGACTTTGCGCTGTTGGTGGCAACGGGGAATCGTGAAATGGCAATAATTCAGCTTATTAGTTGAATGTATCTGCATATCCAGTGTCAACCTCTAATCGCGTCAAATGTGCACCTACTTTCATTGTTCAAACGTCGTCGGCTTGGACCAACTCCTGATGAGAGCACGGGGTGAAAGCACGGACCGAGACACGATCACGAGCGGATTTTCCGCCTCACGGATGCAAAAGCACAACGCTTTCCGTGATGATGATGAAAAGGAAGAACCTGCCAATTCAAGCACAGGCAAATGAAGCACAGACTTCCGCTTTAGCGAGATAGCTGTCTTGCCAGAATGTGGTCTGGCATTTATCCGTCGGCTGGCGCCTTCCGCAGCCATAGAAGGGCTAAACAAGTGAACAAAGTCCGTCATTTTCTTAGAGTTCATTGGCGCGAGGCTAGATCTATAAGGCCTATGAGAAAGAAATGCAGAAAGAAAATGAGTAATCACAATCCGAGCGTCTTGCGCAGTCTTGTTCAGTATAGAATTATTCCAATCTCTTCATAAAAACCGGATAGATCCGCCGTTTTTCACCTACGGAACCACAGCTAAGACAGACAAGATACTTATTTCTGCCAATGATGAAGCGGACTTCGACGAGCATCCCAAGTGCATCCGACTATAGACATCTTAAAGGACAAACCGGTCATTTGCTAGACTGAAAGGTAGACTGAAGGGACCATGACGAAGTCGGTTCCAGTAGTTCAGGAGGAGCAGACTTTTCAGTGTTCCACTATAGTCTAGCAAAGCGTACAACGGCAGCAATTGAATGTTTTCGGGCCCGATGGTGTTCTCCATATGCCTCAGACCTGAAGCGCGGTCTGTTTGTGCTAGGCTTGGCCTTCTCAAATCGGTCATGCTGAAGGGAAGAGCCTTTGCAGCATGATTTTGGTGCATCCCAGCCTTTCCGCTCGGCTTCATTCCATCCCGTTTCTATGGCCTCTGCCATGAACAAGTGTAAGGTCTCACTTGGTCAATGTACCAACAATATGAGGGAGGACATCATAGGGCCCTTCAGTAGGCGGCTGGGCAATGTCGAATTCCTTCCATGGACCAGCCAAGCGGAGGGCACTTTCAGTATCGCGGCAGATTTGACAAGAGCCAATGAAGAATGACCAGGGATAGCTAAGAACGCCTGTATATCTGGTTAGTACTGAAGTGCACTTGGTGGGAAAATCAAACGGAAAAACTCACGCTGATACAGACTGTGCCAGAAACCGCCCCGAGATGCTCTGACGTGCTCATACACGTACCAGTGACCGCCGGGTTTGAGCAGCTTATAAAGGTGCTTGATGTTCTCCTCGGGATCAGGAATGCTACACAAACACAAGACACCGACTATGCAGTCAACGCTTTCCGGAGCGACGCGACCGGCCCATACTCCGGGCTGATGCAAAGACTCGATACCGACGGGGACGACCTCGTACGTGTCTTCCAGACCTAGCGCCTGGACTCGCTGTTGCAATGCGGCGGCGGATTTGGGATTCGGCTCAACACCATAAATCTTGGTGATCTTGGCTGCGGATTTTGTTGTGCCGTCTGCTGAACCTTTACCCGCAATGAATCGGGCCAAGACGTCCATCCACATTCCACTGCCCGCGCCGACTTCAATCACGGTGCCGTGGATCGGGCTCGTGACCGGTTGGTCGTGTACCCTGCCTCCGGAGATGCGACCCTCGAGCAGGGGAATCACGCGTTCCTGGCCATTGGCCTTGACCTCGGGGCCCATGACGGCCCAAAAGTTGCCAAAGAGGGCCTCCTTGAAGCCCTCAAGCGACCATAGCCTCCACAGGTCTCCCGACTTGATGATTTCGAGTATGGTCTTGGGCGCATAGGACAGCGAGACGCTCATGAACAGCAGCGGCCCCGTCACCTCGGCGAAAATCTCTTTGAAGGTTTCCATTGTGCACCCAAACCGACACGAGAGAGTTGTGGCTTCGGGTGTGTCAAATCTGCCGTTGTTTTTATCTTTCCTCTCCGAAATGGTTCGTCGGATTAGAGAATGTTCTGAAGTCTGCGAGCAAGATCCTTGGAACGAGCAAAGAAGGGAAAGACTCAAATGTCTTCCTTTGTATTTATACCACCGAACATCTAGGGCTTTCGGTACTTGGCCGAACTCTAAAATAGGTAACTTCGCGCGAGTACGCGGCGACTTTTCACCTAATAGCATCCCCCTCAAACCTGTCCGATTGGCTAAAATACCCCGCTATCGTGCAAGAATAGTGGCTGAAACCCCCAGGAAAAAGTCAACGGGGAATATTTCAGCCATGCATCATATCAACACCATACAAATGTTTGTAATCACTGTCCGTGGAAAGGCGAGCACCGCCGCTTCAAACCTGTACAGTGCTTGTGTCTTTGGTTCTAAGCGCTGTGATAATAAAGTACTGTCTCATTGATTGTATGTCACCAAAGAGTCAATCAATGCATCACACACATTTACACATTTATACCAATCATTATACTGTATTTACTACGACACGAAGCTAGGATTTAAGGAGCGTAGAATAATAGCACTGAATAGTTAGTGACTTAACGCCCTCATAAATTCACTCCTGCTTAAACATTACCTTTTACTTTTCCCCCGGATATTCCATCATGCTGACTCAATCAGCTCCCAAGATTTCATTTGACCGGCATTGATCAAATCATCATTGGACTCGGCCTTGCCGTTGCCAAAGCTCTTCAGATTCCACTTGTCGACGCCCTGCACGCCGTCCAGGTCGGCGCCAAACTCCCGGAAGACGTCCGAGTTGAGGTGCTCGTACTCGGCGTAGTCCTTTGGCCAGTCGCCGAGGCGCTCCAGCGAGAGCTTGAGCAGCTGCAGGTGCTGGCGCACGTGCTCCCCGTCCGACAGCGGGTCCGCGTCCTCGAGCATGTCCCCAAAGGCGGCCATAGTGGGCGAGTCCGCACCGCCCATCATCCCTTCGGTGGCTGAGGTCACGCTCATGGAGCGCGGTCGGAGGAATCCGCTGCCCTCCATGAGCGCGCTGCTCTCGACGCTGGCGTAGGCCGGGTCGCTGAAGATGCGCAGAATGTTCTCGTGGATGGCGGCGCTCTTCTTGTAGTACCGGTTGGCCATGTCCTTGGCCTCGGTGGACGACGCGCCGTGCCCGCCGACGGTGCCCGACTGGTAGCGCTGCGCGATGCCCGAGTACAGCTGCGCCAGCAGGATGGACATTTCGAGCGTGGCCGGGTGGTGCACACTGTGGACGCGGCGGCAATTGTAGACAATGTGCTCGGCCATGCGCGTAGCGGCCATGGTCTCGCCGACGAGGTAGCGCGCCAGGATGGTGCGGCGGGCCAGGTTGAATGTGGCCTCCGGCGGCCAGTTGCCCTGGGTCTCGCGGCTCTTCCACAGCGTGGTCAGGAGTAGGGCGAGCGTCTTGTGGTCTTCCTGCTCGCCCAGCAGTCTGATGAGTCGGTTGAGGGGCTTCAAGTCCATGAGGGCGAGATTGATCTTCAGCTGGCTCATGTTCTCCAAAACCTCGTGCATGATCATCTTTGACGTCTCCACGAGCTTCTTGCCCGCCATCTGATCGGGCTTGAGGCTCGACTCACGTCCGTCCAAGGCCATGCCCATGGTCAACATCATCTTGGCCATGTTGACAGTGTGGTACGACTCGTGGGCCGACACGTACTTGAAGCAGGCAGTAGCCAGGTCGCATGCATCGTTGTACTGCCCTTCCTCGATGAGCTGCGGAACCTGCTCATTACCAATGATGGCGACGGATCGGACCATGTCGTCAGATGTGTACTTTCCAAAGTGCATCATGATATTCTCGAGGAGCAGCTTTGTCTGCTGCGGAGCCATGTTGAGATTCAGGCGCTTGGACTCTGTACTCATGAACCACTTGGAGAACTGGTCCAAGACTGACCTATCCGCCAGCATTTGGTTGCATGATGTCAGATAGCGGTGAAGTCGAGCCGTTGCCAGCGAAAGATGAAGGAAACTGCTCGACTTGGCTTCGAGTGCGTTTCGGAACTCTCGGAAGTAGAAGTACTGTGTCGTCAGAGTAGCCAATGTCTCAGCGAGCGTCTTAGAATTACGGCGCAGACTGTGCTCCATTTGAGCCAAAAAGACGAGACTCTCACGACTCCGGGATGAGAGATCGAAGCCGAACTGTTTAGCGTTGGTCGTATCCTTGACCACAATTTGGCGATGCATCTCCTCCAACAGCTCCTGGGCCTTTTGGGTCTGATTTGTTGAAACGTAGTTGTTGGCAATGGCCTGAGCAGCAGCCATCAAACGTACTGACGAAGTTTCCTGCTTGAGAATATTGACCGTCGTGCTCTTGAGCTCATTGAGCATGGCCTCGGTTTCATGCTGCTTGCTGTACAGCTTGACCAGCTCATTCATGGTGGAGAGCGACTCCTCGTGTGCCCAGCCGTGTGTCTCGCGAATCTTGGTCACGCGATTGCGAAGGACCATTTGCGTGCGACTTATCTGTGCTGAAGTCATTGACGACGAAAATGATGTTGTCATTGTGTTGACCTGGTCCTCGGAGATCCTCTCCAGCGTCGCCCTGATTTCCTCCTTGTCGATCTCCGACGACTTCATCTCCATGAGCTCCTCGTACAGTTCAATGGCACGCTTCTCATTTGCCTCTGACTCTTGACAAATTCTTGCCAGGAATAGGGTTGCATGGATCGTGACATCTGTACTCGCTCCATAAAGGGTCTTGCAACGCGATTGGTACTCGGTGGCAGCCCTGTGAAGCACAGCAAACGTTGTTCGAACACTACGCATACAACTGACGTACTGCTCAAAAAATTCGCGCACAAAGGTGTGGTCCTGGAATGTAGCATTTGTCTTAGACGACTTTAGGAATGTATGGAAAATAGTCCGATAGTATGGCAGGGCGTCTGACAGGCGACCTCTGCGCCAAAGCTCTTGGGCCACGATAACTGTAGGCTGAAGAGCATCCGGTGAGCACACGTCGCCATCCTTGTTGAGCGCATGGATGATCTTTTGGTAGTACTCGACATAGATTGGCTGCGGGTGCGTCAATTCAGCCAGCTCCCACAACGTCTTGACCACAGTGGGGTGATCGTGGTGGTAGTGCTCAGTGAGGTCGTCGAGCATCTCTTGCTTGATCGAGATGAATGACTCCATCTGCGATTTACGTCGGTACAATGAAAGCAACTCATTCGTCGCACGTTCACGGGTCTTGTCATCAATCTTGCGACCGGATCGGAGTGAGCGGTAGATGCGAAGGCGTATGTCCTCCTCCCTGGCGCAGCGTCGAGGCGACCGGTAACAGTCAGCCAAGCGCTCGGCTAACTCGACACATTGTTCTACATGCTCAGTGGGGAGAATGACGCCTTGCGCGCTTCCGCTAAAGAGGGATGGCCAGGCCACGCGCAGGACTCTCTTGATGAACTGAGTTGCGTCCTCCCAACGGCGCTGGGATATGTAGAGATTGGACAGCCTGATTGCCACCTCAAACGTCATTTGATTCATGGATGTGAAAGAGTTGGAGAGCTGGAGTACAGTCTCTTCCAGAGAAGCCTCGGAGATGACCGAGTCCTTTGAGCTCGCCATCCTGAGCACCTCTTGAGATGTCTCATGGATACTTTGCTGAATCTCTTTGAATGTAGATGACTGGGTTCGATTGGTGGCGCTGTAGTATTCTGAGCAGTGCTTGAATACGCTCAAAGCCATGGTGGAGATGCCGACAGACTTCATGGTCCAACCGACCTGGGCAAGTAGTGAGGCGGTACTTTCGGTGAGTGCCACGGTGGAGTGACTATACTCCTTCCACACACTGGCAAGTATGGCAGCAGACTCGTTGCTTCTCTTATTGGCATGCAAGAACCTGGCGTAGCCAAGAACCGCTCTCAAGTTTCTTTCAGCCCATAAATCTGTATGGTGATCGCGATATTCTTGGCTGACACGTTGCCAGATCTCAGCATAGACGTGGTCAGCGGCCTCGATCTTACCTTTTGAGGCCGCCATTTCAGCCTCCTTGAGAGCATAGGTGAAGTCCCAACTCCCAGAGGACTCGAGCATCTTGTCGTGCTCTTTGAAGACGAGATCCCACGTATTAACTTTGGGCTTGTTCTTCGTGGGTTCTTTCAGCTCCACCTGTGGTCCATCCTCATCGTTCAGCTCGTCACCAACTGAGGTTTTGCTGGTGTTCTGGATAATTACTGTGATCTCCTTAGCCTTTTGCTCTTCCTTCGTCATCTCGTAATGCTGATGCAGCATTCGAAGAGCTGAAGCAGCTTTGGCCGATCGATGTCCAAATTCAGCTTTGTAGCACTCTACCAAGATTCTCAGGATCTCCTCTCGCTTGCTCATGATTTCCGTCTTCTTGGTGGTGCGCTTGGATTCAGTCATTTCTATGTATCGATTGGCCATCTGCGTTGTGATGGTGTGACTGGCGCCTAGAATCTTGTGGCTCATGGTGGTTGCTTCCCAGTAGAGAGAGGCTGCGTCAGTTTGACGGTGAACCTGTTCGTAGAGAATCGCCAAGAACATGACCGATTGCAGACTCATGGGGCTTTTATCCGTGAACAATTGCTTGTACATGTTTGTAATCATAGTCTGGTATTGCAACAGAAGCGGCTTGGGTCGGTGGGCCCACAAAGTGCCTTGAAGAAGCAATGCTGTGACGGACGAGGGAATAACTTTGGCGAAAGTCTTGGAAGCAGAGTTTTCGCCTTCTTTCGTGAAGACCATGGTCTTGGTGAAGTGGTAGGGCCAGTGACGAATGGCAAAGTCGAGCAAGGGATATTTGTGGAGGTATTGAGTGGCGTCGTTGCCGTCCAGAACATTCATCGATGGCTCTCGCTGCTCTGTTACAGTACTCTTGATATAAAAGAGCAGACGATTGGTGAGATCCGTGTGGGGGTCATTGACCGTGGTAATCAGCTGACTCTTGGCCTGGAGATCGCGCAGAGCAGATCGGATCAACCCATGGCGGATACATACGAGGCTATCCTGGAGGAATACAAGATTTTGCACTGGCCTCAATGTCCTCAAAACATCCGCACTGGACTCCGAGATTGTATTCTTGTCAACTCTGACGGATGATAGCGCAGCCAACTCCCGCAAAGACAGAGGCCGCTCAGCGTTGGTCAGCCACATGAGCATGAGTCTGGTCTCATCAGTAATGCTAGAGGACTGCAAGTTCCGAGACACGAAATCCGCAATGGAGGGCTTCGTCTTGACGACGCTGTCGACGGCACTGCGGAACTTGTCCAGGCCAACCTCCCGGCGAAGTCGTTTGGTTGCCAGCTTGGCCCAAAGAAATGAACCATTAGCAGCCTCGCTGAGTCGAGTGATGATGGACTCTTGCTCAATATCAGACATGGTCCCGAATTCATTATCTGAGTCAAAGTGACTGCGGACGACAGCCATGATGTCATCAAAGATGAGATCGTCATTGATGGTGAAGCTTGAGCGTCCGGCCACTCGTGGGTGCTTCTCTGTACCCAGCATGATGAGTTTGACATTGGTACCATTGGCAGTGGCGTCCATCAAACGCTTGAATATGGCCTGTTCGCCACAAGAGGACTCGTCAATGCCGTCCACGACAATGATAAGTTCCCTGGCACCAGGAAGCGCCGCGCCGAGCGCCTGTTCCAGAGCATTCCAGACAATATTGTCATACTCCTCATTCGTGTTGGCTCGGTCGCATCGCTTGTAGGCTTGTTTCATTATCTGAAGTAGATCAATGTTGCCAATTCTTTTCTCGAATAGCTGAAATAGGAGGGCCTTGGCAATGGAGCGCTCGGTTGTCTCTGCAGGAATTCTGCTACCTGATACATCAATTTGTTAGTTGTCTGCTCAGTGAGTAGCTGTCCAGGCTAGGAGAAGGTACATACTGATGGGGACAAACAGCGTATTGTAGTGTACTCCGGATATCGGACGCTGCAGATAGTCGACAATGACGGACGCAACGATACTCTTTCCCGAGCCAGGCTTTCCGCTGATGGAAAACACTGTATCTTGGCTTTTGAGGAAGCGTGTCAAGTAAGGACCGACCCACAGACAGGTGAGTTCCTCGCGATCGTGAGCTAGTAGAGATAGACTGAGGGCGACATTGTTGAGAATGCGGTCCTCTGGGGTAGCCCAGGACTTGACCATCTTAACATCGGAGACTGGGTCGCGAAAAATTAGTAAAATGTAACAACCGGATCAAAGATGTCAGACTCACCCCCTTCAGCATCCATGTTATTGACAATCAGTTGATGACGCCACATAGACTGGCCGATCCTTTCACACCTGTCGCGAAATGCCTTGATCTGACCTGAAAAGGAGCTATACATGTTAACCGACACGGATGTGGTCGCAGTGCTCGAAGCATCGTGGATAGCCTTGTGGAAATGCGTGGCAACGCTGGCAACCAAGTTCACGAGATCTGACATGGCAAGAACTAGCTGTTCCCTGATATCCTGCGACACGCTGAAGAGCTCGGTGCGCTCCAAAAGATTGACCAAGGACATGGAAATGCTATAAAAGAAGCCAAAGGATATCATCAACGCTGGAGCATTTTCCTGGCCCAGCTAGTTTCGTGAACAATCAAGAGTCAGCGTCCGCAAGGGACATGGGACAAAGCAGGAAGCGACAAACTCACATCTAGTAGAATGGAACAATAGCCATAGGCAAGCTGAGAAGCCAGGTAACTATCCTTTGCAAAGCTTTGGATGGCGTTGTCAAAGGAATTCAACCTCTCCACGAAGAGCTGGGTCCAGGTGAGGACCTTGTCATAACTACTGCCTTCGGGCGGAAGTTGGCTCATGCGCTGAGCACCAATCCATTCGCGGATAGAGTCGTAGCTGTGGTCCTGAAGCTTGGCTGATGTTCGTGAGCCCAGTTCATCTCCACTGCGTTTCTGCAGGGAGGAGACCATGTTCGTTATGGCAGATGTGTCTGTGGTGGTGGTAGCAGTCTTGCTTGAGAACTTTCGACTCTCCTGCATGCCGGAGACTTGTCTCGAATATGCCCGTCGCTCTGAGGCCATGAAAGATGACATGGCCGGGGCGGCCGGCGCAACAAGGGCGGATGGTGCCATGGTGACTTGAGGTTTCGTTGTTTTACTTCAATATAGATGATGATAGTTTTACGATGAACTGGAAACCTAGGGCCAGTCCGGACTCGTTGTTAGAAACGAATTATGACTTCATTTACGCGGATTATAATAATGTGTCCAGAAGAATGGGACGCGAATAATTAGTAATTATGAGATAGATTGTAACAGTCTTGTGTTGTAGACTCTTCAGGAAAAGTTCGTTTCTGGACCTGTCCTGGCCCCATCACGGCGCGTCCAGTGAATATATTATATATAATGAGCACCTGTCGAGATGTAAGGTCTGCGGGGGAAGTGGTGCTTCTATCGAGTATGATTCATGCCCCCCTCTCGATCTATATTAGTGACAAAGTTCGAATAGTAGAGAACCCCCACTATCCATCCTTCTCAGAGCTTATGGCCCCTCTTCTACCATAAACCACTGCCGCTGCCGTCTAGATCATTTCGCGTTCCCACACGTCGATAATGTCATTGCTCCATTTACGAATTGACCAATAGCTTTAGTTGAGACCTAGTTCTAGCTCCTATAGCTTTGATAGCTGTTAGAGTTTCGATCATTCTGCCACTACTGCAGTCCGACAGCTGCGATGGTTGCAACACCTCCTCATCGCTGATGAAGTATATTCTGCCCAAAATGCAGCAACTCTTCGAATGGACTAATAGCACATCTGCCTACAAACGAGTAAGCATCATTACTGTCAATGCTAAGGTGGCTCCAAAGCCCCTCAACCCCGCGCGAGCCGAATAACAAGAGTATTGCCCAATCCAGCGAATAGCTGCATTTCATCTCGTATACTAATCAAGCTTACCTAAGGGTACTGCTGGCTCTTTGGATATGTGCGTAAGTGGCTTGAGTGGCATCGTCCTTATAGTTGTTCTAGTGCTCATTCCCAAATGCACGTCTTATTACTTCAGGCACCCGAATGATGGACTGTTCACTGCCTTATTATCATGTAGACCCGGCTCGTCCCGTAAGCTATTTTCCCAGACCTCTACGTTTCTCTACACTGTAACAATGTCACATATCGCAGCTGTTCAGCCCCGAGGGGCCCAACAAACTGAGAAGCAGCCACCAGTCTGGTTTGGTCGGCACAGCTTTAAGGTTTTGTCCCCGCAAAGTCAAACACACTTTAGTGAATCAACAGTGCTGGGCACGCTGAGCCACCAAGCCTTAGTGCTTCGAAATGGGAGCTCCACGCGCTATAATTCATGCTCCATCCCCAAAGTCGTGTTCAAATTCCCGATCTCATCTGCGACTAGTTCAAATTCAAAGCAAAATACTTTGCAGTTACTAATTCTGGAGGTATGAGTTTACACTACAGCTCTAATAGTAAGGCGGGGATTTGATACTCTGCATACTGCTTCGAGTAGTGGCGATGGTATGCATTAGGTACCTGTGTTGGGTATGCGGATATAGCGTTGACTCCAAGGCCGTGTTGCATATGAGGTCGCCGTGTGAGAATCCTCCAGCAGCGTAGCGATATTAAAATTCGAGAACCTACCGGGCTCTCTATGCAAGACCATGAGTGATACACATTCGACAAAGCTCAGATCGCTTTGAGAAAGTCTAAGAATATAAATCAAAGATTCATTGCCGGGAGCCAAAAACTCACAACAAGAGGCGTAGAGAGTCGGGGATCTCGTCTACATCACCCGATAATCAAATACACAATCCCTGCGTCTTCATCAGTAAGTGATACATGATGATCCCGGATACGAAATGAGGTGATCTCGGTCCCTGCTCTGGACTACTGAGCGCACATCGCCTATTCCCGTGACTATCGTGTAGCTGAATCGGATCTTGAGTTACCTCGCGTATCCACTCGACGGCTGGTTCGGGAACCAGCTCTAGCGCACGATTACCGACAACCAGACTTTATAGCTGACGTATAATCCAGCGACTAGATAATTATGGTCAAAGGTTACTGGCTCGTTACCCGCAGTATCTCTTCCTGAGCTGACATTGTCTAGTGAGCGCAAGTGCGACTTGCATTATTACTCCATCGTCAACGATCATACTAGACAGAGTCTATTTGACTCGCACGTACACAACGCCTGTGAAAATCTTCTTGGCGTCATTGGGATGCGATTATTTGGGCGCCTTCGAATTGCTAGTTCTCGAATGTCTCAGGTTGATCTCGCACTTACAAAGTCTGCCAAAGAAATCTGCAAGTCCCGGATTTAGCGGCTTGCGCACAGAAAAGGATATAACTTTAAATATCAACCGTACGTTCAAATATGATTCACGTATTGATCTTGGACCATAGAAGCATGTATGTTGTATAGAGATTGAAATAAATATCCATAATGATTAAGTTGGAAAACGTATCTAATTACTGGATTGACCCATACGTAGATAGTTTGGTTACGGTAACGTTTGCCACGTTCCACAAAGATCCCGCGCTCTAGATTCAATGTGAATCAATGTACCATCATGATTCCTTGACCTTAACGGCGCGAGCATTGCGATCCAGATGCGCCAGTTTGCATGCGATAGCGTGATCGTAAAGTCTTATCAAATTCATATTCTAATGTTTTATCTTTTAGAGAACGCTCTCCGGTATTTGGGCGACAACAATCCTGTTCGAGGAGAGGCGGTCGCTGGAAGGGTTGTTTGCTCACTCCAGAGGGCCCCAGCACACCTTATACTCTCCTATCCAGATGTGGGAACCTAATCCCGTTTGCAACGACTGAAGCAATGAAGCTATCCAAGGCTTCGGAGAGCCAATTCAAACAGTAAATCAATCGTCGCTCAATCCCAAGAGCTCCAAACTCTTGACCCAAAGTTTCTTCTCTGCCTCAGGATTGAAAGTGTTTGCTCCGTAGCCACCCGAATGCGTTGGTGCGTCGGCCGGGGTGAGTTGAGCCTCACCGGTCTCATCGAGGTACAGGCCGCCTTTGCCTTCCAACTCCTTCGCCACAGCCGCCCACACCGTGGTTGAGGCACCCTGAGCAGGGGTCGATAGTATTTTAGAGATTTCCGGATGCTCCTGCATTCCTTTGGTGGCGGCGCTAGGCATGTATCTGGACAAGGGAGTTATAATTCCTCCGGGGTGTACGGCAAAGGCTCGTACGCCTCGAGACTGGAATCTGCGATCTACTTCATTGGCAAAGTAGGCATTGGCAAGCTTCGATTGGCTGTAGGCCGCCCACGCGTTATACTCCGTTTGTTCAGAGTTGAGGTCGTCGAAGTTGATTGTGCCATATCGGTGGCCAGCAGATGATAGCGAAATAACCCGGGAATTGAATGAAGGGCTTGATGAGGCTATGAGGGCGTCCTTGAGGAGGTGGAAGAGAAAAAAGTGGCCTGTGAATGGTCAGACATAAATATATATATACGTAGAAAAATAAGCGGTAGGAAAGCATAGGTACCTAAATGATTTGTGCCAAATTGCACCTCGAATCCATCTCGAGTCTTCCCCTGGGGACACGCCATGACTCCTGCCAACAGTGATTAGAGACTTCAGATGAAAAGATTGTGCGCAATACTTGACCTATAATCGCTTACCAGCATTACTGATCAAAACATTCAGTTTGTTGCTGCTCTTCTTGAGAAACTCTTTAGCTCCTGCCCGGATACTATGCAATGAAGCCAGGTCCATTTCGATGACCTCGACCTTGCCAGTCTCGCCATCTGAAGTGAGCTCTTCAACGACCTGCTTGCCCTTGGCAATATCTCGAACCGTGATGAAGACGTGGGCGCCCGTTAGGCGGATAGTCTTTGCTGCCTCGGCCCCCAGCCCACCGGGGGAACCTCCTGTAATCAGAACGACCCTGTCATTGGTATCACACGTTAGAAGTCATCACACCAAGTCATTTGTAATCAGATGTTCTAGTTACGGACTCGCGAATTCGAACGTGTTTCAGATGATTGAAATCAAGACTGAGCTCTTACCTGCCAGACCATTCCGAGCTTCCAACCAGACTCTGGTCCTTAACGATCTGAGTAGCAGTGGGCCGAGCATCACCTGGGCCTTGGGGACTCTTGTGGGCTTCGGCGTATGGAGTGATTCGCGTCATTTCAGTGACGGTGGTTCAATCTCGAAGCTAAACGGCGGTCACGTATTTGTGGTGTCGTGATTTTGGTCGGCTCGTGATGAGTAACTGAACATGTACAGAGGAACCGGAAAACAGTTTTCGAGTTCGTCCAGGGCAGCCTAGGTATATCGAGACTGTCTTGCTTCGAGGTGGCAAGACTATCAGTGGGTAAAGCGCATATGCAGGTTACTTCTTAATTCTACAGTAGGAATTTGTCTTAATTTAAAACCAACAACGACACAAACTGCCGTGCCTCGAATAGCAAGTGCAGGGATCACAGTATCACAGTATTGGTTTAGTGGACTGGAGAAACCACCAACAAACCACCCGCAGCCGTTGCTGGACAATATGGCATAGCTCATAGCCAGGAAAGAAGGCATCGGCTCCTCAGTGACCTCAGTGCCTCCATTGATCACACAGTAGCCACGGCTTGGGGCCACTTTTCACATGGGTACCTATATAGTTTGGCCCGATTGGCGTCGCGGGTCAGGGGATTTGCGTTAGCGCTATGTGGTCCAACGGCGCTGTAGACAGTGGCCACGGCCCTAGCGGAGCACATCATAGCTGAGCTGGAGAAGTGGCTAGGCCAAGTCGCAGGCCAACGACTACGATGCATATATACCTACAGAGACTGCCCTTTTATATCCGTGCCACCCCTGTTTTACACCAAAAGTCACCATATTCAATAAGTTTGCTCCGTCGTAGCCTTTCCGGAATCGACCATAACTTCCCGTGGATAACGTATCGTGGAAAATTGCTTGACATGATAGACCCCCTAAGCCAGGAAAAAGGTCGGTATCCGCTAGTTTAAGAACATGATTATAGCAGACCCCATAAGTTAGAGGATGGAAGTGTCCCCGTCCTGAAAAGGCGATTGCAGCAGGCCGAGAGGTCTTGCAATATAGCAAAGGGATCCAGAATATCAATAACGAAGACTATGGAACTCGTAGTGGAAACATTCCCTAAATCGATGCCAGCCTAATTGGCAATAACGATATGTAGGATAGCTTGGCGATGGTTTTTTTTTTTTTTTNGGGGGGGGGGGAAGAGTTCTTGCCCTTGTCGTAGAATCATAGTGATGCTGCCGGTATTGGTAATAGATCCAGTATGGTAAGCAACGATAGCAGAAGTGGACGACATGCTCTGATCGCAGTAATCGAGTGAACATTTGTGACATCAGATATGATCATAGAACACCCAGAAACTTGATATATCACCGAGGGGTGAAATTCAAATGCAAGCAGCTTGGCCGTTTGGATAAAATAACTCATGGAGGACACCGGCCTTTACTTTTTCATCGTAGACGATAGAGCCTGCGAAGATGGTCATACCTGCACACTGGGAACTTTTCTAAGTCGACATTACCGTTCGGAAGAAGGGATCGGACTATGCCAAGAGAGAGTAGTCCTCAAGGCCTTGTGAGCCAGACTGTCAGAAAGAGGGCAGGGGAACAGAAAAGAACTAAGTCCTGGGATTCGGGAAGAGATTCCTCAGTGCAAGTTCTTCGCGTCTTTCCTCATCGAGGGAGCCATCCCGCCAACATTTGACGATATTTCCTCCATTGCTCCGGGCCGCAACTCTGGCCTTTCGCTTGGCTCGGTTGTAACCCGCAAGTGCCGGAAACACCGACAAGGCTTTGGCATACGCGGGGTACCACCACGACGTCGATGTCAAAATCGAGTTACCGGCCAAGGATATGACTCAGTCCTTGGTCAGCGGCACTATTGCGCTGCCGGCAAATACAGCGCCATCTGTGCTCTGAATGCTTCTGTACCTGTACGCGTACCCGTGCTTGTCAAACTTAGGGCAAGCCAGGGACAGAATTCAAGCTTATACGGTCAGCGATGGCATGGTCAAGACTGATGATATGGCTCCTCTCAAGGAACACTGTCCACCGCTGCTGCTGCCTACACGTAGGGAGGTTCTCCGCCACCGTTCGAACGCCGTTCCGGCCAGCACTTTGCAACCAACGAGATCCTCATCGTCATCGCGCTCTGGATCGCAAGACTCCCGTAAATGGGAAACGGAAGGAGCCAACGACAGTCCAGACGAATGTCGCGGCAAACATCATGGGTACGCATCAGGACGTGCAGGTCAAGATTAAAACTCGAGAAGGGAAGGATCACATCATATGGGTCGTCAAGCTTGAGGCGTCAGACAAGACTTTGTGGCAAATGACTTTGGTGAGCGCGAGGCAAATGAAGGAGCATAATGCAGGACTCGACTGCCAATTCTGTGGGACTAGACTTGGTCTCGCATACATAGTCGAGAATCATTGCTGTGGCTGCAGGCGTGTAGTAGAGCGCCTCTCTGTAGGTATTTGCAAGACTATGGGTTTATAAATTTATTTATTTCACGGATAGAACAAGAAAGAAAACAACTGATAACTCGAATCTTTTTGCCTTCCGGATAAGCCATATATATTTCATGTCGTCTAGCTCCCTTGAGCGAGACAACGACCATGATGGCTCTCTGGCTCGACCCCTTCTCTGTCAACATGCAACCATCTGTGACCCAGGCGCCCTTTCCTCGAGAACCCCTCGAACCTTCACTCGAAATCGCAAATCACAGTATCAACGTCATGAAGGCCCAACACAAGCCATTGAAGGCAGTTAGAAAACTGCCGCCTCTCAAAAGAGTTCTTTGCCCTCCCAAACTCACTTCCCTGCCCTTCTCTCCTCTCCTCTTCATCACTCCCACCTCAAAACACCATTCCCACTCCAGACTCCAGACCATCATTCCCACCCCGACGCAAGTCGCTGCACTGAATCCCCCTTTAATACTGCCGGGACTTATGCTGTGATCCACACAAGACCCCATACCTTCTCCAGGTTGCTGCCGCCAAGCAGACAACCGCAGGTTCATGACTACCATAGTCTTGAATCCGGCCGGGCATGGTAGATTGAAATGATCGAATTAATGATCTGGGGTTCTTTACCAAACCCCAGATCACCTAGCCGATCAGACATCCTTGCAAGCGGTGCACTCATGCACTTGAAAACCTCAATAGTTGATTCACTCTGCATGCTAGATAGACCCGAGGTAGCCTCTGAAGCATTCGGCTTGCACCTTGGTAGACCTTTAATAGACCTCATTTTTTGTCTCGTCGACTTTTTGTGTTGCTGGCAAATTTGTTGACGTGAAGGACCTCGAGAGGTAAAGACGTCTGCTTTCGGTCCGACAAAAAAGAATTAGGTATTTGTCTGCTCCGCCTTACGTACTTGAGCTTCAACATGGTGACAGGAAGGTTTTCCCTCCAGGCACCAGCCCCGCATTCGGCTTTCCCACCATTATATATTGTGATGGTTCCCGGGTACCCTTCTGAAATTTTCTTCTTCCCTTTTCCTTTTCAGGCTGGGTGATCTGGGGTTTTGCGACCCCCAATCAGAATGCAATCTTATTTTATGCAGCAGAGGACCAAGGTCATACGCGTCGCATCGTCATATGCTTCTATCGTATCCTTTTCCACCCCTCTGACAAAGAGCGATGATGAACACAAGCCCCAAAACAAAGCATTTCGGTGCGTGATTGTTGCGGCCGGTCGATAGACTGATAACTATTTCTGAGCTCTGGACTTTTGCTTCGCTTCGGAAATTTCTTGTCGGCCCAAGTGGGCAAGTATGAGATAATAAGGGCAGAAGAGTGATGAGCACCAAGATAGACAGGCATACTTATGTGTTGACAGAAGACCCAAATCTCTGCCTTGCTCTGTATTTAAGAGACGAAGCTCCCTTCCGTAGTATTCAAAGCTGATCGATAACTCCAAGACCGCATACGCCCGCCAACAATAGCAAGGCTGACTACATACCTAGGCTTCCTTAATGTCCTGACAGATTCCTCCCTCTTATAGACTTCGTTCAAAAACCTGAAGCCATCGTCAACATAGTCGTCGCTCCTCCTCATGTCTCTTCACGGGGCCGGTCCCTCAACTCCACTCTGACTACATTGATAATAGAAAAGCGAGGTGATGGAAGGCCCGTGATAGACGTTAACTTTCCTGCTAGGACCAAAACATATAGCAGCACCGCTGTAGGGTTACTAGTGCTAGCTCCTAAGATGGTGGGAATTTCAGTGCATGCTTGGCGGGCTTGGTGCCTACATTAGCATATACCCACTGTGGAACCCACCTTGCTACTACTGAATCAGGCCTGTAGCCTAGAAACCATCACAACACGATATAAGTCGTTGTTCGGCTGGCTTTACTCCTCCATGTCCCCAGCCTTGGAGATCCTATCCTCACCAGTTGTCGACATGGCCGTGCTCACGTTGGAGAACTTGCCGCCTGAGATTATCTCGATCGTCTGCTTACACCTGCCTAACCGCGACATCAAAAACCTGCGCTTGACCAACAGGGGCGTATGCAGCACGGCACGCCTACGTCTCGACAGGGTCTTCTTGTCTCCCAACCCGTGCAATATTGACGTCCTGAAGGCCGTCGCAGATCACCCCGTCTTTAGCAAGGCCATTGCAGAGATTATCTGGGATGATGCGAGGCTCGTGAGTGGCCCTCAGGGCGGCGATTCCGACGACGAAGACAACGTATGGGATGATGGCTCTGAACCGGAAGAGGATCTACCGGAAGGCTGTCCTGCTTGGTTTGCCAGAGCTTGTCGTGATAACAACGAAGAGATCAAGTTTCGCGTCGGGGACGATATCCCGCGCCCATCTCAAGTCTCTCGAATGCGCCAAGTGGAGGAGCAGATGCCGCCCAATCTAGCCTGGGAGTACTATGAACAGCTCTTGCTACAGCAGGAGGAAATCCTGCAGTCAGAGGCCGACGTCAAGGCTCTCCGCTACGGTCTGGAGCGTTTCCCGTCCCTCAAGAGAATCACCATAACTCCTGCCGTTCACGGCCTTCTGTATGAGCCAGCATATGAGACCCCCATGATTCGGTCATTCCCCTACGGATTCAACTACCCGATACCACGCACCTGGCCGCTCGGCGAATATGGCGGACCTGTTGGCGGCGACCCTGTCGAGCTGCCGCCTTGGAATGAGACTGATCAGTCTCCATATCGGGGATTCAACTGCGTGCTGCGCGAGCTGGCGACGACTGAACACCACGTCTCGGAATTTGTAATCGATGTCTGCACGCTAGGGACGGGAATCAACTATCGAATCTTTGACAACCCGTCTTGCGTTCAGTACCGACAGCTCACTCAGCTACTGCGCCGACCCGGTTTTCGCCGCCTTGATCTTCACCTGAATGCCGACGGAGACTATTGGAGAAATTGGACTGCCGACAGAGGCTTTTCGAGAAATTGGACCTGCCTGCGTAACGGCCACCTGCATCGTGCGCTAAGCGAAGCAAAAGACTTGAGACATTTCACTTTCGGCGCTTTCCACGATGATATGCAATTTGATCAGTGCGTCGATAAGGGGAGTCCTGAATCCCGAGTCGTATTTACGCCAATCCGGACTTTTCTGCCTCTAGACCGGTGGGAGAGACTGCAGCATTTTGGCCTGTCCAACCTCTTTGTGCGCCAGGATGATCTGTTGTCGGTCGTGAACGAGCTCCCGTCTACCTTGACCTCGCTCGAGCTGAGCTTTCTCACCTTTCTTGACGGCGGAAGCTATCACGGTTTTTTCGAAGACCTGCGGCAGAGCTCCAGCTGGCGTACACGATCTCCAAGACCCAAGATCATAACCACTCACCGCAAAGACGAGACCTATCGATACTTTCACGTCGAGGACCAGGCCTACGAATTCTTATATAACAAGGGGGAGAACCCCTTTTCTTTGCCCCCCAGCTGGAAGTGGACGCCTCTCCAGTGGGACTGGGGCATTTTGCGTGATCCGTTTGATCCCGAACACGATCGCCCCTATACCCACGATGCCAATCTGATGCGTCTGGGCATAATCAAGTGGCGAGATTCAGAGATTGCATCGTATGAATGGTTGCAACGCAGAAAGCAAGAGGGCAAGGCATGACGAGGGACTTTAGATAATGAATGACTGGCAAAAAATTGCGAAAATATTGTTCGTGGTCGTCCATCGATGAACGGATAAGTGTGAGTCAGCAATTTGGGCTTCACCAGGCGGCTAACAGGGAATACATTGGTGTGGGGAATAAATAGAGAAGAGCACGCCAAAAATGCAAAAACATACAACACCGGGGATTCCCCAGTCGTCACCGACCTGAGTACTGATCCGGCGGTCACAGGACATGTCTACCTGGTGAAAGTAGCCCGTTTTCGCGATAGCCTGTGACACGGTAACCTGTAGCACTCTCACCGCGCTAGTGGTGGGGTAGAGTTCCGTCCATAACGCTGCGTATCCAAAGAGGGAATACGTGCATTCGAGCGTTATGTGACAGGTTTTGATACGCTCGCTAAACTTGCGTAGGAATCGCTTTGCTCCAATCAGATTCCAGAACGTGGCCATATGGAACTAACGATGAAATGATCCGAAAGCACGGCCTAGAGTCCTCCAACCTCAATTTGGCTTCCCAACACAGCTGAGTTCCGCTGTGCACTTTTACACATGAAGAGCAATGGCACTGATCGATAGTCGAACATCGCGTTCACGGTCTAAAAGTGGGACTTTGTATCTTTTCTTTTCCCAGGTGACAGAGCGTCTCAGCTACAGCCTAGCTGAGAGCAACAGTGTTTTTTTAGTATGTCGCTCTCTTTGCAGCTGAGAGTAGCTGGAAACTTTGGCTTGGTAGGCATCGTCTCCGCAGAATGTCTTCGTAAGTGTGCCAACACAGCTTTGTCTTCCTGTCAATGGTGTATCTTCGTACTAAGCACCTGGGGAATCTCCAATATTCTAGACTGCAAATAATATCACTGCCAGCCAAATGTTATCTTGGAATCTTTGCGTGCCAAGTGCCACAAATCAGATCCCAATGCGGCGCATGCGATTTTCGGAAGTCCCTAGCATGATCATTTCACTGGGCTAGGTTTGCAACTGTGACCGTGACCGGAAACCTAGGAAGTAGAAGGGCAACTAGAAGTATCTCGTATGCTTAGTGTCGCAATGCTTGCTTATGGCACTCTTCGCAAAAGAGTTAGCGGAGAAAATGTTGAGTAGCACAGGTGTATATAGTAAGTAATCACACCACGAGAAAGCGGCTGAGGACCTTGAGGTACCCAAATTCAATCGAGGCACTT
Organism: Neopestalotiopsis clavispora; assembly: GCA_014621435.1. NCBI lineage: Eukaryota > Fungi > Ascomycota > Sordariomycetes > Amphisphaeriales > Sporocadaceae > Neopestalotiopsis > Neopestalotiopsis clavispora. The sequence continues at coordinate 61,962 of JAANBA010000009.1, forward strand.
CGATAATTGGGCGCGGCGATCCGGTAGGTGATTATCCAGGCACAAAATTTGCATTCCGAATCTCGTAGCGACTGCCACGTGCCTTGCTTCATTCTTGAACAACGCGTGCGATTCTAGGAAGAAACGCGCTTCTAACTCGGCAGGACAAATGGCAGTTTGCACGTCTATACCATTAATTATCGAAGAGCGGTCTTAGATTTCGTTGGCTCTCCAACCGCGACTAGCTGCTTAGAAACCACCTTGGTATAAAGCCCGAAACCCAAAGATATCGTCTGGAAGTGTGGCACCCACTGACAATAACAAAGGCTCTACGCTGTCATGACCTCCCAAAACCGCCTTACATAGAACATCTAGCCCATAATTGTCCAGCACGGACCAATCTGCGCCATGATCGAGAAGTTTCCTCACGATCTCAGCATGCCCTTCTCTGGAAGCCAAACTCAAACAAGTGGCACCATGTAAATCTACAATTGTAGAGTCTACGCGCTTCTCGAGCAACAGACAAGTTTCGGGGGGGTTAGTTCCCAGGCCTTCTTATGTCAATAATTGTTTGTGTTCTTGAGAAGGTGCATCTTCGTAGGATCAGATCCTAAAGGCATTTATTAAAGTGATAGACCTCCGCAGAGACCACTGCCAGCCCAATGATTTACTGGAATTGTTGCATCATCGGTATCACGAATTAGGTCGCAAAGTAAAGGTTTTATGCAGGCGGCAAAATACCTGGAGGTTTCACCAAGTGGGAGAGCTGGCGCAGTCAACATTCATTGCACAATTGCTAAGCTGATTTAAATGATAGCGTGTGTGATTCCCCGAGACAGCGGGCACCAAGTCCATGACATTCCAGACACATGGCATAAGCACCACTGTCGCAATCGGCACATCCATACCATGAAGTATCCAAAGAAGCCATGCAGACATCGCAAAACGCTTTCCCCCCCGGGAACTCATTCGGAAACGCCGTAGGCTCTCCAAGTGCAGCTAGCATATGAGATTTTCTCTGTTCATCGTTTGTTGGCTGGTGACGTTTGACGAGAGCAGTTGCGATGCCAGCATGCCTTTGCTTCTGAGCCCACCAGAGAGATGTCCGACCAAAGGCGTCTTCCGCGTGTAAGTCAATACTAGGCACAGTGGCAATCTTTCCGAATATTTCTGAGCGTCCAAACCGAGCAGCGAAAGAAACTGCCGTTGCGCCCCAGTAATCCTTGGCGTTGAAATCAACGCCAGGCTCCGAAAATAGAATATCTACGACTTTGGAGTGATTCCAAATAGTTGCATATGTCAGAGTGGTTCGAGCAAAATTATCCGCAACTCGATAGTCTGCCCCAGCAGCAAGAAGCAAGCATACTACTTCTATATGACCTCTTTTCGCAGCCACCAACAGGGGAGTTGAGGCAGTATGGGACGCGTTGACATTGACCCCGATATTGACTAAGAGTTGGACGATTTCTCGGTGTCCTCCCCGTGAAGCAGCCTGCAGAGCGTTGCCGTAGACTCCGCCCTGGGTGTTGACGTCGGCCCCGTTGGCGAGTAGCATTTGCACGATATCCTGGTGTCCTTTAGCTGAAGCAGCCTGGAGAGCGTTGCCGTAGACTCCGCCCTGGGTGTTGACGTCGGCCCCGGGCATGGCGCGCGGCGTCGTCCGCAGCTCCAGGTACACGACGCCGTCGGCGGCGAACTCGCCGACGACGGCCTTGGTGGAGTACTCGAGTGACTCCCGGTCGTTGATGAGTTGGTAAATGTACGAAGAGAAGAGTGGGAAGAAGCTAATGAGTTATCATCAGACAAGTTTCCAATCTAGTGTTTATGGTTTGCCGTAAGGAGCCAACTAAGAACCTGCGTGCAAATACCTACGTATTCAAGTCATAGTCATGCTTGCCTACTGGCATGACTACCAAAGGGTCTTCCAGATCCGTGGCGCCGACCTCCTTCTTCTTGAGCCATATCTCGTGGAGACATTGTCTTGATACAGAGCCTGACAGATGTGCATGTAACTAGACAATGGTCAGTCAGTCTTGCGTATAAATGCGTGCCGGTCAAGCTATTTTATTCATATGTATCAAGTATAGACAGGGTATTACTGTGTGAGCACATATGCAGATCAAATGGGTGAATCTGCTGGCCAGGTGTTTTTGGATATGAAGCTGATTGGGGCGCGTACTTGGACAGCGAATCATCATCACAACATACCTCGATCTTGGGCATAGCCTGGAAATCCACCTGCGAAGCCATGGTTGGTGAACGTAGATTTGGCTTGGTTCAACCGCTGCATGTGTAGGTAGGAATGACGCAAGGTATGGATACACCTATGATCAGGTATACTTGAAATCACAGTATATGGCGATAGTTTGCGCCGCAGGTAGTGTACAGAGGTATTTCGGACGGGGCAAGCACCTCAATCCTTCCCTTTCCCCAACGGGCCGCTGCCGCAAAGGACGCTTTAGCCACATTTTGACATGTGTTCCGACGGAAGGTTCAAGACGCAGGAAACGGGACCGCACTAAGTACAGTTGACTACCTGCGGTATGAACCAGACTAGGCACTGCTATGCTACGTGAACCTGCTGTACGTGCAAATATCACATACTTCGTACATGTACTACTATACTATACGATACGCACAGCGAGACTCCATACCACTTACTTACTATGTACGCACTTACATGCAGAGTACTGCCAGAGTATCATTGCAGCAAGCAGCCAGCCCAAATCAGGGCCCTGGAAAAATCCCCAAATAGTCTCTAGCTTACCAGTGTTTGGGGGGGAGGGGACGAACTGCTCGCCAAAAAAGCCAAGTCCGCCCCCAAAAGATTCGTTTGTTGCAATTGTTTCCAATGGTGCCGTCTGGTTTCGCGCTGGACGATACAAATGACCTGATGCCGTTACATTCTTACACCAAGCACGTCAGAAAATGGGCAAATCGATTTCCTCCCCGCCCCCTCCCCTCCTTCTTCCCCCCCATCGTTGTTGCGTACCGGGACCATGTCGTCGGGTGCTTTTGTCCCGGGGGGTGGTGCAAGAAGAGGGCATCTGAGGCTCACTAAAAAGTTGCGGTTTGAATCTGACACACCCTTTTTCATCTTTCCCTCGCTCCTCCCTAAAACTGTGAGTGAGATGGCGTAAGACGATCCAGAACCCTCGTTTCTATAAGACAAGGTCGCAGTTTGTGTAGAACGCCACATTTAGGCCTCGGCGTTGAATGGCGCCCTTGTGTGGACTTCCAAGGTCAGACATGATCTTTCTTTAGTGGCTTATCACCGAGCTGTCTCTGTGAGAAGGTCTCCGTAGTTGGACACTTTGTATGTGGCGGTCGAAACCGAGTGATGCTCCCTATATAAGGCGAAACAACAAGCCGATAGTGTTTGGCTCGTGACCCTCGTTAGTAGAAAATGTTGCGTTATATCACCACGGGTTATTCGATGCGTGCCTTATGTCCAGTTGAGAACTCAACGGGTCTAATCTGTCTATGTAATTCAAGCGACACAGCGCTCGGAGTTTAAAGGCGGCAGAGCTCAGACCAGGATGTGGCCGCTTGAAGAAAAAAGAAAAAAAAAAGGACTCCAGATTGTCTTAATTCTCATGGTTCTGGATAAGGGTGGGTTGTTGGTAGGGTAGCTTTGCCGCTTTCTGACTTCTATTTCTCGGTCTTGGCCGCGACTGGCTGATTTGGAAGATTCCCTTGGTTCCTCCCCCGTTGCCAGCAGATAGCCCATCCCCTTGCCAGTTTGTGGTTCCCCCATGTCCATCAAACTTGAGAAGCGGATCTACTTCGAGACGGAGCAAAGGAGGAGCTCGACCTTTTTCTGAATAATTTCGGTCTGCAGATATTTCATGTCCGCCGTTGGACTTGGCGCAATCCACTTTTCTTGGATTCCGAGGGACCATAATTCGTTGTAAGATCATGACTGTACGTACTGTATATTATCGTAGTTTAGTACGTACGTGTGTGTTCCCGAGTTCCCGGCTGCCGAGCCTTGCAAATCCCATTATGCATTGATGATCTGCGTGAAAGAGCACTGCGCTCACCAAGACAAGAGATCGCCGGAAAGGCAAAAAGGAGAGCAGGGCTCTAAATGTTGTTATTTGCTTTTTTGCCTGAAAGAACGACCAAGTCAAGACACTGAATATGTACAATAACACATTTCACTTGTCATGACCCCAAAGACCCCTACCAAACCTGGTCAGTATAGCGAATACGTGGGGCTACGTTTGTCGCACAGCATCCAGGTTGGAGTAAATCTTTCCCTAGTATGTAATGGAATGACTTTTCTTTTCTTGCTGGACGCATCTTGATATGATATATTTGACTGGTGCGCGTGAAGCTACGCAATAAAGCAACGCGCGAGATATTTCTGACCTCGAGCGTATTGGGTGATCAAGAGAGAAAAGCACTGTAGTGTCACGCTTCATGATGCAGGTAGGTACGCAAATCCAAAGACCATCAGCAAAGTTCATCCTAATGGATGCTAATGCGAACCATCTTTGTTGCCAAGTTACAGTACCAGTGACAACTCTTGTAAGGATCTCCCAGGACGTCATCACCATGACAGAAGTGGCTCGTTGCGCTACAGCTCTGGATATGTTTGAGACATTCCGGCTGGTGGACGGATCTGAAGTGTGTCTAAGTGTCAAAATGTTCATCGGCATTGCTGACTGATCATACTATGTAAAGGAACAAATGCTTCCAGAAAGACATCTCGGGAGCTTTTTCCATGTCCAGAGTTCAGCGGCTGCTCCCTAGAAGCTTGGCCGTCAGCAATCAAGGCACCGTGGGACGAATATGGTGATCGTCCATAAGCTAGGAAGCTGCTCGTCTGTTCCGATGCATCAGTAGCACCTATGAAGATCATGCTAGGGCATGCATCTAGGAAGAAAATTTTAGTCTGTACTGGAGATTGTGAGAAAGAGAAAGATCTCTCAACTCGCTCTGAATAGGTCCAAACACTTTCTGCCGGCTATGGGGAACTCGACTCGCTCTCCCGTCCAGGGGGCTTGACACTATGTAGCATCAAGTCAAGAGCTGAGTCTTAAGTCGGCATCTAGCAAAGGCCCAGAAGCATTCGAGAACAAACAGACATGCCCCATCGTCTCCCAGGGGATTTCAACACGTGATGAATCTTACTCAGCGATGTTGCCATACCGCAAAGTCCTAAGGGACGTTCAACAAGTCCAGAGGCTGGCTTTGGCAGCGGGCGAAATGTCGGCTGCCCAGGCAGATGAACCTAAATTATTGATATGGGGATTGTTGTAGTACATTGTACCTTGCGCACCTATCTGTCAAGTGATGAATTTGATTCCAGACTATTTGTTTGTGCTGAAAAGAGGAAGAAGAAAAGATTGCAGTCTGTATCTGCAGTCGATATGCATCATGCTGACAAGCTGCTCGAGAGGAGTCAGTCAGTTACCCAGTCTCATTACTCGATTCGACAGCCAGCAACCCAGAACGGACCCGAACGACGTTGTGTCGGGATCTTTGGTGCAACGGTGCCGAGGTGGGCGACTCCGTACTGTGCACTTTTGGACAGGCACAGACAGGCACCGGCACAGGCATTGGACAGCTCAAGTGCTCCTTTATTTCCCTTCCCTCCTGGATTGGGGAAAGACCTGACGTGGTGTCGTTGCAGGGGATGTGGGAATTTGAGAAGATGGGACGGGACTTGAACAAGGGGCCTGGGGGGGTCGCTACTTGGACCAGACTGGACAACTATCGGCAGCAATCTCCCACAAGCCTCCATCCGCCCCAGTTCTTCCCCCAGAACTACGCAGTAGCCGGCCAGCCCAGCTAGCAGACGCGCGAATCAGCCAGAGAAAGAAGGGCCCATGGGCCATGGCAGATGAACGAGCGATGCCCGCCGTTCCGATAAGCCGTGGGTAGTCGTCAGTTTGTAGGAGCAATTTCCAAGACATCTTTCTAGAGCAGGCCTCTCCCTCTGTTGAGAGGATGAAAAGAAAATTCCTGTATGCTAATTTGAGCATGAAGACGAGAAATATTGTCATCATGGCATGTATGTGCTACAAAGTAAGCATGGGTCGGTAAAAATATCTCAATCTCGCCCGTTCCCCAGACGCCTGCAAGCCGATGTCACAAACCTAGGCAGGCAAGGCAGGCAGTTGATTCCTTCCGGAGAGCCTCGAAGATCGGAAGGGCTGAAGGGTCGCTCAGGATCATCCCGAACCTATGCAGCTGAGGCTGGAGGAAAAAGCAGTACGTACCTGGTGGGTAGAATAGGTAAAATGCGCAAGTCCTCCACAAGGAGATTTTTGTGATTATTATTATTATAATTATTATTTTTTCAAGAGCACAAGCGCGGAAGCAACCCTTTTGATGAGATAAGGTACCTACCTGCCTAAGCACATACATACAGTTCACCACCATCCCTGCCTAGTGGTGCCTTAGCTATGTCGTGCTTCAATGTTTCCGACGGTGGGCGTCCAGGAAGTTGCTCAAGTACCGTGGAGTAGGAATTTATTTATTCGTCTTTTCTCTCTTGTCGTCGTCAAGGCCGCCTGTCTGCTTCATCCCAAAATATACAAAAGCACGGCTTGGCTCCAGTTCTGAAGGGACAGTACGCTTATATACACAAGGAAGGCATGGTGACGGTATCTTTTGGGTGGGATGGGAAAGACATTGATGCGGTTGGGCTTACCCACTGACTCGCCTCTAAAAATCATCTCTCGTGTTGCACAGCATACGAAAGGGTGGCCGGATATCCTCCCTATAGTTAGCTGCCTGCCGACTGAACGTCCATACGTGGCCAATGATGGCTCACTTCGATTTCGATGATCAGCCTCACTGCAGATGGGGATGAGAAAAGTTGGTGTCCCGCGGGAAGACAGAAAGAGGAAAAGAGTGGACAGCTGCCGTTATCGAAGATGGGAAATGCAACAACATATGCCCCCCGCCAACCCGCCCAATCAATACCCTACACGCTCTTTGCCTACCAGCTACTTGGCACTACGTACCTGGATGGGGATACCTTCCAGTATAACTGCACTCAAGAGGTAGACAGCAGGGTACATGATGTATTGGCTGGCCCCCAATCTCGCCTCTCGGCGGCTGGCATCCCTGGAGTCAAGAACTTGCCCACGGACAGTGTCATTTCATGGATATGCAGCTGCAGGTACTAGGGCCTACTACTTATTTACATAGTTGCTACCTTGACCAGGTATCCAACGTAATACTACAGTAAGTCGGTCATCAGTCAAATTATTCTACCTGAGCAATCTCAAACCGGTGTCGTCCATTGGGCTATTTGGATGCTGACGGGTGCTCTCTTTTAAAGTATCAAGGAATACCTATGTCTTGTCGGTCAGGTAGTAACAAGTGAATCAAGACAACATAGATAGATGGTGGTAAAGTGTCTGGCTGGGGCATCGTCACGACTCGTTCCGGGACACTTTGCTTTTTGTCCATCTTACTTGACCGAGGCTAGTCGAATTGCTCAGTGGGTATGTCATGTCTATTACCTGCTCATACAGCAGCAACGCACGGAACATGATGATAAGGCGGAGCGAAGGGTTGCTGTTCATCGGATAGTTCTCATCCTTCTTTAATTCCCGGCCCTAATATAATAAGGGATTCAACAAAAGTCGGTTCCATTCGTTGGTTGAGCATTATATTCGTATTGCTGCAATCTGAGTAGTTTGAGTTGCTACCTCCCTAGTCGGTAGATGGCAAAAGAATAATAGGAGCTTGCATGTCTTGACTTGCGTTGAGCTCAATTTCACTAGGCGAGCGACGGGCTCGGCGCTTGTGAGCAGTAGGCAAAGAACGGCTCGGTGGGCTTTTCCTACTGAGCGGGCGCGAAGAGAGCCTCTCTTGCCTCTTTCTTTCTCATCCTTCATCCGCATATGCACTGCACCGAGCAACTCATGAAGATCCATTGCCGCCAACGAGCTGAAAAGGAAAGAATAGCGCCATTTCGTCCGAGTTCGAGCCAACTTGGGATTTCGTCTAGCGGCTGGCCTGGATAGAAACTACCTAGAGGCCCGCATCGGCCGTCTTGAATTAGTACAGCAGTAGTAGTAGGTAGCTTGTCATGCCACGAGGAAATGGCAAGTAGTGCTGCTGGATAGTGGTCGTCGGATGGCAAATGGCTGGCCCAGACAGTGTAGTGCAATATTAAAAAGACGATGGACAACAGCGCCGTTCATCTTCTTCACGATCCTCGACTGGAGTCGTTGGCACCAGCACTATCCCAAGTCCCAAGGGTATCCTCCATCACTCCATCAAGCGGAACATCTCCTGGATTTGCCACTATGGACTCGGCTCAGGGCAAACTGGCACTTTCATGTCGGATGATCTGCGTACCCGCCAACGACGGGCATTATCGTTGTTGCTGTTGCTGATGTTTATTATATCAACAACGTCAGCATTGAGCAATGCCTTTGTTAGGCGAAAGTCAACCTCTCTGCAGTTGGGGTGCATGTATTGTATGTATGCAAGTAAAGAATGGATTCACTGCACCACCACCCATACCGCACAGAGCACCGCACCGTTGGAAGTAATAAACAAAAATTGACCGCATTTGACGGACGGAAGACACACAAAGTTGAGCGTAGTCGCTTTTGGTCAACCAGTCAGTCACTCCACCATACTCAGATCATCAACGAACGCCAATGTACCATGTAAGTAAAGTATGCGTGGATAGCGCATGTAGGGTCAGGTAGACAAGCAAAAGGTAATAATAAAAGTAGGGTAATGTAGGTGCGCAAGCACGACTGGGTCTGTCTAACCTCTTCGTAGCACAGTGCCCATGTTTAGAGGGAAGACTATTCCAATGGGGTTCATGAACAGCTTACCAACCCAGATTTCCCTGGCTTGGCACCACCGGAGACAGGCAGACAGGCCGGCAAAAGCAGACAAGCAAGACCTTGCTTCCGTGTAGCAAGCGTATAAATGACAACGGGCTTGGACTGCCAGGCTGCTTGGAAATGCTGATGCCCTGATGCTTCATTGCCAGGTCACAGTGCGTACACAGTCGGTGCCTCGGTCGTATACGCAAAAGAGGGCAATTGAATGTAATCTTGAATTTTTGGAGCCAGTGCTAAGTTGGATCTCCTTTTTTTCTCTATTCCCACTTTCAGCATGGACCACAAGTGCCCACCCCTCCTCTCTTGCTCCACGTCGCCCGCCCATTGCCAAAATCCAAGGTACTTGCTGGGTACCTGAGCCCGACAGGCCTCCGTTCATTCACTCAACCAGGTCAATCTTTTTTCTTCGTTGTCTCGTCTTGATTCATCAAAGAAAGAGTAAAGGAAGAAGAGGAGACTCTTGATCTTCCCTTCCATTGTGTATGTGTGTTGCGCAATAGCAACCGATGAAGAGCAAGACGCCAACAGACGCGACCTTTCTCTATTGCTGCCGATGTCGCCAAAGCCGCGTCGAGTGCAGGTACAGAATCAATCGAACTTACAGTAGTAATGGTAATCTTTTGCCTACCAGCTAGTAGGGGTTTCTGTTCACCCCCATTTAAGCACTCGTAAGCTTGTTGGAGTGGTGGTTTCTTTCTGATCAATGTCCTTCTTCTGTGTACATCGTCATGGGCCTATAAGTGCTTCGAATAAGGAAATGACTTTCTATATCAAAAAGAGCAAACAGAATGATGAAATTGAAATAACAACCACGTACCACTGGGTAACATACGCACATACATATTGTAGTAGATAGGTGCTGGCTTCCAGTTCACCACTAATAATTAATAATGGAACTCGAAAGTCCTGGGTGTGTACCGTCAAAACGGACCCCAGCATCGTCTCCTGCAATCGAAATCGAGGTGCTCCACCCTTTGGACTCATCCTCATCCTGCCCGCTGCCCGCCCCCGGCGAGAATCACTACTAAGTGCCCAGCGGGCGCCTCTGACTGGTCAGCTGTCGCAACCACCCCTGGAGCTCGCATTCTAAGCATTCTCCTCACCCACCCAAGCAAGACCCGGACCTACCTACCCAAGCGACAGTGCAACTAACTGACTACAGTACCTAGTAATAGCAGACACTGCTGCTTGCTTGGTCTGTCTGTCTACCTATCCCGACCTCAACCACACCTTTTTCCCTTTTTTCCTTCGGTGTCCTCTCCACACATCCATCAATTCGTCCGTCGCTGTTGTCGTCAAACCACCCAACCCAACAACAACAACCTCACCCACCCTCCCAATCTCCGACCTCGTTGTCGTCCGTTGTTGGCCGTCGTTGTCGTTGTCGTCCTCTTCCTGACCCAACGCGCGCAACTCATTCAGCAGCACTTCGTCGTCGGCACACTCGCTCTGCTTCACTTCTCTCACCCGACCGTCCGTCCGTCCTCTTTTCTCCCACTCCCGTTCGGGCCAACCAGCTCTTGCTCGCTCTCCTTTTTCCAGCAACCCCCCTTTCCGACGCCCCCGTTGGCAAACAATAAACCATCCAGTGCTTCTCAACCCCAAATTTCGCAATGGACTCACAACGGCCGAACGATGTGTCGCCTGAGGCGATGCAGGCGCGCATTCAGCAGGCCAGGCGCGAGGCCGAGACCCTGAAGGACAGAATCAAGCGAAAGAAGGATGAACTGGCCGACACCACTCGTGAGTTGAATGCTCTCTTTCTCGTGCATCGTCACAATCAATTGCCTGCAATGCGAGCGAGCTCCATTCTCATTTGCCCGTGTTCGCGCAAACTCGCGCACTCAATTTGCACCCCCTTTCACCCAATCGATCACATTCTCCATCAAGCATTTTCATGGGTCTGCTTGCCTGTTTGCTTGCTTCAATCAGCGCCCAAGCCAATAACTACACTGTCACTCGTGCCATGTCTATCACGCTCTCGGCAGTCTCTCACCAAATACCGTCCATATGCTAATGATGATGTTTTCCAACAGTGCGCGCCGTGTCGCAGCAGTCGCACGACTCAATCCCCAGAAACCAGCTGATGAAGACGAAGAGAACATTGAAGGGTCACTTGGCCAAGATTTACGCCATGCACTGGTCGACGGATAGAAGACATTTGGTATCCGCATCGCAGGATGGAAAGCTGATCATTTGGGACGCGTACACAACAAACAAGGTTCACGCCATTCCGCTGCGATCCTCGTGGGTCATGACTTGCGCATATGCTCCCAGCGGTAACTACGTGGCTTGTGGTGGTCTCGACAATATCTGCTCCATCTACAACCTCAACCAGAACCGGGATGGCCCCACTCGTGTCGCCCGCGAGCTCTCGGGCCACGCCGGTTATCTCTCCTGCTGTCGCTTCATCAACGACCGCAGCATCCTCACCTCTTCCGGTGACATGACTTGTATGAAGTGGGATATTGAGACAGGTACCAAGGTTATGGAGTTTGCCGACCATCTTGGTGATGTCATGAGCATCAGCTTGAACCCTACAAACCAGAACACCTTCATTTCTGGTGCCTGCGATGCTTTCGCCAAGCTGTGGGATATCCGTGCTGGCAAGGCCGTTCAGACATTCGCCGGTCACGAGTCTGATATCAACGCCATCCAGTTCTTCCCCGATGGCCACTCTTTTGTGACGGGTTCCGACGACGCCACTTGCCGACTCTTTGATATTCGTGCTGATAGAGAGCTGAACCTCTACGGTGTAAGTCACGCCAATGCCATATATGAATATGCCCTCAATATACTAACTCTTATCTCCAGTCGGAATCTATTCTTTGTGGTATCACTTCCGTGGCCACCTCCGTTTCTGGTCGTCTGCTGTTTGCTGGTTACGATGATTTCGAGTGCAAGGTAGGTTTTCAGCATGCTTCTCACCATGATAAACATGATTTTCCGTTACTAACAAGCCGTAGGTCTGGGATATCACTCGTGGCGAGAAGGTTGGCTCTCTGGTGGGCCACGAGAACCGTGTCAGCTGTCTGGGTGTTAGCAACGACGGTATCAGCTTGTGCACAGGTTCTTGGGATTCAGTCCTCAAGATCTGGGCCTACTAAACCACTTCAAAATGATCATTCGCGAAGGCAGTGGCGGCAGCGACGGCGGCGTCGACCTTCGAGAGCACACTGTCTTGACCACGCACATCACTGGAGCGCCACCTCTCACCTTTTCTTCAAAGTGATTATTTTGCACTAATTTCACCCTGATACGCCCTTATAATATTCAAAGAGAAGGCGTATCCCAAGACGAAGTCACGACAGTCTCTTTCGCAATACCATTTTCCTTTGATACGCAACCGATACTCGCCGTCAGCCAGTCGACTTACAATTGTCGGATTGGCCTATAATATGATTCGACCGTCTCAAGACACCGGCTTCGGTCTCTGCCCGACTCCTACCAATTTCTCCAGTTGGTATCTCTATCGACCACACTCGGCATGGATAGGATGTGGTCTTGGTTGTACATTTCCAACTGGTCGCGTTTCCGGTGCATGTGACGACAGTGGCCGAGGCCAGTCTGGAAAACAGGCAGAACGCAGCGAACATACTCGCCGCACATGTCTTTTGCAGGCGATTCTTCCAGAAAGCGGTTCGATGTGGCGAGAGTAAAAGACGGCTCTCACAAACACATTGTCCGCTAGGACTTGTCTATACCCCCCTACAGCTTTACCGCCAAAATGGTGTTCGGCCTCTATTGATTCCTCCTTGTTTCCTTCTTTTTGATTTCCTTTTCTTGCTTTATTTGACACCCCCGATCTCGTTATGGTAGATGGCAACAGAGGCACGTGTTACCATGATATGTGGATAAGATTTTAAAAAATTTGGAGGCCGGCAACTGCATGGCAGTCGGTCTTCCATGTGGACGAGAGAAACCTACGAGCATACTGAGGCGTGAGGAAACACTGGCTCTTTGTTTTTTTTTTCCTTTTCCGGAATCCTTTCTCTCGTGTCCCGTGTCTCAATTCCCTTTTGCTTTGTTTTTGTCGTTTTTTTTTTTTTTGTGGACATGAGAGTTAGGAGACAGTTTTATGGGTTCGAGTACGAACTCTTGTGATGGAATATGGCATGTAGGGCTGGAGGGTAAGCAGAAGAGGAAAGGGGGGAGAGCGAGCGGAGAAAGAGCAATCGCAGCGAGGCAGAACTGGAAAAGGAAGCGTAGTGAATCAAAGGCCTCCTTCACCGGCCCCTGTACCAACATATAATAATGCCTGATGGTCAAAATTACTTCAACTTCTACTGTGCTGCGTTTACTTCGGCTCGTTGACAAGAATTAGCCAGGTGTTTCGGCTTTGTGACTTGCAAGAGTTGTGTGCGTCACGTACACTTATAGCGAAATTCTTGGACACTGAGAATAGACCCAAGAATTCGACCGTTTCTTTCTGTGACAATCAACTTTACTTACATTTCAAATTTGAGCATACAATGTCATGATTATTCTGCTGCCATGATGTTGAATAACCGCGTAAGTATTACAAGCCTGTCAATTCAAATGTGAACAGGTCAGGGGGGAAAACCCCCCAGGGACACTGAGACGAATAGCAAAGTGAGATCGTAGAACCAGTGCCCTTTTGAATCCAGTAAGGATGAATGAGTCAGGGAGGACTAGATCAGACCGACCATGTAGGCGCACTCAATTGACGATGGTGGGTTTGAGGCTGGGCCCAGAAGAATGATCGATCCCTGTGTGGTTGGGTTCAGTCGGGGGTAAGTAGATGGCATCATTATCTTGGGCAGCCGCAGAGAGTGGCATCTGTGGTGTTCTTTGCCATGTATCATAACCAATGAGCAAAGCAGATTGCTTCCATGGTGAGGTTGAGAAAGGCAAGAGCAATATACGGTTTCTTATCGTTGCGGAGATTGTGCACTTTTTCGTTTTGCGGTAACGTTGCCTTGGATATAAGATATTCGTCATAGAGCTGGGTCGAATCGTGACATTCCCGCGCGCATTGGAACAGCAGTCAGAGTCTTTACATGATCGAGACCTTGCAATCTGTTGCCGATACGATTTCGATTTGGTCAATTTTCACTGGCCAACCGAGCGGACAGCCTGGAAGCAGCTTGAGCCGACGTGATATGAACGGCGAGCTGAATCCTATCATCCATCCGCTCGCACGTTTGACTTTATGGTTCATGTATCTACCGCGTATAGTCAGCATTCGAAATGATCATTTTCTGACGTGAGAGATACTGGTCAAGTTGGCTGATGATGGAGTTACATAAGCCTCCTGCGACATTATGATCACTTCCCAGGTTTATGGATATTATGCCGCTTGCTTACAGCCTCGTATAGGCTTGCCCGTCGAGGTGATGAGAACATAGCCTACAATAAAAGTATGAAGAGGTGCAAAACTGGGGGAAAATTATTATCGAGCCGTACACGGCCCTTGGATTGGTAACTTCACCAGAAATAGCAAACCTTTACTTGATGGTGTGTCGCCCGAATGCTCTAATACGAGTCCATTCTTTCTCTCCGTCAACGTTGTTGCCACGCATATGGTACTGTCGACAACCCGGTCGTTGCATGAAACAATCTCGGCATGGCGGTGCTCAATTGTCTCGCCAGCCTAGAGTGGCGAACGACAATATGCGTGTGAAATGGCCACGACGTTTTGGCGTACCAAACAATGACTTCTGCATTATTGACGAGAGTGCTGTCAAGGCAATAATATCCGTGAAGGTATGACGTCCTGTATTGGCCACCCGCGGGTATGATGAGGTTGAAGCTCCAAATGACGATGTTTTGCGCTCAACGGATGGACCTCAAACGACTTCGAGGTTTCAAAATGCCATGCCGCGCATAAAGTGTCTTGGATCGCTTAGACACGAGGCTGCCCGCACTTACATAGACTACACCAGAACGTAACCATCTTTGGAGGCAATGGGAGTTCTACTGTAGTGAGTGACAGAGAAGGGGCGAGGGAGAAGAGAAAAGAAGAATTGGACATGTGAGGTCATGGATAAGATCAGACGTTTCAGTTGAGAGACGAAGCATTGAAGACTGGACGAGGACTTTTGGCTGACAAGAGAAAAAAAAAAGGCTAGAAGGTTTCTCCAACGATGGGGACGAGAAAACGAAACGACGAATTCTGACGAAACTCTCAATACCCGTTCCGTCATGGTGCGAGTTGGGCGTTTTGGCTGTCATTGTCGCGGACTTGGACTAAGCAGACGAGCACTTTGTGATGAAACGACAGCTCGGCACGCCATCAATCACTCGTCTGCTCGGACCGTGAGGTAGATCTCTGTTGCACGGGTACATACGAGGCGGGCTGAGAGACTAGTGACGGCGCCTGCGAATATTGGTCCGAGTTTTGGCACGATGGATCGCTAAAAGGGCTGGAGTTCCGTCAAAGGCTCGTGTGATGTCAGCCTGGTCGCGGCCAACATGAATGCATCATCATCGTGTAGCCTTACCACGTGGGATGACAAGCTGAAACGAGCTGAGCTGTAGGTGTGAAGGTCGCAATAGGTTGGTACACTCAACCCTGTCGTCGTCAAGGCAGTAAGTAAGCAGAATACTACATACTAGTGCATGGAAGCAGGCTGCCATTGTACTATTTGCAGCAGGATCAGCTGTTAGTAGACGGGTAACGACGATCTGGCTTCCGACGGATCACGAGATCCTCGGATGTTTGTTTTGGCCTTTCGAGACATAATAACGAGTAGAGTAGACGACGCCCGAATGTTGATAACTGTCACGAGTTCCGGCTGGCCAGACTGTGGTACGTTGACCGACCTTCAGCCCCTTATACTTACTTATTACCTGCATGCCATTGGAATGCGCCAGAGATGCAGGTCAGCGGCTCAAGCGGCCACCTTTGGTTTAATTCCCTTGCCATGTTCGGCTATCGACAATGCATATGGTTAATTCAAATGGACCCATTCTGCTGCATACTTCACGCGCACGCGCATGCGCAAGCTATAGTATACACATTGCGTATTGCATTAATGGGCTTCCGAGCATGGAAGGAGAAATTGACAGGTCCATTTCCCTTCATGCTGCCATGGCCTGATGTTGAATGTAGAAGAAAGAGGAAACTTACACCCGTGGATCTTTTGCAATTGCATTTCTACCAAGACGCCCAAGCAGATAGTAGTGAACCGACGAAAGCGCATACATAGCCCATAGTGGCCGGGGGGCCCGAGTAGGACATCCTGGACTATTTTTGGAAACATGCTACTGCAACGACGCTAGAATGCCAGAAAGCCTTCCAGAAGGAATGGAGACGGTTCTTTTTTCCCACAGTCCTTATGCACGCTTCCATTCTAGGATAGAGCCAGCATTGACTGTACAGACTCTAGGGCGACCATGACGACTGCGAAATCATATCGAGGCCCAAATGCCATGAGCAATAGTACGTACTGCAAGCAAAATGCGCCGGCTGAGTCGAAGCTGAAGTGGGAATCACTCCTTCGTCACTCGTCGGTACCGGGGCAAGTTCTATTCATGGCAAGCCTCACGGCGAAGCACCTGACCATGCCTTTCGATGCGGTGTGCACCGGCTTCCTCGAATAGGTGTTTGCCAAGGACAAGAGCCTTGGGCCTTTGTACGCAGCCATAGCAGTATTCAGCTGTAGCTTGCTTCATGTGCCACTGTCTCGCATGCTCGAAGGATCACAAGTCTTGCACTCTTCTTGCAAACAACGCTTTCCCGGTCTGTTTATGGGTGGATGGACAGGGATGAGACCGGGGCATCCGCTCTGTTTCCCTTCTCGTCCTGACAGAGAAGAGGAGAGTCATAACATGATGTTTCGATCTGTTGTGTGACTTGGGCCCTTCTGAACAATGGAGAAACACAAGATGGGTTGGCCCAGGCGATGAATAATACCCGACCCCTCTCTTCCTTCCTTCCTTGGCGTTGCCGTATCCACAAAGTGAGAAAGTTGGACTCAAGGAAGTGGCTGGCAGGAATGTCGTTGCATGGCTGGGTCCCCCTAGTGAAGAAAGCCCGTGATGGGCCCCGACGATGTCAAGTTGCCAATCGTAAAGCACGACGTTGAAATCTTATTTACCTATGCTGCGAGTGGAGCCAGGCTGGATCGACGACGGCCGCTCCTAAGCTTCCTGGCTATGCCTACGTCAAGGTCCCTTGGAAGAGACGGGAGACGGCGAGCGTCTTAAAGTTGATGGTGTACTAGGTCCCGTCGTTCGTGCCAGTCATAGCACCCGCGGCAGTTGAGTGAATGAGTATAGATAATTCCCGTGGCATTGTTCCCAAGCCATTTGCTAGTTGCTATAATGGGAAGAAAAGGCCCCATTAACGACTAGGTAGTGATTAATCATGAGTCAAGAAGCGGAGAATTATGATCCTCCGAGAATGCAAATGGGGTATTTCCAGAAAGAAACCTGATTTGCCGGGTTCAACTGTAACCTGGCAATGATACGCAGCACGTATTCGGCTGATTAAATTGCTTCTTGACCCTGTAGTAAAGCGGCCCCGGCAATATGAACCAGGCAGACAAGACAGAGAAGATTGAATAGTGAGTGACGAGTATGTACTGTACCGATACTTTTTTGCATACATAGGTTCTTTGAGCTTGTCATTTTGCATTTCGTGTTGTCAACCTCCCTTGCTTAACCTCAAGGATTATAATGTCGGTCTCCTTCAGCTGTCCATTGGTACAGCGTTTCTTCCTGTCAGAGGGGGGTGTTGTCCTACTCCTCGTATGGACGGCCCATGGGTTGAATGGTGTGACTGGCTGTGCGGGGGAGAGAAGACGAGATGTCCAGATGTACGGACGACACGTGGGCAATCGTGGGGTTCACTCTGAAAGCCGAGAGTTGGGTAAATGTGGTCAAACGAATGATGCTCATCACAATTATCCAGTTCTCCGTTTTCGCGTTCTGGGCTGGCGGTCTGATGCGGTTTGTGCGGGTATTGGCATACTGTAGATGAGACTCGAAGTTGAAACGGCAGATTGGAAAAATGGATGCCCAGAAGTGGCGCTGCTTTCTATTGGATCCTGAGCTTCACTGAGTGCGGGCCAAGCTGCATTGAACTTGGGATTTTCATGTGGATGCCACGTTTTTTTATCCCCCCGATCCCTGTCACCACGCTCCTGCCGCCTCCTGTCTTTGTCTGTCTGCTGGCTACTGTCTGCCTGCCATCACCTGCCATCTGCATTGATTGTTGCTTTTGGCCACGACAAACAATTCCACCAAACCGCTCTCAGTTCAGCATCCCATCTCAGCCTCCGTTCCAGCTTTGGATCAGTTCATTCATCGATCGCTTGATCGACAGCCTGATTATCTGCTGTTGGACAGAAACCAGAACTTACCGTCTGCTCCCTTCTTTGTTTCCGATCTCTCTCTCCCTCTCTCACTGCAAGGGGTGCGCGACGTGCGATATTACTCAGCCCTAGTTGACTTGGATCAAATATCCGCAGGCAAGGAATTTTATCCATCCCCTCGCAATTCGCTTTAGGTACGTGCCTATTTCTGTCCATTTGTCCGTCTGTCTCTCGGTCTGGACACACGCACAAGCACGCGCACACTATCTGGGCAAGACGTAAGAGCCGGAACCTCAACGGTGCCAATAGCTACCCCGTCCGCTGCGCCTCTCTCTCTATCTCTCCCTAGCCGGGGCAACTTCTCTGTTGTCGTGCACGATCGCATGCACTGCAATCTATTTCTCCTCTTCGCCACGAAGCCCGATGTCACTTTGATCCCAGCGTGCCCATCAACCACTGCCTGCTGTCTCTCCGTTGATCTTCTCTCCGCGATATTAACAAGCATTCTCCCCTTTAGCTTCGAACACTAGGCTTGCAACGCTTGGCAAAGCTAGCCCGGTTGGCTAGACTCCTTGACCCTGAAACGTCCTGACGCATACCAGGGGTGTTCGTCTTTGGGCTTCAACGCGCGCCCTCTTTTGCCCTCGCAACCTTTTCCCTGCGCCGCATTTCTACGTATGCAGTAGCAGTACGACCTGGACCCATTCCGTACCCCAACTCCGATCAGGGCCTACCGTTGCCTTCTGCTTTCGTTCCAGAAAGAACCTGATCCTGGCAACCACACTCAACTCGATCACACATCCGATACACTGGCTCTTTGCCCTACCCACAAGCACGCGGTCTGCCCGGCACAAGCCCCAAGGACGCTTTCTTCCTTCCTCACAACAACCCTGCCATCATACCACTCAACACGCATAAAACTGTTCCGGTACCCCCCATCCCGTACCAGCCCATCATGTCTTCCGCAAACCCAACACCAGCCCAAGAGGAGTTTCAAGAGCTCTTGAATAAAAATTCCGGAAGCGACAGCCCTCGAGTACACCCTGAGGACAAAGACGACGACCGTCGTGACAACGAAAGCGAAGAAGACGAAGAGGATCGTTATCTCAACGAACAGATAGACGCCGCCATGCGTATGCCCAGTCTCAAGGGCCCCTCCGAGGGCGGCAACTTCAAGCTGCCTCCGGCCGCCTTCGACTCCGGACGCGCCACCGGTGTCAAGGGTGTTATTGCAGATGCCAGAGCCTACGAGGAGGCACGTCAGACCAGGTGGAGGGATAAGATCCGGGCCGCCAGGCGATCGGTCTTTGGTATGAATACTGCCAAGTCCGGCTCTAATAGCCAGAGCGAGGATAGTGAGGGCGAGTTTGATCCAGACGAGGAAGCTTTCCTTCAACAATGGCGTGATTCCAGGCGGCAAGAGCTCGAGAAAGAGGCTCAAGGTGGTGTCCGCAACCGCAGAACCAGCCCAAGTCTGCGCATGTTTGGCCGGATGGACACAGTCGACGCTCTCGGCTACCTAGATGCCATTGAGAAAGTCGGCAGAGAGACTATTGTTGTGGTATTTGTTTACGACCACGAGGTAAGACCCAGTATTGCTTCTGATCGCGCGAAAGACCATGTAGCTAACGAACTCAATAGTGCCAAGTATCAAGTCTCATCCACGAGGCACTGCGGCCATTGGTTACCGAGCACCCATACATTCACTTCGTCAAGATCCATTACGAGGACATTGAGTTCGACAATGCTGCCGTGCCCACAATTCTCGCCTACAGAAACCAAGGAGATCTCTTTGCCAACATGACTGGTATCATTGACATGATTCCCGAGGATGAGGATTTCGACACGGACTCGCTGAAGAAAGTCTTTTCGAAGCACGGCGTCCTATGATGACACTGGCCGTTCCCAACTAGACATTGCCTTGATGGCCGTGTCAAAATCCTTTCCGACTCCCACAATCATCTCTCTGCTTTTTGAAGAAGCAATGTTCGGTTATGCGCGCATATGATACCCCTTTTGTACGATATAAGGTCCATTATTTCTGACCTTGGGCGGCCTTGGTGCAGGTCGACTTTCTACAAATCCCCTGCGAGACGGCGACGATCAATTCATGTCTTCGTCGCCTATTTGTAACAATCGGCAGCCATTATGTGCTTGGCGATTGCTGATATCTGTTGTTTCACAGATATGCGCCTGTATCCAGTATTATGTTCTCTCTTGCATTTCGGTTTCACATATAGAGGTTTGGGTTGGTCCAACCCACTAGGGGAAATCGTTCTATACGTCCCCCCAATGGACCCAGGCGTTTGGTGGCATAGTGAGCCTAGTTGGGTCTCTTTGGGATATATGATGAGACCTGGACAGATGCTGTCATATTTGGCGGATCAACGATGATAAAAGAATAATGATACGAAACAATGGTTACATGCTTCGAAAATGATATGGGCTCTACCGCAACTAGATGGTCAAGGAATGTGCATCTTGTCCTGGATATGTCTTTGCCTTCTAAAGCCGCCGGAATGAGGAAGGCTCTGGTGATATGAAATTATACAATGCGCACAGCACATCGCATATAATCATACCATAGTAGACATGATGGACGAAGGTGAAGTTGGGCAAACTAAGATCACCTCTTGGCTTCCGTAGGTAATGCGTGCATGGTGTTGGCTAGACACTGCTGAAGACTGGTGTCTTTTTTCAAGTCTTGTTTTCTTCCCTTTTCTTCTGATGTTTGCTCTGTGGAAGCTTTGAGTATTGCACCACTTGCATTGTGCAGCAGCCCCCTGCGCAACTACGACCGAATATGGCTGTCAACATCGCCCAATTCCTGCAAGTAGCGGTCGGCGTTAATCTGGGGAAAAAAATTACGAAGACGACATATTGTTGAACACGTAATCTTGAGAGATAAACTCCAACCTTTCTGGCCATTTTCAAAGAGAATGCGGCACTATCCGGGTTGTAGGTATTGGCTCAACCACGACACAAGCTAGTTCAAAACCTCGGCCTAGAGGGGTGCCGGCATTATAGCACCTGACCACCTAATATTTCAACAATAGCTCGACTATAACTATCGCATATTGCGGGAAATATATCATGAAACCGGCCATTGATGGGACGGTGAGCCGCCCAAGTCGAGATGAAGACAGGCCCAAATGGCGCTGTAGTGGGCGGGAAGGTTTTGCTCAGTTGTGGTAGTTCCTCAGTGGCTGTCCACATTATATGCAAAGAACTGTCGCCTACAAGTCTGGACAATATTGAGTTCTCCTCTTTGGAGAGGAATCATGTAGGTGTACAGATTTGTGCTCCAAATATCTCGATAAGCTTCACTTCTGCGCTGCTTTGGCGGTCGTCCACCAAGCCGAATCGACTGGCCAGATTTTGATATTTAAGTAGAGATAAGCCTCCACATTGTACATGGTCAAAGATGGTGGTAGGTCAGTCCGTTTGGTTGAACAGCAGAATCAGGACTGCTAGGATAGACAACAGGTTACTGGCAATCTCGTCAATGTCTTTCCAAGATAACACTCAAGCAAGGTACGGGACAAGTGATGTCTCACTTGATCTGAGGGGTGGCATGAAATGTATGTAGGTCGTTTATAATTCGCCGAATGTGTTTCTAGTGAATAAACCCCCGCGGTCTTGGTCCGTCTGGTGGACGCCCCGAACGGGACTCGTGAGCGTCTAGGAATGGCTCTAAGCAGGGATGCCCTGGCTCTTCTTTGCGATAAGTGATAGTACTAGGTTAGGTGGATGATTGATTATACGTCTTGCATCTACACTGCTACGAAGAGATATGATGCCCTCATAATTCCGGAAATAATCTGTCCATATTGCTTAGAAGTAACCCGTAAGTAGTCTTCAGTACTCGCGTATTTGGACATCTGAGTTACCAAATATCGAATATTCAATGCAAACTCGACCAGAAGTGACCAAATAACACACGCGTGGTGGCACTCAAGTGCTTGGTAGAACTCCTCCAGGTAGGCTGTCAGTGCCCAAATCCAGCGGGCCCCACATTGAGTTCAATGCACTCCACAGCTAGAATGTATACCTTTTGTTCAGATGTTCCGCGAAGTCTCTTAAATGAGGCGCCCGACCACGGTCTTTTGATTTAAAATATTATTGAAAAGACAATTTAGAATTTGCTGAGATCCACAGGGGGAAAAAAAAACGAAAAAAAAAAAAACAAAATGTTTGAGAGTCCTAACATTCTTCAAATCCTTAACATCGTACTTTACGGTTCTTGGTTGTGCCTCCTCAAAGACATATGAATACGTGCCTCATGCTACATCAAAATAGTGGAACATTCATCTGTAAGTTAAACTACGAAGGACCAAAAGATTCGGGTCTTCCATTTAGCTGTGCTCCGTTGTCCTAATTCCAGACCAGCCAGCAGATATCGCATATCTTTGATAAGCCGTGATCAAGCAAGACGACATAAGGAAGGGAGAGAGTGGCACTTTGAACTCTTGTTGTAGGACAAGTAAGAAATACGTCATTGAATTACCGTAAAGTGAGTACGTTTATGAGCATCTGTTTAGCAGAACAACAGCAGGGACATCGGTCAGCACAGGTTGTGAGTTCTTGATATTGGCGGATCCGCCCCAGACAGTCAGATTGAGGTACATGGACACTAATTGGGAGCTTGGCTGATGATCCCTGGGGCGCCCGCCAGTCGTCCTCCACTTGCCCCTCCATTGATCCCCTGTCCCCAGAGCGAGAGTGCCTATCCATAACTATCTATCAGCGCAACAAGGCAGCTCGACTAACCAACCTGACCATATGTAGGCAACCAGGGCGACACTCGACTCCTTGATACCTGGACTGCCTGAGTAACCTACTTACATCTACCAGGACGCTGTAAAGCCGCATCCTTTCTTCGACACTCTACGCAGCGCTTCCACTTCTACAAGGGAAAACCAGGAGAATACCGTAAGTCAAATTTGGGTATGCAGCTGCGGCTTGGATTCTTACACCCGCACTTATTACAGGACCACCAGAGTCAGCCCTTCTTAATCGAGTTGTCTTGCAACCTGACCCCCCATCTCCATCACGCCTTCCTCCCATAACTGCCCCGCACCCCGATCGAGAACACTCGAGACACTTGAGAGAACGATTTCTATTCCAGCATTTCCTTCCTACTCTTCTGTCATCCTCGATTTACCAAGCTATCACGGTGAATCTGAGGTATGACGTGAGCCGGGCCAAGATCATCTCTCGCCGCGTTATGGAACAGCCTCGATATTCTGCTCCGACCGACGACATCTCCGACGCTGTCTCGCAGCAAGCTAACACCACTCCGCCAGGCAACCATACTCATTTTCCAGGTCCGCCCACAAGGGCGGCCACAACTTCGAACTCAGTCCCGAGTCTCCGATTCCCTCGTCCGGCCGGCAATAGACGACTCACAAACTGGGTGTCCTCCAGCCATCCAGACATGATGCGCCCCTCCAATTTCCCCGACGACTATCCGATGGATGCCAGCATCACCGATGGCTACGACATCATTGATGTCGATGGCGAGAGCCACTCCGACGTGGCTGACTCGCCCTACGAGCATCCTACTTCTGAAATCGGCGACGATATTCAGAGTCTCGCCGATACCGATACTGGTACAGATGTCTACACTAATGACGTCGATACGGACTCTTCAGACGACGATGTCATGGACATGGAGGACGCAGACGATGCTGTCGATGACAGTGCTGCCGAGACTGACGAAGAGGACAGTGAGGCAGATATGTCCATGGCTGAGCAAAGTCTTGAGCATCCCACTGAGTTGTTCACGCCAGGCTCTGCCCATATCTCACGACGAACCTCTTTCTCGGAACACAATGATGCTGACACAGTTCGGGGCCGCAAGCTGAGAGCTTCTGGTTTCTTCAAGCTTCGTGGAACCTATGGCGCTCCGAGGACTTCGTTGAAGCATGACACTCCTGGCGATCACTCTAGTCCATCAAATGGCAATGACTTGCCGGCCATGCCATCTGCTTACAACTTGGTTCACATGGCCATGGATCACCTGGAGAACAATCCTCTCCTACGCAAGCGACTGTTGTATTCCCTGCTACTTATGCCACTCATCATGACCAGCATGGTTATCAAGGAGTACATGCAGGGTAATGTGAGTACCTATACTGGTACGTTGACAACGGTGCCCGTCGCTTCGGTCTCATCTATCGCCACCCAACCCATTTCAGATGTCTTCGTCGCAACAGCCAAGATGACATCTATGATTGCATCGAATAAGGCCCAGCCAAATGCCTTGCAAACAACTTCGACTCTCAAAAGTGTTGCTAGTGTCTCACCCGAATCGGATCTGTATTTGAGCCCAGGCCTCTGCTCTGCCCGGGTGCATGGCCGCAATGAGATTTTGCTTCGGGTCCCTAGGGAAATCAAGGCATCCTGGCTTGCGAAGCGAGCCCTCATGATCTCCGTCAGCCGGGGCACGCATGATATATCGTCAGAGGCTACCCAGATCACTACTGTTGACGACGGCTTTATTATCGAGGTTCCCCACGAGGAAGCCTACGGCGTACTCGATGTCTCAATCGCCACCACGCGCAAACCGAAGATCAAGGAGACTCTTCGCGTCAACTTTGGTAGCTTCATTATTGTGGACGCCTTTGATGCTGGAAAGCAGCTCTTGAAGGACTTTGCCCACTCAGTTGCGGACACGCTCAACGGCACAACTGCTTGGGTCGAAGAGACATGCAGCCCAGCTTTCGAGATGATGCCCGCATCAGCCTCCCTTACCGACTCGGTCATGCAAGGGTTCCAAG
This sequence comes from Neopestalotiopsis clavispora, assembly GCA_014621435.1. Lineage (NCBI taxonomy): Eukaryota > Fungi > Ascomycota > Sordariomycetes > Amphisphaeriales > Sporocadaceae > Neopestalotiopsis > Neopestalotiopsis clavispora. The sequence continues at coordinate 86,835 of JAANBA010000009.1, forward strand.
ATGTCGCCCATGCCGCTTTGGATCTACCCCAGCAGGTTGCTGAACTTGTCAAATCGCCATTCTCGATTTCCGAGAGCCGCGTTGAGCAGGCACAAAAGGAGTTGTGGCGAACAGCTCAGGACCTCCAAGACGAAGCATCGCTTCTTATTCTTCAGGCACAGCTCAATTCTAAGCTACAATGGCTTCGATGGAGTGGTCAGGCTGCCAAGTACGAAGAATATTTGGCTGCCGCTGGCCCGTACTATCAGAAGAAGCAGGCCGAAGCCGCCGTTGCTAGCCGCGCCCGGGCAGAGCTAACCAAGAAGGAGATCAGAGCACTCCACAAGCAGACGGCCCGGAAGAGCCGCCACGAGGTAAAGCGCCCGTTTTGGAGATTCGACAGGGAAGCTGCCTAGATTTGTTCGTTCTTTTGACTCGCAATTATACCTCGGTCGGTCAGTATTGGTCAGGACAGGCGTTTATGGTTGTATTATGGATTTGACTTTTGTGGCGACCTGAGGTCTGTGGTTTTAGCCTCCATGGTCAGAGTCGATGGGTGATCTTGAGACGCTCTGGGCACAATCCGTGAGGGAAATGGCATGAATAACGATACTAATTGATGATTCGGAGTTTCTCGGAAGCGAGGACAAGGATACACCTCGACCGCTCAATGGCTTTGCATGATAGATAACCCAGAGCAGGAAGCCATTTCTAGTAGCAGATGGTATAAGTTTGCGGGATATCACGGTTAGATAGGGAAGCTAATCGACTCCTTTATCACCAAACCATGCGTGTGACCGTGTGTCGTGATGAAGATATTGCATTGGATAAGCAGTGCTAGTAGCGAAGTCAGGTTTGAGGATGACTATATAGATGCAAAGTCTGTGATTTGTATCATTTCAAGTATAGTTCTACTTTCCTGGTACTGAGTTCGATCTTTGCTCAGTTGGCTGCAGAATATCGAACGAGCGTACATTCAGAGTATCTCATTGGTTCAAGTATCCTGAATAGTTGAGATTAGTATACTCGAATGGTTGAAAAAGATGGAGGAGTATCTGAGAGAGAGATATGTAATATGGTGCCAAGACTAAAGACATGTAACTAGGAACAGTAGAGGCTGTTAGTCTCATCAATGATTGAACCCTGGAAATTAGCATTTAGAGGGCTGTTTGTCGCTGGTCACAGGCTATTGATTGCCAAAGTCACTCGTCTGCTTAATTTGGGGCCATCGGTACCTCGAAGCGGCACACGTACCTTACCTACACAGTAGTCTCATACATGTTCTCACCCCACCTGGCTGACGGGCAGAAAGGACCGTCAGGTCAAGGAGGGGCAAAGAGCGATGTGAGACTTGGAGGGGGACTTGACTGGAGGGAGGGAGGGAGGGGAAAAAAAGGTCGCCCGCAATTTTACCACACATTGGCCTGCCTAATTACTATGAACCTATCAGGTTAGCTATTTCCATTAGGTAGCCCAAGTGTGCGCGTGTGCTTCCCCCTCCAATTTTTTTTCTGGGCTGGCACTTGGAACCATTTGTTTGCGTGCCGCCCTCCCAAGCAACCATCCAGGGACTGACTGCATATTTTCTTTTCTACCACAACCAAACATACAATTTCCGGGTAACCTGCGACGTAACAAGTAGCTTTTCATTCTTTGTAAAGCTTCAACTCGCTTTCTTTTTTCCCCCTCTCAACTCTCCCAAAGGTCAGTAAATCAAACCCCCAGCCCAGCTCCAGCTCAGAGCGCCCCGCGACGTATAACCTGGCAGTCTGTCGCAATATCATTCGCCGAGTCAGAGCCCCTCCTTCTTGGTGCTCTCGGGCACCCACACACCCCGCCCATCTTTTTGTCTCCCTGCCTGTGTGCTATCCATCGTCTATTTTTTCCCTGACTAACCTTTGCGTCTTCATAATTACAGAGCTTCTGTTTTCAAGCAAACCAGACATAAACAAAAAAAAGACAAGATGAGCTCTACCGAGAACACCGAGCCCAAGGTCGAGGAGACCACTCCCGCGGCGGCCCCCGTTGAGGCTACCACCGCCACTGAGGAGGCCAAGCCTTCCGTCACCTCTTCCTCCGTCTTTTCCATGTTCGGTGGTGGCGCCAAGAAGGAGAAGAAGGACGACGATGAGGACCGTGGTGACAACTCTGGAAGCGCCAAGGCCCAGCGCGATGCTGCCGCTGCTGCTGGCGAGGTATGAAAATTTCCCCATGTTCTGACGACATATGGTCACCGCTATGGTGGTGTCTCGTGTCGCTCGAGTGTCAAAACAACTTTCGAATACTAACCGCATTTTGTTGATCTTACAGGACGAAGCTCCCGAGTCCGAGGATGTTCACTTCGAGCCTGTCGTCAAGCTGACCGAGAAGGTCGACGTCAAGACCAACGAGGAGGCCGAGGAGCAAAAGTTCAAGATGCGTGCCAAGCTCTTCAAGTTTGTGCGCGAGTCTAGCGAGTGGAAGGAGCGCGGCACTGGTGACGTCCGCCTGCTCAAGCACAAGGAGAACGGCAAGACCAGACTCGTCATGCGCCGCGACAAGACCCTCAAGGTCTGCGCCAACCACTACAGTACGTATCCTACCTGTCATGACTAGACAAGCCCCTTCCCATCAGAGTACTAAAGTCAACTGACACGTCTTCCCTCTAGTCGTCCCCGACATGAAGCTCTCTCCCAACGTCGGCAGTGACCGATCCTGGGTCTGGAACGCCGCCGCCGATGTGAGCGAGGGCGAGCCCGAGGCCGTCACCCTGGCCATCCGCTTCGCCAACTCGGACAACGCCAACCAGTTCAAGGATGCTTTCCTCCAGGCCCAGAAGGACAACGAGGCCCTGTTTGGTGCTTCCGAGGCCGAGACCGCAGCTCCCGCCAAGGAGGAGGAGGATGCCAAGGAAGCCTCTTCGTAAGAAGCTAGCTTTCTAGCCAAATAGCCAAGAAGGATCAGTCGAGACCGTAAAGAAACACCATACGGACCCCTTCCCCCATATTCACAAGGCAACTATATTCCTACCGCGGGTGTATTCAGTCGTTGCCGGCGGGATGGGCGTCCTCTCGGTGGAACGGTGGGCTTTGAATAGGACGACGGGAAAGAAAGTCACCCCCAACCAAAAGAGAATAAACCCAATAGTCACAGCATAGATCCCGTGCAATTATCTCTATCCTGAGAAGATAGTCCAAAATAGTGGGACTACACGAGTCCCTTGGACAGCACACTGCATGAACTTTACCACGTCACGAAATCACATCATGAATAAAACACAGATTCCCCCCAATATTGATTAGATTAATTCATTCTATATTTTCCGTAACCGCCCGAATTTGACATGTTTTCTGACTTGTACTCCAATTGAGCCCGATGTATCTACTTTTTCTATGGATGGTTCGATCCTGATCAATCACAAATGCTCTGCAGATGCCACATGACTAATCTTCCCCGATCTTGCGGAACGTCGTCGTCGCGCACTGACTGTGATTTGTTTTTTGCTCATTTAGCTGCCTGCGACAACTTTCTCTTGGTGCCTTGAGCAGCCCAATTTTGAAACCACTCGAGGGCTTCCGGGTTGGCGACGCTGGCATTGGTCTTGATTTTGATACCCGAGAGGATCTGCTTGACAGCAACCTCAATCCTATGAATGGTGTACGTGATCAGCATGTTTTCACAAGGTATATATATATGGGGGAGAAAACATGAACTTACTTCTTTCCGTTGCCCGTCCTAGGGATGCCGCCTCCGGCCTCTTCTACAACGGCGGGGACATGCCTCGGGCTGAGCTCCTTGCGGACCGTGGTCTTGATCCTCTCGGCTAGGTCCTCACTAAAGACTCGTCCCTCGCACATGACAACGAACAGGCAAACGGTCTCGTCGCGATCCGTCTCGCGGCGGCGACCAATGCAGACGGCGTCTTCGACCTCGCCGCTGAAATACTTTGTCAAAATGTTATAGATCTCGGCCGAGCCAAATCGGACGCCGCTAGGCTTGAGTACGCCGTCGGAGCGGCCGAGCATGGTCAGACCGCCAGTGCGCGGATCGATGCGGACAAAGTCGCCGTGATGCCAAATGGGACCCTTGGTAGGCCGGGGCTCGAACCGCTCAAAGTAGCTCGCCTTGTATTTTTCGTCGCCGCCGGGGCCCCAAAAGGTCAGCGGCTGACACGGAAACGGCTCCGTACAAATGAGCTCGCCATCCTCGCCGGGAGTGGGCTCGCCTGTGATCGAGTCACCCACAGCGATTGCCATGCCCAGTCCTGCACACTGGATTTCGCCTGCGTAAACAGGGAGGAGCGGGCATGGCGCTCCGAAAAGCGAAATGATGTCTGTGCCGCCTGTTATCGATCCGAGGTTGATCCTGGATGGGAATGCCCGGTACACGTATGAAAAGGTCGAAGGCGGCAGCGGCGACGCTGTCGAGTACACGGCCTGCAGATGCGGGAGTTCAATACCCTCCTTCTCAAGGATAATGTTATTTGACTCAAGCGTGGTGAGGTAGCTCGCCGACGTGCCAAAATGTGTTACCTTGTACTTGGCTAGGAGCTTGGGAACGGACAAGTACCCGTGAGGCTTGAAGGGGGAACCTGTGTACAAGACCAACGTGGCGCCGCATGAAAGTGCGGCTATGGACCAGTGCCTATTCAACCGTCAGTATCTTGTGTTACCCATCAGAGATCGCCATGATCCATCTATGAAGCACCTACCACATCATCCAGGAGGTGGTTGTATAATAGAGCATCGTGGAGCTGGAATCGACCGAACAGTGTAGGAAGAGTTCTTTCTTGTGCTGGATCAATGTGCCGAGAGCTGTATGAACAATGGCCTTGGGAAGGCCGGTTGTGCCACTCGAGTAGAGGATATAGAGCGGGTGCGCTGGAGGCAGTTGCTCAAATTCTAGCTTGCCGCCATCCGCGCCCTCGCCGAGAAAGCTTTCGTACTCGACAGCCTTGACTCCCTTCTCCTTGATCTCATCCAGTCCCAATTCGACCTCTATGTTGTTAATGACAACGACGAGCTCCAGCCCCTTGCCATTGAGACCGTCAACAATCTCTAGAGTCTTGGCGGTAGATGACCACGACTTGCCATTGTAGACCATTCCATTGTCGGCAAACAGGACCTTGGGCTCGATCTGCGCAAGACGGTCTAGTACGGCGCTTACACCGTTGTCGGGGCTGATTCCTGTCCAAACAGCGCCAATGGAAGCGGCTGCCAGCATTGCAATAATGGCCTGGTGGTGGTTCGATACAAAACCCGCCACCCTGTCCTTGGGCTTCAGTCCAGCCGCGCGCAGAGAATTGGCACATTTCCGTACGGCTTCCCGCAGTTCAGCCCAAGTCGTTGTGACTTCTTTGCCCTCGACCTCAGTCACAGTGATGGTGGCAGGCGAGTCATCAGAAACATTGCTGCCCTTGGGATAGAGCATGTTTTCCGCAAAATTCAACAAAGACCCGGCAAAGAAATCCGGACGCGGGTACATTGGTGCATTAGGTGGGAGGACCTGAATAATGAGTTAGTTGGAGTTCTGCATCATATTGATATCGGATTTTTAAGAAAAGCATTGTGAGGGCGAAAAGCGACCGCGAGGACAATGCTTGATCATGAATTCTGGGCAAAATCGTTCGCTTTTACTGTCATACCGGGTTTGGCCCCAGCTGAGATGCATCGTGGGAAATTTCATATCGGAGGAAGTCCCTACCTCGATGTAGGGCTTTGAAGCCTTTATACCGCAGAAGCGCCAGACATCCTCCCAGAACGCGGGCACATTTTCAACCGACCACTTGTAGAGCCCGGGATAGTCGTCAATATCCAAACGATACTTGGCCTTGACGTGCTGCAGAAACTTGTACATCTGCGTTGACTCTGGCTTGGGGTGCTGCCATAGCTCGATCGGCTCAATCTGCGAACCCATCTTTTTTTTATTATTTTTGGTGTGCGGACAATCTGAGGCGGTGGAAAGATTGGAAGAGTAGACTCAATTGCAGGCAAGGACAGGGGAAGTAGAACTTCAATTTCTGAGATTCTTCAATTCTTCAACAAGAGCATCTCATGAATAAGAAAAAATTAACCCCAACCAGACCCCAGAACAAGAATTAAGGAGAATTGTTGGTCTGGTCTGGGGGAAGCGGTGATCGTTGGTCCCACCTTCCGTACATCGGGGTTCCGAACGAAGCTAAAATGTCGGGCGGAATCGATTTCGGCTTCTGACGGAGAGGGAAGTGGAGGGTTGAGGGCCATTGATCAAACTCGGCACCTTCTGTAAGCTGATGGGATTCCCGATGTCTATTTGGGGGACGGACGGGAAGCCTCGCAGGACAATAAAAAGGGGGACCAAGGCAAGTGGAGGATATCAACGGCTCTGGCTTCATTCTTACTGTTCTTCTCTCCCACTATCGCTCTCTCATCAACGTCTGTCACTATTCTCCGTCCTTGCAATCACATGAGCACTTCATACTCACAGTTGCTATGTACCTGAATCTGATATGCAGTGGAGATTGGTTGCTGAGCCGCTGACCTGTTCATTGGCTACCCAATACTTTTTTTTTATGCAGCACTGCACTGTTCAATTCCGCACTCGACCTGGACTCCATTACTATTACTAGTCTCAATCATTCATCAGCTCCCTTGTGGCTTCGGCGGAAGCCGCCCTTCTACCAATCAGAACCAGGCCAGCGGATAGCACGGTTACTACTGTGAAAATGGGCGTCTCATGCCGACGTTGATGCTTTGACCACAAAGACGCCGGACGTGGTGGGGTGGGTGGCCTACTACAGTAGAAGAAACAGGCCGCAATTCATGCTCGGGTATAATGCGAGGTCTTCTTGCGCTATATACGAGACATTGGCATTAGGAGAGAGTGAAAGAGTGTGTAGTGTGTATGTCAGACGGGTACAGTATGCGGCGCTGACTGTTGAAAGCTATTGCAAGAGTACGGGCAGCTATTCCAAGCTCATCAGTGAGTGGGTTTTAGTTGTCCGGGCGCAGCCGAGGCCTCCGAGGACGAATCAATTGAGAATCAATGCTGACTGATGAGACAGACCGAACTGCAGGTGCTGACCTTGATTCTTTTTCATCATTCGACAAGCCCTCAAGCCCTCAAGCCCTGAAGCCCTGTAACTTGCAATTCCCCATCAGCGTACTAGGTAAGCTGATTGGGGTACACACACATCTTCACTCCTCACCCAAGTATCCTATCCCAGGCTCGCGCCGTGCCTGGCAATCCTGCGCAATTTGGTCAATCTGACAGTGTAACAAACTTGTCAATGATGATTGATGAGCCGGTGAATGCTGACACAGCAAACATGTGTGCGTGCAGGAAAGGAACTTCGGGAAAATCAGCACTGAGAGCGGCCGACCCCGGTACCTGGCTCGGCCCCAGTCTACTTGACACCTGGGCGCTACCACCACCTACATCCACTACGACTACTTGGGACCATGGTTCATCTGATTGTCCATTCGAACTACGATCAGGCCGGTTTGCAAGGTCGTTCTCGCATGACGATGACGCTGTAATATCGACCCTGCCAATACGACTAGTAGCCTCGAAATTGACTTTGCAAAGACGTATGATCAGCTCTACGTAAACGACGCACCCGAGACTTTCCATTGCGAGTAGGAATATTGATGAATGATGTAAGTCAAGCCCGGACTGTGCGCTTGGGAATCTCCGCGACTCCGCGAGGCTGCAGGGAACTACAGAAGTCCCGTGTCCTGTGTAGTGAAAGGACTCTCAATGCTGCTCAATATTGGACGGACGCATGGGGATATGGGTAAGGTGAGCGAGCTTGAATCGAGTTGGTGTTCAAGTTAGCCCCAGGACCTTATCACTTCGCTTGGTAAGCTCCAACGCTCTACCTCTCTTGCCAGCGGCAGCTCGAGGTATGTGATGGACTTTGTATGATATGTCGGTGAGTGACAAGTAGGTCTAAGAGATGTTCAAGACTCGACTATGTTAGCGCCCCGAACCAATTAAGGTAAATACATCTTTCACTATTTGCTCATGGTCGGTCATGTGGATTGAGCAACGATGGAGATCCGAGATGGTCCGTTGTGTTGTTGTTGTTTGTTTGTTTTTCGGACCCCTAATGCGAGTTTTCGTCGGTCATGGACCCTGTGTACCTGAATAAGAGGAGTACCTCAGTAGGGTACCCAGTAGAGGCAGTCTGGAGCATGAGCGTTCGGGTTTTGGGTGGACACCGACGCTGGCTACATTATGCCCGTTTTGCCCGTTCAATTACCTTATAGTCGGATCGCTATTCAAATAAGAAAACGAAAAAGAAATACCAAGAGCGAAATAATACTAATGCTGCTGGGGAACAGAGTGCCCAGGGCAGATCCGGGGCCCCTGTGCAACTCGTCAGTCCGCTTAGGCAGCAAATCGCATTGGGCGAGCTTCTGTGGGATCCTGTCTTTTGGGCTCCTGGGCTTTGGATCCGGCAACTGGACTTATGGTAAGCCGCAAGCCTAGAAACAGACCAGAAGTCTTGACCATGCGGCATCGGGGTCTTGATCGACGCAAGTCTGGTAAGTCACAAAAGGCGGGATCGCAAAATGCCAATTAGGTGCTGCGAACGGATGATCCGGAATTTGGATAGGCAAGGAGCTAGGCCCTCATCAAAGGCCGGGCTTTCATGGGTGTGTCCAGTGTGGGTTTTTTTGGCGTGTATTTTTTTTTTCTCTGGCTTCGGGTGCATGCTGAAATTGTGCCTGGTAGCCCATCGCTTTTTCATGATTAGGGGTCATAGCTGCTCCTCTAAATTACATAGAACCTAGAGCTCTCCTCCGGAACGTGGCCCAGCTTCTCTTCGACTCTCTTCTCGGTGGAATTGTTCATTTCCTCTCTTCCTCCACTCCTTTCTTCCCTCGCGACACGAGACACAAACGCGACCTACGGCCTGATTGATTAACTGACCTTGCTTGGACTCTCATCTGCTGCAGATCCTGCAGTTGCTTGTTAGTTGAAGTGAATTTCAATCATCGTGAGTTACATCCCCCATTCTCATATTCCCGCTCAATTTCCTCCTGGTGCAACGAAGCTATTCAATCGTGCCTTTTGAGCCTCTTTGAGTTTGATCTGACTCTGACTCGGGAATTGCTCAGCCTTGGTCGGTCCCCCGGTCATCTGCTATCTACCTATCTCCGTGCCCTCCCAGCCCCCAAAACCGAGCCAAAGGAGCGCCAAGAGCCGTCAAGTCCCTCTCCTTTACGCCGCCCCCTTCTGCCAAATTCCTACATTAGGCAGACTGTAATCGAGCCAACCAACCAGCCAACCGACCAACCCGTCGTTCCTTGCAGACAATATTAAAATAAACTAGCACGGACGCTTTCTCGCTCCCAACCACAGCGGAAAGCACGGCAACTATTTTTTTTCTTGGTTGTTAATCTGCGACACACGAACTGACGTCGACACTCTTCTCAGCCACTGAAGAGCTCCTCAATTCAGCTAGTTGTGACGGGCTCGACTTCGACACACACTCATACGTATAGTCGACAATCGCAGCACTTTTGACGACATAGTAATTCTAATTATACCGGGTGTCGATTGGTGGTGTTTGTTTATTTTCTTTGTTCAGGTGAGTCAAATTTGTTTTTTGGACGAGAAGAAAAGCAAGTCAGTCATTCGGTCTTTTTGGCTCCGAAAGAGTAAACATTGGGTCAATCTCGAAGAGAATAAGAGGGACACGGCGGACTCGGACGGCTTCAAAACATCGTCGCAATCCGTTGTTTCCCTTTTATCCTCTTGGTGCCATTCTGGGGCGTAGCAATCGCTACGAGATCCGCGCATCCTCTTCTGCAGGCAGCACCAGGATTAGCAGGATTAGGCCTTGTTCACTCATTACAACACCTAAAATCCAAGACACCAGCTCCCATCATCGCTTACCTGAAAATACGCTCATCCTCTGCCTGGGTTGGTGGTATCATCAAAGCATTCGCTAACTGTTCGCTTCTCCGTTTCAGCTACTCGCGACAATAGAGATACAGCCATCCATCAAAGGACATCCTCTCCGGACCTGCGTGTGATCAATTGCCATCAAAGCGATTTTCGGTCATCCTCAGCAATGCCCCGTCGAATCTCGATACCTTTCACATCTTCGAACAGCATGCCAGAGACGGAAAAGACTGGCGATAGGAGACCGTCTACCTCAAAGGCCAACCGCCTGAGCCAGTTCTTCTCTGTGACACCCCGGCAAAAAGAGCAGCCCACTGCTCAGCAGGCTCTCATGGCCATGCAGAACAACTCGTCGCGGTCCATCACCGCCCCGAGCCTCTCGCTTCCTACCATCTCCCTCTCCACCGCTACCGCCGGTGAACCTAATGAAGATGAGGCGCCCACCACCCTTTTCCAGCCTCCCTCGTCTGAGGAAATTACTCTGAAGAGACGCGCCGATGCGCAATTTGGTCCCCTCAACCACGCCACCCACCGATATGTTAGCAAGCACCACGGAGAGCCTCTGAAGGCACCCGTTATCGACGAGCCGCCCTACTACTTTGTTCTCACCACCTACATCAGTTACCTGCTCCTGATTGCTCTGGGTCACGTCCGCGATTTCTTTGGCAAGAGGTTCAGCAAGAACCCCATGTACAAGAGTGTCAAGCCCATCAACGGATATGCCCCCTTGACGGACGATTTCGACAGCTTCTACGTTCGGAGATTGAAGCTGCGTATTGACGACTGCTTCGCTCGCCCAACCACTGGCGTTCCTGGCCGCTACATTAGCCTCATGGACCGCGTTTCCTCCGATTACAACCGATCCTACAAGTTCACCGGTAGTCTTACCGAGACTCTCAACATGAGTTCATACAACTACCTTGGTTTCGCTCAGTCCGAGGGCCCCTGTGCTGATGCCGTTGAAGAGTGTGTCCGCAAGTACGGATTGAGCTTCTGCAGCCCCCGCGGAGACGTTGGAACCTCGGATCTGGCAGTCGAAGTCGAAAAGGAGGTCGCCAAGTTTGTCGGCAAGCCCGCTGCCATGGTTTTCTCCATGGGTTTTGTTACCAATGCCAGTTCGTTCCCTGCCCTGGTTTCCAAGGGCTGTCTCATCATCTCCGACGAACTCAACCATGCCTCCATTCGTGTTGGCGCACGTCTTTCTGGTGCTGTTGTTCGCTCCTTCAAGCACAACGACATGTTTGAGCTCGAAAAGAAGCTTCGTGAAGCCATTGCCCAGGGTCAGCCGCGCACCCACCGTCCTTGGAAGAAGATCTTGGTTGCTGTTGAGGGCCTGTACTCCATGGAGGGTACCATGTGCGATCTGCCCGGAATTCTGAAGCTCAAGGAAACCTACAAGTTTTACCTCTTTGTTGACGAAGCCCACAGTATTGGTGCACTTGGTCCCAACGGACGTGGTGTCTGCGATTACTTTGGTATTGACCCTGCCAAGGTTGATATTCTCATGGGAACCCTGACCAAGTCCTTCGGTGCCAACGGTGGTTACGTGGCTGCTGAACCCTCCATCATTGCCAAGCTCCGTGGTGTCAATGCTGCCACTCAATTGGGAGAAGCTCCTGCTCCATCTGTCCTGATGCAAATTCTCGCCTCGCTCAAGCTGATTACTGGTGAACTCATTCCCGGCCAAGGTGAGGAGCGCCTGCAGAGAATCGCCTTCAACTCTCGCTACCTCCGACTTGGACTTAAGCGTCTCGGTCTCATTGTGTACGGTCACGACGACTCGCCCATTATCCCCGTCCCGCTCTACAACCCCGGCAAGATGTCTGCTTTCAGTCACGAAATGTTGAAGCGCAAGATCTCTGTCGTTATTGTCGGTTACCCCGCGACTCCCCTGATCAGCTCCCGTGTACGTTTCTGTGTGTCGGCTGCACACAACAAGGACGACATGGACCGCCTCTTGGCAGCCTGTGACGAAGTTGGCGATATCCTTCAGCTCAAGTTCTCTACCGGAATTGCTGGTGGACAAAAGCTTCCTACTGGCATCAACGCTGAGAACGAGGCCGAGTGGAGAAAAGAGAATGGCTTGGAGGAGTCATACGAAGCACCACGATGGCAACTCGAGGATGTCATTGCAGCTGGCGTTACTGACACCAAGATGAAGCTGGTGTAGAGGAGTACGCTTTGATGTCAACACTTTTTTTCACTCTTAACATTTTAGAATCACGGCACGGCGTTATATCATGACGTGGGCATGGGAAGACTTGAGACGACCAGGGCACCTCGGAGTTGTGAGACATGGAAAACAACTATTGGTAATGAGGATGGAGGTTGGGCCCGCATTCGTTACGCATCTTCACTTCTTCCCACGTCGACCAAATCCTCCCTACAAGGAGAGATTTCAACTATGCAAGGCAAACGGGCTGCGAGCGCACACATTGTGACGCCGCACTGTCGGAAATTAACGGCATAACCGTACTTGTCCAGAGATACCCAATGCTGCGCATTGCAATTATTGCAGACCATGAATATTTTTGGTTCTGGTCGACTGGTCTTCCTCTTCAAATAAAACCCACACGTCTGGGTTGGCATTATGCACTGGAGTTCGGTAACCCAAGAAGGGCTTGGGTATGATCAAAGACACAGTATACATTCAAGACTTGCGCATATAAATCCGAATATCAGAATTATTTATTTGACCATTACAAACAATTGTGTGATTGATATGCCGCGTCATTGCAAGACCTCTCACCCCCCTATGACGGCTCATTGTTGCTCATTAATCATTACACATACTAGCACTATCTTTCATCTAATCATTACTCGTGGCATCCACCCCGTCTTATTAGACAATGGCGTCAGTCTCATAATATGGGTTGTTGGGGTCATAGGGGAACTTCCGGACGACCACATCACCCTTGTATCCCCAGAGATCATACTCGACAGGCGTGAAATCGACGGAGCACGACTGATCCTTTTGTCCAAAGGTCTCCACTTCGGTAGCGGTACCGTTTCCATAATTGACGCGCACGGCATTGACGGTGCGGCGGCTCTGATCAACGTCAAAGTAGTTGCTCGGCATGAACTGGACGCCGGCGTGGGCCGTGGTGAAGACGGTGTTGGGCAGGTCGCCAGTGTGCGGGACGTGGTGCATGCCGAGGTTGAGCCAGAGCACAATGTCCTCCTGGTCCAGGGACTCGCCGTCAAAGAAGCGGGCAAAGTTGATAGGGGGGTCGTGGACGTCCTGGGAGTTGTAGGGGTGGGCGGCGCGCGGCTCCGTGTCGTGCTGGCGCGTCACCTGCACGTCGTACTCGGCCCAGCGACCGGCCTCGGCCAGGTTGCTCGAGTCTTGTACCGTCAGGTGCATCGCGCCCGACATGGGCAGCACGTGGTAGCCTCGCAGCTCGCCCCACTGGTTCCTCTGCTCTTTATTGACGACGAGCACCTGCTGCGCGTTGTTGGGCGCCCAGTTGAAGCGCCCTTGGTCCTCCGTGTCGATGAACTCGCGGACTACCTGCATGGTGTTGCGGACTTTGCCGCCGGACCAGGGGAAGACGCGGGATACGGGTACTAAATGGCCCAAGAAAGTCAATATTGAATTATGATTTCAGAATGTTGAGGAACTTGGCACTTACCGTTGGTCATGGTTTGAACCGAGTTGGCCGTGCCGAGGATATCAAAGTCGGCCTTGAAGTTGAGGACGTGGTCGTGCATGGAACCGGACAGGTTCTCCTGGATCTTGAAGCCAAAGTCGGAGCCCGTGGTGTAGTAGGCCGACTGGATATAGCCGGAAGCGCGGACCTCGGCCGAGATGGTGCCGTCGAGCTTGAAGCTATAGGTGAACATATAGTCATAGTTGCCCACGGTGGACACGGAGCGGATGCTAAAGTGCGTCTCCTTGGTGGCCGTCACGTACTCGCCGCTGCTGTGGCGCTGGATCGGGTAGTCCGAGGTGAACTCGAACAGGCAGATGCTGTTGAGGTGGGTATGCGTGGTCTCGTCGACGTAAAATGTCGAGTTGAGAAAGGTGGCGTATTCGGGGCAGTCGTAGCCGGGGATCAGCTCAAAGGCGTACGGTCCGAATCCATAGTAGGTATCAAGATAGGTCGTACCGGACTGGACCGGGTCACCACCAGCGTAGTGGGCCATTGCTTCTTGAAGACCGAGCTCATAAACTGCAAAGAACCCCAAGTCAGTATTATTCTGACTTTCTCCACAAGAGACATCACTTACTCAAACGCTCTCCTTTATACTTGATATCATAAAGCGTCATGCCGACATCACGAGAGAAACCGACGTAAAAGCTAAAGTCCATCCACTCGACGTATTTCCTCTCATAATCAACACCATAACGGGAACCAGCTGGAGCGATGGAGACTGGAGGATAACTGGTATCGTACGGCATGGCAGCACCAACTATAGGATCAGTCCGGCCCCAATCACCCTCAACGTTCGCGCCGAGCTTCTCGATGGAGCCGTTCCAGTAGGCGGTGCGGAACTCTTCAGTGGTCTCGTAAAAGATGTTATTGTACAGCCACCCCTGTAGCGCCCACTGACTGGGATCACGGCCGGTGACGTCGCTCTTGAAGTAAAGGCCCAGCGGCAGCAGAGTCTCGGTGTCAAAGTAGTCTTGCGGCAGATTCCAGAACATGTCCCAGCGGACGATCCGGCCGTCGTCCTGCCAGTAAGGGTCGATGCCCCAGATATCAATAGTATCATTGTCCTGACCCGTGGCTTGGGCGCCCCAGAGGTCCTGAGTAATATCGGCGACTTGAGCACCAATCTTGTACAGCCACTCGGAATAAAGAGTCTCAGAGTCGGCCTCGAGGTTGCGAACTTTGCCACCGGTCTTGCGGGTCAGGGGGTACTCTAGAGGCTGTATAGTGGCGGTCTCGCTATTCAGTGGCAGAGGACCGACCAAGAGGTCCTGGTAGTAAGGGTCCTCGGTTGCGCGGTAGTCGAGGATAACATGAGCCCACCTTTGCGGAGCTGCTGCACCGCCGTCAATGTGAGCCAAGACATCTGTCTTGTTGGGGATTTGCAGCTCGACCAGAATCCTAAAGGGTCTATATCAATGGGGAGTTCTCTGTCTGGAAAGAGTAGGGGCGCTTACACCGTGTTATCCCATTCCCCTGCATTTTCTGTTTCGGTCAAGTTGAGACTCTCCTGGCCAAAGAGCCACGCAACCACCGAGACAGCCTCAGCATCCGATAGTCCAACCCAGACATTATCGTAGGGCGCCGAGATGACGTTGGCCTGAGCCGTGCTGCAAGAGGCAGCAGCAGCACTTGTGGAGGAGGAGTTGGTGAAGGAACGACCCTCGAGCACGTCCTTGAGGACAGTCCTGGCCACCTTTTTACCGCGCTGGTTGGTCCATTTCATGCGTGCCGGTACCTTTGGCTCAGGGCTTGGAAGAGCTAGAGCGAGGTTTGCGAAAGACAGGAACGTCAACACCGCAGTGGCCGCAGCCACGGGATCGGCTAGGGTTGATACTCTCATCTTGATCAAGCCTTGGGCACTAGGTAGATCAAGTAGTGAGCAAGAGGCTTAAACGAGGAGCTCCGAGAGTTACCAAGCTCTGGACCATGTTGACTTTACCACGATTCCACGGCTTCCTATTTATATTCGTCCGCTATTGATTCCACGAGCTTTTTCTGTATCTCTAACCAAGTCAACCATACTATCTGCTCACCACGATGAGCTACATCCGAGATATCGGCAGCATCCGGTATAGATAGTAAGATGTTCTACCCCATGTCTTCAATAATTAGGGATACTGAAAACGATCGCATATCGGGAACCAAATCATCTGGCCTGGCAATCATGTTTATCCAACCTAGTAACATGCATATCTGGGGACTGCATCTGTGCGGTGTTACCTCCGCAGCACTAGCCAGGATATTCCCCAGTAACCATTATATAGAAGGTCCTCAGCAAACAGCAATATTCGGTACTTGCAACTTCACTCGACCACAGTTTGGAACTTTCGGACGGCCAACAAGGTCACGCTATACGGTGTCGTGTGTTGGTGATGGAGTTGTCGTCAGCATCGTTGCTCCAAATTTTAACCGACCGGGTCCTCGTGCTAGGCTCCATAGATAAGAGGCCATGGTCCAGGGTTCAGTCCAGCCTTTTTTTCACGGCCGGCATCGTTGATATTGGAAAATTCGGGATTGCCGGTATGTGTTCCGAGTGTGTACAACCTTGTTTCTTCCCATCGACACTGCAGACCGCAGCTTCGGAGCTTGTATGTGACTACCTGGGGGTCTTTAGTCTGCATGGAAACTTTGGAGAATAGTCTTGAGTATCTAGAATCCAAATGTCGTCCGATTTACGCTAGACTATGTTTGCCAAGTCTCTCCGGAACTACTGTTATGGCTGACTATACTCCACACGAGCTTGCCCGCATTCAACCAGCGAGTGCAGCTGCGTTGGAACTCTGATAAGGCAACTTTTACACTCCAATGCCCCGATTTGCCCGGTTGAGTTATCGTAGCATTGCATGAGGCAGTCGTCGGAACCCAACGATACCGCGGCACGGCTTGCCAAAAGAAGCAAAATAGTACGGACCCGGCAAGTTGAGTCAAGCTTATTGATAATCATACTCCGGTCCGACGGGCTGGAAACGTGGGAGGCCAATACCTGCAGCTGACTGGAGACATGGTATCTGGCCGTCCGATAACATGAGTCCTCGTCCACATACGAAGGACGACGATATCATGTCAGCGGCTGCTTCACCACGTGCGAGTATTCGTCTGCACCTGGTAAGTGGTAAGCCGGAGAGATGGTAGATATATATCGAGTGACGCAAAGGGCTTGTCGCAATACTGGCCACCTTTAGTAGCATCAGATCATATATTGCGGAGCTCGTGTAAGCTTCTCATTTGGTAATAACGACTCGAGGCGGGGATATTGCCGGTTCATGAATCTCGCACAAGTTCAAGAGTAAAAGACTACACATTTCAACCGGACGAACTAGATACACACGTTCTCTTTGGCTGTGGCTATCGGTTTATGGGTGATTCCACCTGATAATCAATGATGGGTAGCATAGTATTGCCTCTGGAATATCAATCAAGGTGAGCTGCAATGGGTCCTGTTCATTTCATAGTTGAGGGCTCTTTGAATCCTTGTTGCTCGGGTCCTATGTTTCATGGATGATACAAACAACCGCCGGAAATATATTCGAAGTTATATGTAGTTTTCAAGGACTGTGAGAATTTCAAGTCCTAACGTGCAAGTTAAACACAAATTACACAAGAGATGGCATTGAAAGACATGATCACCGTCGTCCAAATCAACATAGAGCCTTACATGAATTCCTAGATTATATGAAGAGCACATACCTTGGCGTGATATACGTACAATACCTTTTACCAATGCTTACAAACTTGGCAGTAAGGAATAAAGGCATATTCGAAAGTGTATTCACTCAACCCCTCATTCTTATTTGAAATGCAAAATCATGAAGTCAAGAGTCGAAGAAAGCGAATGCGGTGAAAGCGACCTCTTATTGATCAGACAACGCAGTTCAATTTATAGTTCTCTTGACTAGATTCTAGATTTGCCGAGTAAGAGTGAATACGTACCATGGTGTAGGCCGGTTATGACCGACTTATACTTAGAGTCTCGGCTTTCAAAGATCAAACATATATATATGGCTTCAGACTAAGTCTCCCAGTGGCCTCCAGATTGCCATGCAAAAACGACTCGTTATATGATATTATATCATTAATTCGAGATACTATTACATGAGGTCCATAGCCCGCTCTCGGTCAAAAGCTCAAAGGGCATCACATCAGCCATTGTACAAATGATCCTAAGAACCGTCCATCCCATGGCATACATGTAAGAGATTGGTAGCGAAAGTGAAAGAAAAGAAAATGCAAAAAAGAGTAGACAATTTGTTCTATTGAATAGAACGCATTGGGAATTGAGCCCAATGCGGGGGTCGAACCCGCAGCCTTGAGATTAAGAGTCTCACGCTCTACCGATTGAGCTAACCGGGCCGACGACAAGGTCGGTGATGAACCAAGTCGGTTGTTTGCTGACTCGCTTGGTGTTGAATATTTTGCACGTTATTACGTATCATGAGGACTTGAGAAAATTTTGCTCGACTAGTAGAGATGAGGCGGGCGCGTGTGGGTCAGGATGGGGTCCCAGCGGAATTGGAAGAAAGATCCAAAATATGATAATGGGTATTTTCAGTGTTCACTAAAATAATTATAGTATCGTGGAGTCACAAAGGGTCACTTGATGGGGGATCGTGAGTAATCTCAAAAGGCGCCTTAAAAAGCTGTCGCATGTTATCAGTACGACATCAAGTGCTTGTTTAGGGCTGGGTAGCTTTATCATAATAAAAGTGCAATTACCACACCAGAGTTAACTAGGTGATTGTGCTCAAATGTTATTATCAAGTGTATATCTGTACACAGTAGATGTTCCCTACCAAAAACTACTTGCTGACCATTCCTCACCAGCATCGTAGAAAATGTCCTCATCGAATAAACACTGGTTCGTATAGCTCTTGTTTTCAATGATGTGCAGTAGATTTTTGAAAGCTTCTGTAATGACCGGATCCTGCAGACCGTATAATTGATGAATTTCCAAAGCCGTCTTCCCAGATGAGTTGCGCGCAGTCAAATCCAAATCGCGCAAATATTGTTTCGTCAAGATATCGATCGTCTCGAGATCTGCGCCTCGCGCTGCGAAATGAAGGATCGTTTCTTGTCGACAGTTCACGTGTGTATAGTTTGCCTTGTACCGAAACAGCAATTCAATACATTCGTGTGCGTTCTCTTCAACAGCAGCTAGGAGTGCTGTAGACCCTTCCTCAGCACGAACCTGTTCAATATTGGCGCCTTCCTCAAGCAGATACTCCATGACGTCAAAACGGTTCGCGTCCGCGGCATGCAATAATGGGCTGCTGAAGCCATTGACGTCTCCCCCGGCTTGCCTCAGCTTGCGAACTGTCGGCACGTTGGCCAGGTAGCATGCTTTGGAGAATGGACTCGACCAGTCTGTGTCCATCAAGTTCACGTCGGCACCCGCTTCCAATAAGGCATCAATCAAGCTCGTATCTTTACTGAGCTGCTCCGGGACAATAGCCAGGTCTAAGGCGGAAAATTGTTCGGGGGCAGAAAGTGCATCCACAGGAGCACCGGCTTTCAGCAGCTCGCGAGCACTCTGGCTATCATTCAGTGTTGCAGCCCAGTGGAGAGGGGTTCTTCCAATTTCATCGATGCTCTCCAATTGTTGCAGGATAGTATCGTCGGCGCTTTCGAGCACGGATTTGAGGTCAATGGGACATAACTGCAATATCACTTTGGTGAGAAAGCAGAGGCCTAAGTCGTCGATGTAAGCTGAGATTGGTAAGAGCTCTGTGATCCTGCGAGAGATATGTTGAGGTATTCGATTGCTCAGAACTAGTTCGGTCACCCAAGCTATGACCGGAAAGTTAGAGCGTCCTGCCATGTAAGGGTCCGCGCCATTTCGAAGAAGGACTTCCACAAGATCCATTTGGCTGTCTGAGAGGGCATGCCGAATGGCATATTGCAACGGAGTGGTGCCCCTGTCGGGTAACCTAGCATTCACACAGGTCGGGTCCTCTCTCAGGCGTTGTTCGAGTAGTGGGATGTTTCCACTTGCTGCGCACTGGAATATGCTGCCCGATTGCCAGGGCAATTCGCGATATATCTTCAAGTTGACTGTGATACCCCCGAAAGACCTTTGAATCAAGACTTCGAGAGATCTCCGAACAAACCAGATAGGAAAGATATATACCATATGCAGTCGCATCTGACTCAATCGCAGACACGATTGGTGAGAGCATCTCGGAGAAGCTACCGGATATCCTGTATATCCACCGAATAAGTCTCCAAAGACCTTTCCCACGAGAGAGGGTGTTGAGAATTTTACCGCCGCCGGTTTTCGTTTGTGGCAAGAACATGGACAGGCTCTGTGACAGCTCGAAGACTGGTTGGATACCGAGAAAGCATACGTTTCGACTGAGCTTTGCTCATGAAGTATAGATTGCAGTGGGAAGCTAGAGAGCTTTACTTCTGGTATCATGGACTGTGTTGCTTCGATCTCTTCCAGGCCATGGGTGTGTTTTGAATCTGCCTCAGGACTTCCATGAATGCAGGCCTTGGCCTCTTCATTGCTTTTGATCTGACCTCGTCTCGTCGTCAAGTCTGATGCCAGTTGCCCACCATACTCGTCATGGTGATTTGTTAGTTCTGGAATATCCTCCAGAGGTGGTGTGCAGTCTTTCTCAGAAGCCGGTCCTATCGTATCAGCTTGGGATGATTGAACAAGCTCGGTTGTCAAAATGACCTGCTCTTGTATTTCATCAAGCTGAGCTTCAAACCGACAAGAATCACTCTGATGTTGTGTACGAAGCTGTACCAAGTCCGTTTTGACCGACACGAGCTCGACATCCACCCTGCCCGTTATAATGCTGATAAGGTATCACTCCATAAGCAGTGTATCTTCAAAAACGAAAGATCAGGGAGCTTTGAACTTACACGTTATGGATCAGGAGAAGGTTGTTGATCTTGAGACGGCCATCGCGCAAGTTCCTCTCGAGCACGTCTACTTCCCTTTTCTTATACACCAGCATAAGTTTCTGTTTTGAGCCTTTCAAGCGCTTCAGATTTTCGATCAAACCATCTAGCTTCCTTAGGTGGCGTGCTATCGTCTCAACATGCCCTTGAATGGCTGTCGATAGTTCTTCGTTCGACACTTTCGGTCTAACACTGGGATCCTGATAGATCTTTGCTAGGTGGTTCAGTATGACTTTCAAGTCAGTGACCTCGTTGCTCAGGGCCAATAGTAGTGAGGGACACTTCCTCCACGCATGAATAGCGTCGATGAGACCAGCAGATGTCCTACCAGCAACATCTAGGAGACCGATCACACTGACCAAGACCGCAAAAGTCTCAGCCATTTTTTTTTTTTTTTTTGACGTCGGGATCGAGGATTGAGAATAAGTCTGCGAGACGACTCCAATGTGGAAAATTTGATAAGATGATGGGTTGAGCAGAGCTAAACGATCGTTCCCGAGAGGCGCTTTATCCACAAAACTTCAGGTCTTGCACAGCGATTTCGGTGAAAGACACCGATTCTTCCAACCATCCCAGTTCGTCATGATAGGACTCTGTTTTAGGAATAAGAAGACACCTAAACCCCCAATATGTAACCCAACCATACCACGAGGAACTTTCTGACCACCTGGAAACAACCAATTGAGACACTCCTTTCCCTTATCTGTATTGGAAAACCTCAATTCAGGTGTGAGGCTGAAGAAAACATATTTACTATAATACATGGAGCGTGTGGCGTTATTGGGGTTGGCCCCCACTTCTGTATCCTGCAATGACACCCTGCAGTCAGCGGCGGAGGTGCTCTGATTGACCATTTTTTGCATTCATTCAAGGAAAACCTTTATGTTGTGTTGCATTTGTGGGATAAGAATAGAATTTTTATTATTGGAGTCGAAACCTTCGCATGATGAAGCTGTCCATTTCGGCGCGCAATGTCACGGTGAAATAGGACCCGGGAATTCCCCGAGGAGAATATACTGTTCCAGAGTAGAACAAGCATGATCTTCGCTGCAGCGAGACGCAGCTGGACGACCAACGCGCCTGGCCAGGTAATCATGCCCATTGCTATAATTATAAAGTGGCTCCAGTCTCAAGGCAATCGGCTCGATGCGGAAGAGATTGAGGCTCCATGCTCAACATTGATTTTGAAGGTATGGATGCCAGCCAATAAGGTACTGACCCAACTGGCGATAGACATGGTAAAGCAAGCCGATTTCGGATGTTTTGGTAAGACTGGGAGCGCACAAAACCTACCTGTCCATCTACCTGTCCATGCTATAATTAGCCACAAATCATCAAATCCCACAGTAGCTGGAGCTCGCTGGCGTGATAGAAACAGGAAGAGCACTTGAGGCTGTCGAAAGCGGGATAAAGACAGCGGAAACAAAGATAAGTGACGCAAGCGTTGACGAGTATCAGGACATGCTTGCGTTGCTTCATGGCATGTGATCCTCTGATAGTTCGGTCATAAATGTACATACACCACGTGGAAGAAGATATATATTTGCACGATCGCCCCGCATTTTTATTAGAAGGAAATGAATGGTAGATATCAATGGGCCTTGGGAAATGCTCTTCGGATGCGTCTCAGAGTGGAAGGATTCAACGACAATTTTCATCTTTTTGGGCGGAATTCATATATCATACGCCGGATGGGGTTTGCTCCATAGATATGGTAACATACATACCTTGGGACTATTAGCATGTTCCGGGTGTAGTAGGATTGCAGGAAGCACATGGCACAACATGTAAATATAGCTCTGTCTAAAGGACGCAGTATGAAAGCTTCGTTCATCAGAGCACAAGCCGGAAAGCTTTGTTGAGACTATGACAGTATATCGCAGCTTTAGCTTGGCTGTCAAAAATATTCCGGATTTCTTGACGACCGCTTGATCTGAGCTCCATTGCAATTGTTGAAATTGACTTGAAACGTGCATTTCTAGTTTGGGGCTCGTTGACTTTACAGAACCGAGGGAGAAGATGTACTGCGCTTGCCTTTCCGAGGATAAAGGTACCGGAGAAACAACACAAATTGCCAGACTTGGCATAGACGAGGCAAAGTTGGTCTGCCAGGTTCTTCGTTTTACGTAGAAACATCGCCTTCATATTCTTTCTGGTGTCTCATACTGAGCTTAAAACTGGACAGAATGTTTCGTTACCAGGCGTAAAGCCTTCTTGATTAAATCTCTGTGTAATGGTCATAAGTCGTGTCATTTGAGGTATTACCACATCTAACATGCAATGCCGACAAACAAGGCTTACGGCTGATGTCGGGTCCGCTTCCCTTTTCTACTCGTACAGCCCAAAACGCCACGAGGTTAATAACCCAAAACGGTCCCGTCTATAAGCTTCTTCACGAAAACAAAACCATCCCTGCAGAGACATGGTGACCAGACAGCAGTCTACCTGTCTTCGGGCTTCATGCCCACCATCTCATATGCTCGCGTCCGCGCTCCCTGTCCCGGCCTCTGCCTCTTCCCCGGGAGAAGCCCATCTCTTCGTCGCCAGCGCCCGATCCACCATCGGCAAGACCATTTTCTGCAGCGCTCTGTTCGTTGTTGTTCGATCTAGCGGTGCCACCAAAGGATATGGGCCGCAGTTCTCGCCACTGGCAACCGTATACGCCGAGGGCAACGGTGGCAGCGCTGGACACGCCCATTGTTATCCACCACATGGCGAACCGTGGCAGCAAGCCGGTATACAAGTAGACCACGACGAGATGTATGAAGTGAAGCGTTAACGCGAAATCGGGTATAAGTTTGGAGCGTGCTATTAATGCGACCAAGCCAATGACACTGTATTTCAAGTTAGCACAAATATAACATCGGGAATCGTGGTAGCCTCTTCCCCGCTACCCGTTATGTAGGGAGGCAGATGACCGGCAGAACAGGATGGATCACGTACACAGCGCCAGCGCAACATAACCAAACAAAGCCCACCAGCCATCCCTGCGTCGTGTCGCCGCGTAACGAGCTCCAGCCAAACACCAAGTCGAGACTGAACCCAGTGCCCGCAACAAGCGACATGAAAAGCATTAGGACCAAAGCCGCAGCGTAGTATATGGCTTGAAGAGCAGCAATCTGTCCTGCGATTCGCAAAGGTGGCAACTCGGCAATGGCGCCGCTTCTCGGAGGCTTCCTCCTTCGAGCCATGTTGACGATTCGAAATAACCTGACCGCGAGGTTGGTAGATGCGGCGGGAAAGGGGGCAACGACGAGATGGCGATCGTGGCCTCAGTTGCAAGAGCGCTACGCAGGTAGAAGCAAAATGTCTATGGAGTTAAGGTGGAAAAATTTGTATTGCAGCTGCCCCAGGCACGGGTGAAGGAGTGTGTTGAAGAGAATATTATGTCTGTTGGTTGGCGTCGAGGGATGCTGCTATTACGACATGTTTTGGTGCCAGAAGCTATGCGCAGTAGTACTGTGAGATTGTTTCGTTTCGTCTTTGGCTGTGCCTCGGCGATTGGTGAGTGATTTCCGTGGGCAAATATTGGTTCAGGTTAGGGAGATGCAGTTTGTGCGGCGGCTCGCGCAAGAGCAAAAGATATCGTCGTGTCTTATTTGTTGTAAGTCTGTCCCTTTCTCCCAAGGCTGTCAAGGTTCAAGACAGACAGACATTGAGATGCGACGAAACATTAGGTAGGCTGGTAGGCTAACCGGTACATTCGGGCGGGTCCTGGAACCCAGCACGGAACACTAGTAATCTGCGGGCTGCAGCAGTACACTAAGCCTTTTTGAATTATACCGCCTACTGATTATGGTTCTTCTGCCACTTCCTCCATTGGTGAGCTCCAAGCAAAGCTCTATGACGACTTTTAGAGCTTCAGTTAGCAGGCGCAGGATCTTCTTCATACGAACAGCAGCAGCTCGAACTATTCGATCTCCCACGAGACATCTAGCACTCGGCGATCACCATATACACGAATTAGTACCTTTGAATCAACCACTCGATCATCTCCAAAACAAAGATCAGCTACAATGGGCATCTTTGACTATTTCTCGTCGCCAGACGCCAAGCGCAAGGAAGAGGTGCGAAAGGGCGCCGTCGTTCCCGACAGATCAGAGCGGAAAAGATGCTGGGAGGCGCGTGATGGTTTCTACAGCTGTCTCGATAAGCACGACGTGATCGATTCCACAAAGGGTACGGGCAAGGCGACGGCCGACAAGGAATGCGCCACCGAAGGCAAGAAATTCGAAGAGGACTGCGCTGCAGCTTGGGTAAGGACCGATACCACCATTGATGGGGCTATCTGCGAGTTGGACTTCCAACGCCGCGGATAATGAAAAGGTGAGACTTGCTGCTGACGGACTCGTAGGTCAAATACTTCAAGCAATATCGCGTAGCCGATTATCAGAAGAAGAAGACGTTGGAGAAGTTGCAACACGAAAGCGCAAACAGGATAGCAATCGAGGGTCCTGGCGACCAGCCTGGTTCAACTCGGAGATAAAGAGACGGCCATGGACGACGACTTCTTCTTATTCCTGATGCGGAGAGCAATCAAATGTACTTTGGCGAACTGCAAACTTGAACTTGTATAACCCTGTACTTTATGTATATATACCAGCGGAGATCTGAGGAGTCAGAGCAAAATCTGACTTGCTAGGCCGGCATCTCTCGCACAAACACGAAATTCCACACATGTCTATTCGGATCTTGTGAGTATTACTCGGTTATAGTTGGAATTTCTCTTCATGGCGGTCCTTTATGGGAAGTTCGCCAGGGCTGGGACGCCCGTGGGCAGGCGGCCAATTATATCAAGCAGCGCTGCCTGTTAATTGCCGTGCTAGATTTTCAGTGCTGTTGCTACACCATCCACAGGTCATTCGCTGATGGCATGTTGCACCGACAGTTTGCAAAGAATCTATGAGCTGTAACAAGCAATTGACGCCCAAGTACAGTAGATAGGTGAATATTGCTCAGATGATATATACATCTTATCCGTCTCTTTAGTATGGTGCTTTGGCATGTCTTTGGCATGCTGCATGTAAGCAATAACTAGTACGTACACCTCCAGCCCGCCTGGGAAATTGAATTATAAAAGCCAATCAGGCTCGGCACAAATAATTCTGGCTTGGGCATGCATCATTCTGTCATGATTGCGCATTACAATGCCACTTTGACAGCGGGTTGCGCATTAGAGAAATGTCGATTTTCTAGAAGTGCAGCAGTGATTTGCGACTGCTGGGCGATCAGTGACCTCATACCACAGGGCAGCGTCGTGGCCATTTGTCTCTTCCCGTCTGCCGTCTGCTCGTTTCCCGTTTTTCCAAAGTTTGGCCCCAGGGTCGTGTCAGGACTTTCCAGGGGTGCCTGTCCTGTCTGTCAGTTCAATTGCAGCTGTGGCATTGCGACTATGCAAGCCACACCTTGATTTGGCGTTGCCTTTCAATTGCTCAACCATGTATCAATTCACGAGAGGTCGCTTCACATCAGAAAACGCACAATGCTAGAATGGGCGATTTGTGGGTTAAACTGTCAGTAGAGTTGAAGGTTAACGCAGGTCTCAAAGGAGACTAGGGAGCCATTGACTGTACGGAACCCGTATCCGTGAATGAAGAACATCGAATACTGGTTGGACGGAGGCAACCAAAAAAAAAAGCCCAAAATGGCCGGCAAGATCGGTTCTAAGGCTTGACGAGGAGACGAAAGGAAAAAAGTTCGTGTCCGTGTGCCTGAGCTAAGTAAAATTGCCTGCGGAAATCGTGGGGCCGTGAAGGTTGCTTCGAAAGATTCTCACCCTTCTTAATTCTTCTTTCTATTTTTCGCGCTCGCTCTCGTAGTCTCGGGAGCATCGTCAAGTCCGGGGGGGTACCAGTCACCGTTCTGCTATCTGTTGCGTCATATACCCAACAAGTCGGGAAAGAAGTGCGACGGCCAATCCAAGGGCCGGGCACAAACATCGGATGGTCCGTTCCTCGGTAATGTGGTTCACCAAATGTTCCCTTTCTTTCACTTGTGTGTGTTTACGCCATTGATGCTGAGGACCGATGACCCCTTTCCAGACGTTGAAACATCTGGCACTGAAGAAGATCGCAATTGCAACATGGCCTCCTTACACATTTGGATAAGACACCCAATGACACTGTAATGTTGTTGCACAAGTAGTACATACATTAATAAGTTAAAAAAGGCCCTGTCTGCGTGTTGTTTGTAGGTACATGATCACCCACTAATACATAATGTATTACCGGCTCCAGCCCTGCTCCTGTCATGTACGCGGTAGATGGCGTACAATTTAGCGAAGCCTCTAGATTCGTAACATTCTGCAGTTGGGCTAGCATGTTGAAATTATCGAGTGTGGCTGTTCGACCCCACTGGAAACCGCAGAGTGAGGCTACCTGAATGTACCTTGCCCAGGCGGGCGCGAAGCGTTGAACCCCTACTGTAGTACTGTAGTACTTCTGGCTAGGGGAGGTCCTTTTATGCGCATCACTCTGATTTCTTTCAGTGCTCAATCTTTACTACTGTAGTACGTACGTCCACTATGCATGCACATACCAACTAGGGAAATAAGGTCCCCGGATTCTCGGCCCATCATCTGCTCTGATCTGACTCAATGTATGGACCTATTGTGTGCTGTAGGATAGCGGTAGCAGCCCGAAGGCAAGGGGAGAAGAGAACGAGATTGAAGAAAACAAGTAAACAGATGCCAATCATGTTCAGGATGTCACACCCGGGCGAGTGCTGCTGTGGCCTCGTCAAGGTACAACTACATAGTAGCACAGGCAGACTCGAGACTTTTCGCTTGCATTGGAAATGGGCATCTGCCAAAAGTAACGTATTAAATGCCGTTCCCCTACCACTATCCAGGACATTAGATGCTGGGCACTTGCTCGAGAGAGAATGTGGGATTGGACAAGCAAAGCTTGGCAAGTTGCCGAAAGCCGTTGCCATTTGAGTCCCTTTTGTGTAAGCTTATGACGGGCGGAAAGTTGGTGCCCGCAGCAGTGCGCAGCATTACTTCCTATTTGGTTACAGGCCAAGGGATACACCTATACTGAAGCATTAGATGTAGGTGGTCAAGATATCTTTGGACAGAGTAGAGCCTCATCGATGCTTCAAGCTTGCGACGGCTGCCCCATCCTATGTACAACAAGTAGTATGTGTTTGCTACAGGTAGTGCGATGCAAGTTGAGCCCCAGAAATACGAATTGAGAAAAAAGAGACAGCATGTTCATTCAATCAGCATAAAGATGAGACGGACGCTTACCTAAAAGCAAATGGAGTGGGAGAGGGGGCCCAGTGTTAAGGAAATCGCCCAGTCCAATGCCTGCAGGACTATCCACTCCACTGGGAAGAACCCACCTGGCGCTGCAAAAACCGACCCCCAAGCCCCCCCGGTACGATGCAACTTGCAGCGCGGTGCAATGCAATGCAGCAGTGCTCAGCTCAGCTGGGCCCTGGGCGGACGCTCCAGTTGTCCATGCACAGGTAGGTCGGGTCCAGGTCCAGGTCCCAGTCCCAGTCCCAGTCCCAGGCTTGCTAGGTAGGTATCTTAGGTCCCGTTCCAGTGCGTGCACCGCAAAAATCCACTCTTTTTCTCGTAGAACTGACCACCTCCCGTCGCCCCGTGCCAACTTTCTGCCTCTGATTTGACGTCGCTCCTGCACTTCGCTCGCTTTCCCAGCTTTGGCCCAGTTCAACCTCCTATTTTCGCGTTTTCAATCGGTTTGGTGGTGCTTGTCGTCGTCAACCCGTAGAATTTTTTGTGTCTGTGTTTGTTTTCTCCTCTCGCGACCGAGTCAAAGTAGACACATTGTATCTCGCAAGCAAAACAGTTTCGAGTAGTCTTTTTTTTTTCACACCCATCCTGTTGCTTTTCCTTTTTTCCTTTTTTACTGCCCCCCTCTAGTCTGCATCTGCACCTAGCCTCTGGCGCCCGTCGGCTTAATCGGCCTCCGGCGATCCCTCTGCACCTGGGAATTTGGAGCAGCCAGTGGGAGATTGGGAGAAAGAAAGAGACTCACTTCAAAACGGCACCATAACCCCCCAGCCCAGCCAAGCTCAGCTCAGCCCAGCTCAGCTCAGGTCAGCAATTCGACGACAAAACAAAATAGAAAGGGATCTCCTGGCAGATATGCCCTCCTTTGCCGGTGACGAGAACGCCCCTATCTTCTCGTCCAATTCTGGAGTCATCCACCTCACCGACTCGCATTCCGCGCATTACAAGCAAGGGACGCAGCCGCCGTCTTCGTCCTTTCCCGTCATCGGCCGTCCCGAACCCAACAGTTACGACGAGTTTGACAACTCGTCCTCTCATTCTTCGGATACCTCTGGTCCTAGATCGCGCGTGAATGGGGACTCGACAACAAGCACGACTATGACGTCCCTGCCCAACGGAGGCAGGTCGACAAATGGGTCGCTCCATGGCGTCAACTCTCGCCCCGACAGCACTTTGGAAAACGGCAACAACTCTACTGCTGCCGATGTGAAAAGGGCACACAATGGTTACAATGGAAGGACTTTGGCCGCCGCAGCCGATAGATCTTCTTCAGACTCTCGGCCCATGATGAACGGCAGGACCTCGACTTCCTCGTCGTCACCAACGGTGCACGGGCATCAATCAACGCAGTACTTCAACATGCACGATGGTCTGTCGAAGCGGCCTTCGATTGAGTCGTCTGGACGGACATCACTGCAGCAAAACTTCATGGATGGTGCCTCGAGGCCACTGAACAATGGTGACAGGACGCCAAGAGCCTCTAATGACACTGCGTCTGGGACGTACCAAAACTTTGCGGGTGCCCTGCTAACCCCTTCCATCACAACAACCACACCTGAGCCTTCCCAGCAGAACGCCAGCTCTCCTCACCGCTTCTCATCTCCGGCGACTGTCGGCACGCCTTCGGCGTCGGCGTCTGCTCTTGGACCCCCAACACCTCAGCTCAAACAGAGACACACCTTGGAAGTACCAAGGGTTCAACAGGGGAGGGGATCGCGAGACAGTACAGGCGATGCATATGCCAGTGGCCGCTTCTCTCCGACTGTAGCAGGTCCCACTGGCCGTAGGGCGTCATTGACCTTGGGTCGTAGAAACACTCGCTCAGTACACTCGGAAGTTCCCCGGGATGAGGTCGCCTTGGATGACGATGCGATGCGTTGGGCAGAGGCGTATCGGCAAAAGCGGGCAAAGAAGAAGAGAAAGGAGGATCTGGACGACGACAAGGTCTTGGTCGGCACCAAGGTCGACGAGAATCACGCAAACTGGACGACGGCATATAACATGTTGACTGGCATCCGTGTTTCCGTGTCGAGGACGAATGCCAAGCTGGACCGACCTCTGACTGATGCAGACTTTGACGCCAAGCAAAAGTCGACATTTGACATCACTGGAAACGAGTTGGTGCCTTCTGCCAAGTACGACTTCAAGTTTAAGGACTACGCCCCCTGGGTGTTTAGGCATCTTCGCGCCCTCTTTGGATTGGACCCTGCTGATTATCTTATGTCTCTGACCGGCAAGTATATCCTATCTGAGCTGGGCTCTCCAGGAAAAAGTGGCAGCTTCTTCTACTTCTCCCGGGACTACAAGTACATTATCAAGACCATTCACCACGCCGAGCACAAGTTTCTGCGCAAGATCTTGAAGGAGTACTACAACCATGTTGCCGACAACCCCAACACACTTCTCTCTCAGTTTTACGGTCTTCATCGGGTCAAGATGCCTTGGTCTGGCAAGAAGATTCATTTTGTTGTCATGAATAACCTCTTCCCGCCCCACCGCGACATCCACCAGACCTTTGACCTCAAGGGTTCTACGGTGGGTCGAGACTACAGAGAGGAAGACCTTGAGAAGAACCCGCGGGCTACGCTCAAAGATCTCAACTGGCTCAGGAGAAAGAGACATTTGGAGATGGGGCTGCACAAGAAACAATTGTTCATGCAGCAACTCGAGCGTGACGTCCGCCTTATGCAGAAGCTGCAGATTATGGATTACTCTCTTCTCATTGGTGTCCACGACCTCAAGAAGGGCAATGAGGAGAACCTCCGGGGCAAGACTTTGCAGGTTTTCAACCCCGGCGGTGCCGGCAAGTCGGACGAAGTCGATCCACACCAGGTCCTCCTGAGAACGCCATCAAAGCTCGAGAGCGCCCGCAAGGCCAGAGAACTGAGAGAAATGATCAAAGCTGAAAGGCCTGTTCCTATGGGCGAGAGCACCACGCCAATGCCCGAGGAACTAGAAGAAGGCTACGGCCGCGGCGGCGTCTTTTACAACGATGATGGTGGTCTGAGGGCAACGCACGAAGACAACACTCCGGGTGAAGAGATTTACTACCTGGGAGTGATTGACTGTCTGACGCATGTGAGTATACCTGAATACTCAACACAATTACAAGTTATATACGGGTGCTAATATTGTATAGTATGGTGTGATCAAGAAGATAGAGCACTTCTGGAAGGGTCTCTCCAGTGATCGCAGTCAGATCTCTGCGCTTCCGCCTCAGGAGTATGGCGAGCGTTTTATCAAATTCATGGCAGGTGTCACCATGTCGCCAGAGGAGGCAGAGCGAGACGCCCTCGATCGCGAGGCCGCAGCGCAAGCAGCGGCAGCCGCCGCGGAAGACGGTGAAGTTACTCACGGCCGCAGCTCTACTGGCGCTGGGCCATCACACCCTTCATACCTGCCCCCGGCCCCACCTGGCATGCGCAGCCCTCAGTCTCCAGAGCCCAATCCGACTGTTGAAAAGGCTCTGAAGAAGGCAACAAAGAAGGAGAAGCTCGTTGCCATGGAGGACCAGCTGCCGGAACGAGTCATGCGAGCCATTGCTGCCGAGTCGGGCAGCATCCAGGGGAAGGGCAACTCGCACGCGGTTCTTCCTGTTGTTGAGGAGTCGGCCGAGGCTGCGAGCGTCACTAGCGCAAGAAGTGTAAGGAGCCGCGGCAGTGGCACCCGGCCCTTCACGCCGAGTGCGATGGAAACACCGGGAAGCATGAGGGCTGACGGTTTCACCAACCTGGGACCCCACGGGATTGGAGGACGCGGTCCGCCCACGCCACCCAAGAGCAGCTACCTCGTGCCACGATTCGACGAACCCAGAAAAGGCAGAGAGAGCGAAGACAGCATGGGAATGGGTCTGCGCAAGGTGATTAGCAGAGAAAGCTTGGACAAGAGCCTGCCACCGCTGCCCCGAGCCAACTAGGAGGCACCAGCCGGGGCGGCAGCAAAAACAGCCTTGTGGAATCGGACGGTGGATGCATTGATGCTTACGAAACCGCCGAGTGCCCATGTTTACAGGCCCAGGACGTGGTGTTACGATGAATCAGAAGGGCCGCAGGCGCTGCTCAAATACGGAAGATTACGTGGAGCAAGTGTTTGATGATGGATAGAGAAAGATCTCGCGTCAACGTTTATCAGCTATGCGGGGCGTCAGGAAGACCATCAGGATCTAGATTCAGGCAACGCAAGATTGTTTCCTATTATCGGGCGTTGTTCCGAGAAGAAGGATCTGATTTTGGCGTTGCTTTCCCCTCTTCTTCTTTTTACTCCCTTTTTTTCACAACTTTTTTTTTTTCAATTATCGCTTTGGGAAGGAGTAGAAACTTGGCCCGGTTATTGCATTCACTGGGGGATTCTCTCATCGATTTACTTTTCCTTTGTCGGCCTGAAAGAAGCTCAAAGTGTCTTTTAATGCCAACCTGCAAACAGTAGATACGGGCGCATCCATGATACCACCATTGCATACACTCAGAATTTAAAAAAATTATGATCTTGAGGCTTGGATTTTCACATTTGTGTATATATGAAGAAGTGTGATGTAGCTATGACTACGATAATTGCCAACTGTTATAATCGCCATAATCAGTGCTTTTCGAGGGTCGGTTTACATGAACCTCACGGGGAATTTTCGAGAGTTTGTATTAATACCAATGCCGGCTGTGGCCTCATATCGTATATATGGGGATTTGTAACACGGGACTCGATATGTAGATATGAGACACAAAACGCCTTGCTTACCTACTCATGATGACCCGCTGAAGGAAAGATAAGACTGACATTCTTCTTGTCGGGTTCAAGGACTGGGGTTGGCTTAGCCTTGGGGGTGCCGCTGATAGCGTTTTTGACTTTGCGGTGATGGAAACCCGTTTCCCCACATCCTTGAACAGCCCCCAAGTGTCATCATAACTGTACTTACTTGTAAAGTTTGAGAGGGCTGAAAAGCAATTATGGTTAGAGTCAAATGGTCTTGCACATGTGCAACAGCATCAACTAAGTAAACGGCCTGTCGCCGTTTGACTTGTGTTGATCTTCATCAGCGAGACCCGACTGATTCCAGTGCGAGACCATTTCCTACGTGGTTACGGGGATTGAGGCCCGCTCATTTGTTGTCGCAGGTATCTCACAGTTAATAAGCTCTTTACATAAAAACCTCCCATCTATCCAGGTATCTATACTCGGCCGCGCTTGATTTCACCTCGTCTCATACATGTCAGAACGCCAGGGAACGAAAGCAAAACAGAAGAAACCAAAGGCCTCATTGCAAATAATTATTTGCTATCGGGACGTATCATTCAGTCCCATTCCATATCGGATGACTCCATTCCGCCAAGAGAAGATAGCTTGAAAGATCGCATATCGCAGCCGTTCAAGTCAAACATACCAAGGTTAGCGCCCGCCGAACCTTGCAGAACCAGTCGGAGAAAGTGCGCACGAAAAGAGAACTAGATTGCAGGACGACACAGACTTATTCGGATTCGCAGCTTCAACAACAGCTCGTCGCTTGCGCCTCATATTAGTCATATACTGCAATTGTACAATCTGCAAGATCTACTTTTACCTTCTTTCGAGCAAAGAATAGACATCCATATATGACAATACCCATCAAGGGTGCGACCAAGATGGAACCCGCCACTCCTCTCGACGCCGTGGACCGCAAGCTCGGCGACCACGAGAGCAACGATGTCGCCACGACAAACTCGATTTCTACCGTTGACGAGAAGAAGCTCGTCGCCAAGTTGGACAGACATCTTATTCCGCTAATCATGCTGCTTTATACATTCAGCTTTCTAGACCGGTATGCTTGCATGATGTTCCTCACCTATAGAGCGAGACCATATTCCGATCTCGCAGTGCAATGCAATCTCTAAACTTTGTTCTATAGTGTCAATATTGGAAACGCAAGACTATACAAGATGACAGAGGATCTGAATCTGGTTGGAAATCAGTACCAGATTGCAGTCTCCATCCTCTTTGTCACATATCTTTTGTTCGAAGTCCCAAGTAATCTGGTCCTCAAACGCTTCACTCCATCGTAAGTACTCGACAAGAAGATGTGCTCCTATGCCTTTGGTTGGATTTTCCTTACTTCCTGGGAAAACATCCACGATTTCCAAGCTTCATCAGGAAAAATGATTCAAAGTGAAATAAAAAGGCTGACACATCACAACTACTTAGACGGTGGATTGCCTTCATCACAACCGCCTGGGGCATCGTAGCAACCCTGACAGGCCTGGTCAACAGCTTCGGGTCGTTGGTAGCCTGCCGACTGATCCTGGGCGCTCTCGAGGCCGGCCTCTTCCCCGGCCTCAATGTCTACCTGACCTTTTTCTACACCAAGCGGGAGCTGGCCCTGCGCGTGGGCTACCTCTTTGTCAGCGCCGCCATCGCGGGCTCCCTGGGAGGGCTCCTGGCCTACGGCATCGGCCACATGCAGGGCATCTCCGGCCTTAACGGCTGGCGCTGGATCATGATCATCGAGGGGCTCCCGACGTTTGTCCTCGGCATCGCCACCTGGTTCCTGCTGCCCAACGACCCGGCCAGCGCGCCCTTTCTCACCGACGACGAGAAAAAGGTCATGATTGCCCGGTCCCGCAGGGCCTACGGCGAGACCGAGTCGGCTCAGCAGTTTAGCCGCAAGGATATGGTCAAGGCCTTCAAGGACTGGAAGGTGTGGATGTTTTGTGCCGGGCAGTTTGGCATGGATACCATGCTGTATGGTGAGTAACGCGGCATCAACCAGTCCATGCCCGTATTGAATTCCAAAATTTTATTTATCAGACTACTAATCACACCGGTTACTATATAGGCTACTCGACTTTCTTACCAACAATCATCAACGGCATTGGTAACTGGACATCGGCCGAGGTTCAGCTGCTTACTATCCCCTGTTACTTTCTCGGAGCGGTAACATACATGACTGTGTAAGTAAAAGTTTTCATGTCCGGACGACAGGCTTGTTTCGTGATGAGCGTGTATAGTCATCCTCAGATGGCGATAGTGATTGTCATAAAATCACAGCTGCTACTCATTGACAAGTTTCGTCGTCACGACTCGGAAAGCTTTCTCTAACATTGAATCAAATCTGTAGGGCGTACCTCTCCGATCATACACAGCGAAGGGCCATGTTTTGCGTCATCTTTGGTGCTGTCAGCGTCGTCGGATACGGCATACTGCTCTCCAACTCGGCTGCTGGTGTCCATTACTTTGGGTAAGTCATGCTTGTAAAATCTGGCCACCCAGAAGTTCCTTCACTGACACAATCACAGATGCTTCCTCGTTGCCACTGGTCTCTACGTCGTTGTCGGCATTCCTCTCGCTTGGGTTGGTTTCATCCTTTCTTTCTACTTGTACTTTCAACCCACTGACTCTCACTCAGTTACCCATCAACACGCCCCGATATGGAAAACGAACAACTGCCAATGGGTTACAACTCACCGTTGGTAACTCCTCCGGCATCATGGCGCCTTTTATCTAGTAAGTTTCATATCATATCATGTCGTCTTGTCAGGTGTGACATATTTCTAACATGGGGTCATCTAGTCTTACTGCCGAAGGCCCAAGATACATTAGGGGTAATGCCGTGTCGTTGAGCATGGTGGGCATGTCCACTTGCATTTATGCCTTTATGTGGTTCTGGTTCAGGAGAGAGAACGGAAAGCGTGATGCTGGGCACCGTGACCCGGCTCACGAGGGATTGTCAGAGGAGGAGCTGACTGAGCTGGGTGATGAGAGTCCTCATTTCAGGTACACATATTAGGTCACATCGTATATGACAAGGCTCCCTTTCAAGGTGATTGAAGGTTTTTCATATCTGAATACCAACAATTGAATCTACCTGAATCACATACATTCGCTTCATAAGTGGTCTTTCCTGTGACACTCATCCTTGTATCAGATGATACCTCGTCTCTGGGTTGATCAGGGGAGGTTTTTCTCTCCTCAGTCAATGCGGTAGGCACTATTACCATTATTAGCAAGACAAGAGAGTAGAGCAAACGGCTCGGATGAAGAAACTCACTCATAGATGACCTGAGCCCCCTTGCGCATTCCGCTGCCCACCCACATGCCACTGTTGACTCGGTCGGCGTACCGCTTGTCGCCCGTCTCCATCTGGACGTAGAGACGGAAGCTGTACGTTGACGGGTCCACGTCGTTTGCCTTTTGCGGGTCCTGGAGAGCCTCGAGGACTTCTCTGGGCCCGGTCCGAAATCCACGGGTCCGTATTTCGATGCTGAATAGCGTTGTCAAGAGGTGTCAGCCAGCCATAATCATTGAATCCTTGGTAGTCACGCCTCGACTCCGCGGCGAGGGTAGTACATACATAGCCGATTGGGAGGCGGAGGGAGAGGGGGACGGGACAGACAGAACTCACAATGCTGGATCCTCGTCGTCGGTCTGGAGGAGATACATGGTCTCCATCTTGACTACATACGTTTCTGGATCAACGACCTGCGAGTCCTGACCGCCAGGCTGGCCGCGATGGAAGAAACCATGTTAGTGCTTTTCGATGCTGCGAATTGCCGCGATTCTGTCGATATGACCATGACCTGTGAAATTCGTCAACCACTTACCAGCACAGTCCCCGAGCCCCATTTCGCTGCCCAGTTGCCGCCTGAAAAAGAGATCCAGTTGCGTACGCCGCCCGACGGTACAGAGCCGACTGCGATCTTGGGGTTCAGGTCAACCGACATTTGAAAGTCATAGCTTAGGGTCGGGGCGGGCAGCTCGAGTTCCGGATGCGGTGCCTTTGCGATGAGCTCCTTCTTTGGCCCTGTTGAAGACCTGTTTTTCTATATCAGCGGGACTTGCTCGCATCTGAGAGGGAAAGACAGAGAAGTTGGGTTACATTTTGGGGTTGGATCTTCAAGTTGTACTTGCGAGAATTGGCAGGATGTTAGTCGCAGATGAATTCACGAGCTTTCAATGATTTAGGACTTTGTGTATATACGGCTGCTCGTGAAAACAAACTGAGTGACAATCGTGCAGGTATACACACTATAGCATGGAATGTGGAATCTTGTATCACGATCAATGACGAGTTGCGTCAAAGGACGATCCCCATATTTTCCGCAGCGGACCCGGCTTTCGGTTACATGTGGGGGCATACTTTTCTACTATTTCGCGGCATATTCAAGTATACTCCACTTCCAAAAGTCTTACTGCAACTGGATCTTCAAGCTGCGTTGTGTTTTTCACATCCATATATCTAGCCAGAAATGGTTTGAAAGTCAAGTTATTAGCCGTGCTCTTCAATTTCGGGCAATTGAAATCATGTTCAGAGACAGCGAAAAGCGAAATATCCCGGATTGGGGCATCTCCCCCTCAAGAATATAGGGCCGGACTTAATATTGGTGATAGAGACGCTCTTGCCTATGGCCGTCCTGCTTCGTGATGTTCATTACTGAGATTGAGGTCCATATGCTTGGGGTTTGGGCAGAGTTGATCCGACTTGACCAAGTTCCCGACTTGTGAGCCATGAATCCCGATCCGATCCCCGCTCATCCGGCTCAATCCATCACCCGAATAAGCACCATGTCCATCAACAGCTTCCAATATTCGATATGGCATACAAGCGGAAATCACAACATTCCTATGAAGAAATAGGAACGGCATGCTGATTTCACGGTCTTTGGAGCTTATCTCCGTCCACATGTAATCATATACAACTTGATGGTGCTAGATACAATGTACACAGTCGGCAAGTCGCTCAGATATAAAGTCCTTACATCGCCATGCTACATGAGACTTGTCCATACACATAGGTCTCGCCTCATAACCTCTATACAATCGGCCTCAAGTAAAATTTTTCTCATCAATCTTATATCATAAACACCCGACAAAGACTCAAAATGGCAACCACAAGTTCCCCAGGTCGACTCCTTCGATACACTTTATCGATTTATCGTAACAAGAGCGCGTCCACTGAAGAGGCGGAGAAGTTTGCTCGAGACTATGTCAAGAAGATTGCTCCTCTGCATGCCAAGCATGGTATAGAAATGTATCAAACAGTAAGTCATGCATGTACGAGTGGACTTCTGTCGTCAGCGCTTCTGGCGATCCAGCCGTCTTTATGTGTGTTGTGAAGCTGGTGTCGACCTACTTCAGCCAAACAATATCAAACATATACATACAGATATACAAGGCAATATTTCTTAACCATGGAAACACTAACATGCCATGAACCTAGATATACAGTCCGCTTGCCTACCGTACTGCCCTCGACGCCATCAATCGTCGAGACGGCCGAGGATTCATTGTGGATGTAAGTGGACGTCATCTGCCCAATCGCTTCTCTCTCAAGGACTTCTGCTTCTTCAAATGAGAACAAATCCCAGAAGGAAGTTTAATCAAAGTTAACACGCAAATCTGCCCAGGACCACGATGTCACTGTCGAGTTCTACTTTCGCACCTTTGCCGAGCTGAGCCGGGTGACATCGGATCCCGCCTTCCAAGCCGCCCAGGCCGCCGAGGCGCCCTACGTCAATCTCGTGCACACGGTTGTCTCGCTCGGCTGGGTCGAAAAGTACGTCGACGGCGGACGTGTCGTCAACCTCGGCGAGGACGGCGAGTCAGCGTATCCCTCGTGGGCGGAACTGGGCAATGTTTCCACAGCCTTTCCTCCGAAGACGGAGAAGAAGGAGGGAGAGGGGGTTGCTGCTACAAAATGGTCGGCTGAGGCTGCAGAGGAGTGAGCAGTGAGAAGCTTTTGCGAGGTGATCAAATGGAACTCCAAGAATGTGGGCCGAGTGTCGGTACACTAGGATCGAGATAGTGTCATCTCATGACCCGTTCTCGCGTACCCACTTGGTAACATTCTCGACCGACCCGTTTCTCATTATCTGGTAGAAATGTGGATTCATGTACAGCGAAAGGATCCTGTTAGTAGTGTACGGGATTCAATTCCATTGTGCTTAATCCTTCCATGTGAAATATTGGAATTGTGAATACGATTACATGGTTCACAGTAGACTGGGATCATCACATAAAGTACCATCAAGTCTTCCTCACAAGAACAATAGTCTCTCGGGGTGGTCATCAAAGTCTCAATTCATTCGGTGTAGCATCCGAAGCTTTTTATAAACGCCGAACAGCCATGCAGAAACAAGTACCTCATTACCATAACCCCTTGGAAAAAAAAGCAAGCCCATATTTTCCCTTATTCCACAAAGATGATTGATTTTTTGGTATCTTAGTTCATCTGGCGGATGAGGGCGTTGATCTTGTCCTCACGGTTGCCAAGGTCACCACCCTGGATGTAGTGCTTGAACTTGCGGGGGCGGAAACCACCAGTGGGGTTGCTGAGCTTGAAGGGCCACAGGAAGTTGGAGGCCTGCTTGAAGTTGGGGCCGACGGAGTAGATCTCGTGGATCAGATCCTCCATACAGACAATGCCGTACTTGCCAAGGTTCTCCTCGATGATGGCGTTGTCGGTGAGGGGAATGCGCTGCTTGTTGACCTTTCCGTAACCGCGCTTGTAGACGAGCTCCTTGATGCTCTTCAGGTTGGGGTAACCGTAGGCGACCCAGGGCTCGACGACCTTGATCATCTCCATGGTGGCCTTGTTGACCTTGACGAAGACACCGTTGTTGATCTGGAGGAGACGGAGGAGCTGGAGGATCTTGCGGGGCTTGGGGGCAATCTTGTTGATACCCTTGATGCGGACGACGAAGATGAGCTTCTCCTCGGCGGGGACGTGGAAGGCACCATCGTGCTTGGCAACGCGCTGAAGGCGGACCTTCTCGCGCTCGGCGTCACGGTACTCCTGGACGTACTTCTCGGCACGCTTGAAGATGACAGCACGCTTCTCCTTGTTGGCCTGGGTGAGAGCACAGTTAGCGAGTTGCTCATACTTGGCGCTCAAACATGAAGAGTTTTGTTTCCTCGACAATCAGACCCGAAAGATGGTTAATTTGCAACAGCATTGACCTCGGTCTAGTCGCAAAGGGTTTTTATGCATCATATCGTCCTCCTCCCAACAGTACAAGACAGAAATGACTAACCTTCTTCTTCTTGTCAGCCTCGGCGGACTTCTCGGCGCGAGCCTTCTCCTGGGACTTGCGCTTCTTCAGGAGAGTCTCGGGGACCAGGATATCATCCTTGGTAGGGACGGAACTAGAGTTGATCAGATTAGTACGTAGTCCACGAGCCGTCACATCACAACGATGGATGGACAGAGCGCCGGTCGGAGAACTGCCGATTGAAGTGCGACATTCTCAGCGGTGGCTGACTCGAATATGAATTTGACCAGTGAGATAAAGCATTGTAGAAGTCTAGAGGCTGTCACCGCCTCTAAGTCTCAGTATGCGTAACACTCATCTGGCAACACCTCGAACGAAAGCTCAAGAAAATATGCTCGCCATTGACAAAGGTCTACCTTCTGACATTTCTGTGCAAGGTACGGACCATTGAAAGCGGCAGATAAATTTGAGAGAGAAGACCCGCGAGAAACTTCATCTCCAACACCCCGAGCGACGACTCTCAGTCCGCACACCGCAATCAAAGGCGGCTGCGAGAAAGAGGGAGAAGCTACAGGAAAGATCGAGCTGGCTTGCAATATCGTCTGCCACTCAGACCCAATTGCTTCTTCATATCTCAGAAGGGCAAAAAAGTCGAGGAGTGCAGACGAATGCCATCCAGCCGAGAGGACCACGACAATCTGTGCGAAAAGTTTTCCAGAACCGGGCGCATCGTCACCATCGGTGATGGCAAGAGCGAGGAAGGGTGTCTCACGTGGGCTTGGTAGGGGCCATCTTGTCGAGGTTGGCTGCTGTGATCGGGGGAATGATCGTTAGTAGATGGCGAGGTCGTTGAGTGATCTGAAGGACAAGAACAAAAACCCAAAATTTCGAGATGCAAAAATTGAGGAAATTGGGGCCGGCTGCGGTGGGTGGGGTGGACGCCAAGACCAGTGCACGGGCCAGTTTCCGCTCTTTTGTATGGCAATTTTGAGTGGTTAGGGCTTCCACTGAGTGGCACTAGTCCCACTGTGGCATGGCTGTCTCTGGCTGCATGTTTTCCTGCCAATTTTCACCGCTTCGAAATTCACAGGGCTCAACCACCAAATCCGTCCCTCGTGAGAACTTCTTGCGGTCAAGCTCCTCCGAATTCCAGTCTTCCTTCCTCCCCCAGACAACCAGCAAACCACAGTCAAGATGGCCCCTCCCAAGAAGACCGCCGCTCCCAAGGAGAACATCTCCCTCGGCCCCAACGTCCGTGAGGGTGAGTGAAACCGAAATATTCAGAAGCGCAGCTTGGCAAAACCAGGTTTACAAGTGCTTTGCAAAATATGAGTACATGTATTAACACGATGGATTTTCAGGCGAGTTGGTGTTCGGTGTTGCCCGTGTCTTCGCCTCGTTCAACGACACTTTCGTCCACGTCACCGATCTCAGGTTCGTCTGCCCCGGAACCCCTC
The DNA here is from genome assembly GCA_014621435.1 of Neopestalotiopsis clavispora. NCBI lineage: Eukaryota > Fungi > Ascomycota > Sordariomycetes > Amphisphaeriales > Sporocadaceae > Neopestalotiopsis > Neopestalotiopsis clavispora. The sequence goes on from JAANBA010000009.1 coordinate 127,918, forward strand.
ACCGCGAGAGAGCGCACACCCCGCGCCCGAATTCGTCATGCTTGTCATGAGAGGAGATCATTGGAAACGGCACAAAAAGGCTAACTCTTTTTTTACCAAATCACAGTGGTCGCGAGACTATCTGCCGTGTTACCGGTGGAATGAAGGTCAAGGCTGACCGTGACGAGTCCTCCCCCTACGCCGCCATGTTGGCTGCCCAGGACGTCGCTACCCGCTGCAAGGAGGTCGGCATCACTGCCCTCCACGTCAAAATCCGTGCCACCGGTGGTAACGGCACCAAGACCCCCGGCCCTGGTGCCCAGTCTGCCCTCCGTGCCCTCGCCCGTTCCGGCATGAGAATCGGCCGCATTGAGGACGTCACCCCCACTCCCTCCGACAGCACTCGCAGAAAGGGTGGTCGCCGTGGTCGTCGTCTCTGATCGCACTACTATATGCATCTCTTTGTGTTTCTGCGCAGGGCATATACGTGTGGTTGGTTTGCGATTTGGTCCGTGGCAACTACCTAGACGAAAAAACGGATGGAATAAAAAAGTCAATGGGTTACGACATTACGAGAGGAACATAGCATCATCTGGGCCGTCATGGCTCTTCTGAGAGGCGGCATCTGACAATTACGAGGAGAACGGCGGTATGACACCATATCAGCCTGGTCTCCGTAGCTTAAGTCTACTGAAATCAAGATAATGAAGATGGACTCATAACAGAGTCCATTCGTTGTCAACATGATGATTGCATTTCCCTCGCAAACCGTGGTCATCGACCGCCATACCAATACGTGAATGCTTCTGTGATATGTGACAAGACTGTATACATGAATCGACCTGACATAGTTATCAGTGAACGTAAGAAACCACTTATGGACACGTTTATGTCATTCTTATTATACTCGAACTGCAATCAGCTGTTCTGATCTCTTCCCCCCTGGTTCCTGCGTCATAGAGGCTGCACCTCTTGTAGATTCCGTACTACTTTTATGAACTCCGCACGCTTTTCTACGTGCCCTGGGTATCTATAAAAGGCCCTGCCCATGGGGACCCTCAGATTAAATCATGCCTAAAAACAAGAAAATACCATTCATGAACACCTCAAGATTTGCCTTTTAGCCTCCAGATTGTCCGCATTGAGCCTCCTTTCTTCTCACTGTCGGCAACCCGATGGAGCGCTTTTGTGAAGACTTCACTTTGCTTTTCGTTAGGGCAGTGCTGTCGGAAGTGGTCAACTAGCATTTTCGAGGGAACTCGACCGCCATGTCGTCGCATGAACTCGGGGATCATGCGCTCAAAGTCTTTGGGGCCCATGATTCTTGCCATTGATGTGGGCGTTCCACCTCGAGCGGACGAAGCACCGCTTGACAAACCGGTCCTGGGTGAGGCGGTGCCCGATCCGCCGAGTCCCTGGCGACCACGAAGCCCTGAGATGATGGAAGCGGAGCCTGGTCCTCCCCGGCCCCGACGCACATTGGATGGGGCTGCAGGACGACCACCGTCACCAACTTCGCCAGTCCAAGTGGCGGTACCAATAGGAGTCGCCAGGGCTTGTTCATGTGCACGCTTGAGCGATGCAGCTGCTTTGGCAGCCTCGGCGGCGGCAGTCTGCTGCAGCATGGCGCGGTTGGCTTGTGGCTTGCGTTTGCCATTGACAATCTGATCATGCTCGACGACAGAATGAACGCCAGAGCGCGCAAAGAGCCCTTCCATGATACGTGCATCGTCGCTGGCGGGCTTTTCATCGCCTGGCGCCTGGTAGTCTTCAACGCCCGCCACACCTTCGATATTGCTGAAATTATCAGGAGCGATCGGAGCTGCGGACGACGAAGTACCGTTACTTGTGGCCTTGTCTTTTCCTTTTGAGGAAGAGGCAGATGGATTGTCTTCATTAGAGCCAGACCTGACTTTGACCTCCGAACCCTGGAAAATCCGGCCAGTCTTGGTTTGGTCGTCGGTCGCATCTCCGAGCGTAAACAGATCGTACAAATCATTCAGTTCAAACGAGGCCCTCTGCTTAGGGTCGTTCAGAACTTTGTTGCTCAAGAATTGCTTGAAGATCTGTCTGTGGTAGATCTTCTCTTCAATGGTCCCGGCTGACATAAGTCGGTAAATTACGACCTCACGTTTCTGTCCTAGACGCCAGGCTCTCTCGCGAGCTTGAATATCTGTGGACGGATTCCAGTCCGGGTCGAAAATGATGACGCGATTGGCACCAGTCAGATTCACACCGAGACCACCAACTTTGGTTGTCAGCAGGAAAACGTCCAGCTCTGGATCGTTGTTGAACCGGTCAACGAGTACTTGTCGATCCTTGACAGGGGTTTTGCCGTCCATTCTCAAATACTTGATGTTGTCGGTCCGCCGCAGGAACTGCTCGAGAATCTCCAACATTTGCACACTTTGTGAGAAAAGAAGGGTCTTGTAGCCCTCCTTTTTCCATATCGGAAGCACACCCTTGACGATTTGCATCTTGCCCGACTTCTTGGGGTTACCCCAGTCGTAGCTCACTCGTTTCCTGAGCAAAGGATCGATCAGATCGGGGTGGTTGCAAATTTTTCGCAGAATGTCAATGCCGAATAGCGATTGTCTAGTGCGATTGAGAATGGATTTCATTTCATCAGATTGAAGAAACAACTGGTAGGCGTCGCGCTGTTGCTTTGTAAGTTTGCAAAACAGGACTTGCTCCTTCTTCTCAGGGAGGTCTTTAGCCACATTGACCTTCTGGCGCTGAATGAGGTAAGGACTGATGGTATCCTTGAGTATCTCAGCGCACTTCTGGGCCGTCAAGATCTGAAGGTTAGAAGCGTTGGCGTAGCCACCAATTCTGATGGGAATTTCGAATTGCACTCGAAAATCGGGGAGAGTTCCTAGTCGCAACGGGAAAATGAAGTCGAACAGAGACCACAGTTCAAGGAGATTATTCTGCATGGGCGTGCCAGAAAGAATAATTCGATTGGGCGTCTTCAACTCCTTGCAGTATTGGGTGATTGCGGAGTTTGGGTTCCGGATTTTATGGCCCTCATCAAGGACGGCGTATGCCCAATCAACATTTCTGAGGATGTCGCCGTACGTCTGCATACCAGCGTACGTTGTGACCAGTACATGACCGTGCTGCACCACACGCTTGACGATGTTTCGGGCCGCTGGGCTTGACTTCTTTCCTTGCTGGAATCGATCATCATCCCAAGCTAAGTCATCCTCTACCAGACGATCCTCTTTACTAACGTTGACCATACCGCTTCCCGTGGAATGAAGAATTGAGACACGCAAAGCTGGCCACCAACGATGAAACTCGTTTACCCACTGCGTCATTACGGTAGCAGGGGCTACGATAATGACGGGGCCATCGAGTCTCTTGCTGTAGTGGAGTGCAGAGACAAATGAGACAATCTGGACTGTCTTGCCCAGACCCATCTCGTCCCCCAAGATACCCCCAGCTTTCGAATCCCAAAGTTCGGATAGCCACTCAATGCCTGTCTTCTGATAGGTGAAGAGTGAGGGATAAATATCCCCAGGAAGTTTGAGTCCAAATTTGAGGTGGTGATCCGGTTCGTCGGGAGAAGGCTTGTACCATTCAGGCTCATCGTCATCTTCCTCCTCCACAGCTTCACCTCGGGCAAGCTGTTGCTGGCGTCGAGCGGCGCTTCGTCTGTGACACCAAGTCGAGAGTCGGCTTTGGTAATCGGCCTCATTACCATCATCAACTTGGGCAGGATTGATTTTGACTTTGCCGCTGGATTTTGTGGCCTTGGAGGGTTCCTTGTGGGGCAGTTCGGTGAGATCGTAATCATCGTCAGACTCCTCATCGTCATCAACGACGAAGTCTGCCTCAGGGCGTGCGGACCGAGATGAGGAGGGCTGATAATCATCCGAAGAGTCACTTTTGTGTTCAACGCGACGTCTCTTCTGAGCCTTGCGGGGTCTCAACGAGAACTCTGACTGTGCTAGATGGGCGGTCTCGTTGACATCTTCGGCATCAGCGAAACCCGGGGCACGAAGGTTGCGGTGCGATCGGGGTCCCTGATTTGCCTCCTCTTCCATCTGTTCGGCAATAGCCTCGTCTTCAGCATCAGCTAGAGCGTTGGCCAACTGACCCTGGACTTCTGGAGGCCGGGGCCCTCCGATATTGGCAAAGGGCGTGATTTTGCCGGTTCGAATAAGAAACTCTCGATGGGTTTCATTCGGGAGCTTTTTGTTTCCATCTTGGGACAAACCGGGATCGTCATCAGTAGACTGGTTTCTCTGCTTAATGCGGGTGTTGAAGTCTGCAATGTCGCTAGAAGCCAGAGCTATCTCAGAATCCAGACGGGCAATCTCTTCGCGGATCTTGTTTTTGAGCTCAGGCTTGCCGATCGCCTTGCGAAATCGTTCTTGTTGGGACTTTTTCTGTGACTCGAATTTTTGTATGTTCGCCTCGAGCTTGGCGATGCGCTTCTGATCCCTCTCATCCTCAGCTTCGATGAAGGCAGCATTGGCTTGTAAAGTAATGTCGCGCTCCAAATCATCCTGATCACGGACATTTGAGGTGAGACCTCGTAGCACTGCCTGCTCGTCAAGTAGTAAATCACCGTCATTGGAGTCCGATGCAGACTCCTCATCGGGATCCTGACTGAGGCGTGCTGAATTGCTTGTCATGCCTTCGACGACAATATTGTCAGTATGAGTAGGTGATTTGCTGCCATCAGCACTGGATGAAGCCGCCGTGCTGTCGGCGGCAACAGGGGATGCCATGATTTTGCTGTGAGAAAATTATCGATGGCGTAGTTGTGCTGTGGCGGGGTGGCAGGAACATTAATAAAGCATCAGTTTCAGAAAGGTGAAAAGAGTAAGAGATCTAGGCAGGAACGGCGACGAAACATGTGCCAGTAGAAATGAGCATTCCAGTGGACTATCTGCGCCACGAGAGTTTGCTGTGAGAGGGTAGGGCCATCGGCGAGGTTGGCAGAATTTTTTTTTCTTCCCTTGAGCAAGCCAACCACACTCCAAAGTGAAGTCTTTGTGATGGTCCTGCTGCCTGCAAGTAACGATGACGCATGGAGTACAGAGCTAGGTACCAAAGGTTAATCGGCAGTCGGCGGATCCAAGGGCAAGTGGGTCTATCACTGGGTAACGAGAGCTGGCGCGGAAGGAACGCATCTCATTGGCCGCGAACGGCTTTGAGCAAACGGGACGCCTATTACATAATACAAGACACCCCACCAGCCCACCAAGTCCTGTACATTCCTACTGTTCATCTGATTCACTACGTACATACCTAGGTATGTATGCATTTCAATCTCGTTGTTCCCAATAATCAGCCCTGGCTAGATTAAGTACTTATCAATGTTGGCCTCTTCTTGCCCAGGTGCATTTCAATCAAGTTCTGTCAAGTGCAGATTCCTTGCCAAGTACCGTACCGATCAAGTGCATGCCGTGTGGAATCCTTGGTTGCAACGTTGATGGTCGCACTCGCAAATCACTACTACTTGTGAACGGAAGACAAGTTCCTTCACGGAGGAATATTGGCTTTTCTCTACAATAACTACACCAACCCTTGTCACGGGACTACTGCTGCTAGGTCCAGCCCTGACTACAACAGAGTCTCCCTGTCAACTCTATTATTTTAAACTTGCATCGGAGGTCCAAAGGTTTATCGAGAGCTCCGACCTCTGCAGACTTAGATTGCGACCAAAGGTAGCATCTTGTGTCCCAAATACCCATTTCGAGCTCTATCGGGCCACGCTAGGTGCCATGGGATTTCAGGGTCTTCCCCCTCAAATCAGCAGGTGGTATTCATACACCATGCTAGTCGGTGCATATGTCCCACGATCCCATGACCGATGAGGCTCAACATCCGCCGAATTGGCTTTTTCTTCAAGTCTTTACTAATCTTTCCGACATTTTTTCTTTGCTATCTAGACAAATCTTGGCAGGTATGTGTTTCTTATCTTTCTTGGGTAAGATTTCTTGAAGAGAACGCAATTGCATCCACCAGCTATGGTCGAGCACGCATCCATCCTGGACTTTGAAGAGTATGCATTGGCACACATGATATCAACCAAAGACCGAGCAACAATGTAGGGTTTAGGCCACGGGATGCACCATACATCCCTGGGCTATCATTTTGTGATTCGGCGCAACACTTGCTGGAGAAACCCACCAGTAGCATGCATTTGATCTCATCACCAACCTGTCTAGTGTAATGCTAGCGCAGTCCTGTTCAGTATTTGCATTTTGCGGTATGCAACAAAACACCAATATTTCCCGAATCTGACAACAAGAGTGAAGGAATATGTTGCCGGCAATGGCTTCTTGGGAGCCTTCCAAGGCTTGGCATTATCAAGGGTCGTCTAAGAGTGGATTCCCAAGGACTATGGAGCATCTGCGGGATCATACGAGAGAATGGCACGCGCTGCTGGTACGGTGACATGGAGAGCACACATGCACAAATATAACGCAGAGATTAGACTTGGCAGGCAATAGTTCCGTTGAACATGATCAAACAAAGTAAATATGCCAAGCAAAAGCACCCAAGTCGATACTCTGATGTCTAGTCAAACTCTTTATGGGTCCCCTTCGATTTAGCCGGCACCCCGAAAAAAATAAAAAAAATTGTCAAAGATTATATAAACTATCAATCATCGTCACCACAACGGAAATGAAAATGCCAGAATTGCATAGGCTCTTTGAGAATACACGCCGGGAAGGTCGTGAGCCCCATGTATCTCTCAGTCAACAGTAACACTGCCGCCAAGTGTTGCATTGTATAGTCGAGCCAAGTTCGATATGGGGACCCACAACTCTTCACACTGGCTCGGCCACTTCTTGCCGATCCTTCTACTACTCATATGCGGCGTACTGGCCGACAATCACCGTGTGGTTGTCTATTATCAAACTACGAATGCCAATGGCTCATCAGGCAAACACGTCTCACTGCTGCCCTTACTATACCAAAAGAGACATATTTCTGTCACCCATGTCTTGGTAGCAGCTATCCACCTCAACGACACGGACGGCGTTCATCTGAATGATTTCCCGCCATCAGATCCCCTCTTCGATGATGTATGGGCCGATGTCGCGATCCTCCAGAGCAGAGGCGTTGTCGTCACGGGCATGCTCGGCGGGGCAGCAACGGGGTCTTTCCAGCGCCTAGACGGCGACGAGGAACAGTTCGAGAGGTACTATGGCCCTCTTGCGGATATGATTGCTACGTACAACCTTCAGGGCCTCGACTTGGACGTGGAGGAGCACATGTCCATCGAGGGCGTCATTCGACTGATAGATAGATTGCGCTCGGATTTCGGTCGCGACTTTGTCATCACTCTGTCCCCGGTTGCTTCCGCATTGCAGGAAGGAGGCAGTAACCTGAGTGGTTTCAGCTACGTTGACTTGGAGGCGCGTCGTGGGGATGATATTGCATTTTACAATGCACAGTTCTATTCTGGCTTTGCGAACCCAAGTTCGACCGCGGATTATGAGGACTGCATTGACACTGGGTTTTCTCCTGATAAAGTTGTTATGGGTTTGCTGACCAACAGTGCGAATGGCTACGGATTCGTGGAACTCAACACAACCGGAAAAGTCATAAGAGAGCTCTCTGCAGAGTATCCCGACTTTGGTGGCGTTGCCGGGTGGGAGTATTTTAATAGTTTACCTGGGAACATAACCGACCCTGAAGACTGGGCAGATTGGGCCGCTGAACAAATGGCTGCTGGCGAGGATGAGGGTTTGGATACCTCGACCGTCAAATTCCGCTCCAAGAGAGCCATGCATGACACTTGGCATGTAGTCAGGCGTTGGGGTAGACAAGTTGGCCGTTGGTTGCGATAGATTCTTTCAAACTTTATGATTAATAGTAATCAGCATATGAGTATCTGCCACATGATCGTGAAAGTGAAATATTTGCTTCTTTGATTCATGGTTTATTAGAGTCATTTCGTTGAAAGTCCGGCCTGGAAGATATACTTATTTCCAAATTCATGATCTGTAGCGAAACTGGTATTTCTCCAAGATGTTGCGTGACGGAGCTCAAATGGGTATCATATTCTATGTGAAGGAGGTTGTCTTACTACACTATGCAGTTTCAGCTTTGCGCCTTTCTCGTTCGGCTTGAGCAGCCTTTAGCCTCTCCTTCATGGAGGCCCAGTCGTTCTTCGGTGCGGTCGCAGCCGAGGTTGTGGAAGGACTGGTGAACGAGAATTTTGGCACCTTCTTCTTCTCGTCAGCCTGTGATTCCGTAGCAGGAGGGATGGATGTGGATTTCTCTTGAGCCTGTGCACTGGTATCAGGTGGTGCTGATGCATTGTCTCCTGCCTTGCGTGCTGCCTTTTCTGCCTTCCTCGCGGCCTTTGCCGCCTTCTTCTCCTGGGCCTCTCGAATGCGCTGCTGTATGGCAGCGATTTCAGGATCATCTTCGTCCTCTGGATTGGGTGCCGGTTGCGAAGTCGGAACCGGGATTTCTGAGGTGTCGACAGGCTCTTTCTGCTTCGTCTGCGCCAGATTTACCAATTCTTGGGCCTTGCGCTCTCTTTCCTCTGCCTCTGCCATTTGTCGCCTTCGCATCTCTAAGCGGCGATTGCCCTCCTGGTTGAGCTGTTGCCGTTCCGCAGCGCTCATGCCTGTATCGTCTTCTTTTCGAAGTCTCTTGGGCACCTCCCCTCGTTCTCTTGCCTCGAGGTCCTCGATCGCCGCCTTGCGTTTTGCGTTCATGGCTGACCTCCGCTCCTGTTCTCGAAGCGCGGCGCTGCGCGCAGCATCGTATGCATCCTTGGCGGCCTTGTTCATAAGGACATCGCGACCGCGTTCGAGAAGTTGCCATTTATCCGGGTCAAAGTCATCGCCCAACTTGTCCGGGTGGTATTTGATGGATTGCTTTCGATATGCGCGCTTGACTTCGTTGGCGTCTGCTGCTTTCAGTGAATCGATACCAAGAAGTTCGTACAGGTCGATATTCTTGCTCGAGTACTCGCGCGCGAACGCGAGGATCTCGGAACTGTCCATCTTGGCCGGCTTTGCTGGTGACGTGGGTTGTGATCTGATGTTTAACGGCATAGAAAATGCCAGGCAGAGAAGATCATCGAACCCTTTGAACTTATTGGAGAGGTGGGGCGACCGTACTCCGTAAGCGATAGTTGCATATAGTTCTCGGGTGTCGAACTTAGAAACGACTTTATGAATACCTGTAACATGTTAAAAGAACTAGATTCTTTATCGTGTATCATATTAAAATTCAGAATGATAATCAGAAGACGTTCAGAAAATGTTTATAGAGATTAATACAGTATTCGTATATTGCTATGTATGCTGCAACGATAGATATACAAGCCCTCGATACAAGGATTTGACTGCTAGTGGGATGGCAGACTGCAGTACGTACCTGAGCCCCCCTGCAGCTCTACCGCTACCTGCGCGGCATGATGCCACGAACGTTCCCCGAAGCTCAATGGAGCTTGTGATCCCCAGTAGCTTCTGTCCATGTTTATACTCACAACTTGAACTTGTTTGGACATTTTCAGCAGTTCAACATGACTTCGCTCACACTAAGTCGCGCCCAATCATTGGAGCCAGACATTCGGTTAGAAGATTACCTCGATGACAAACTACAATCCACAACGGACCTCGACAACCTCGACAGTTTTCTGGCGAACATCGAAGTTCAGCGGAGCCAGCTGCAAGCTCAACTCGACGATGCCACACAGGAGCTCGAGGAAGTGCGCCGTTCGGCCGAGGATCGCCAAGGGGGGCTGATCAGGCAAATCGACGAATTTCAGGAACTGCAGCAAAGCATCGACACTCGTCTGCAAATCATTGCTGCCTCCGATGCCCCAGACGATGCGATCCGCCGGCTCGAAGGGCCCATGAAGCAGTTGCAAAGGGTCGAGCTGGCGTACCAATATGTGTCGCTGCTGCAAGATGTGGAAAACATGAGATTGGAGGCCAGGTCGCATCTGCCCGACAGCCCAAAGGCAGCTTTGAAGCCCTACTCCCGGCTGAAGCAGCTGAGCGTCCGTCTGCGTGAACTTCAGGGCCCTGCGGACGAGGCTGCAGGACACCTAGTCAGCCACGTCGAGCGGATCACGGAGAATCTCTGGGACGAGATGAAGAAGACCATGTCTCAGGAGATGGAAGCCCTTTTGAAGAAGCGCAACTGGCCGCAAGGAGTGGACGTAACTGCAGAGATGGACGACGAGTGGCTACAGTGCTTCGAAAAGTTGATCGATCTTCAGATGCCTGAGATCATCTACTCGGACCAGGCCGTGAGCCTTTTGCCTATCGACGTCATGGTGAAGCCCTTCGTGCAATGGTTTCGATTTCAATTCATGGGCGACAATCCCACAAGCACACCACAGGCTTTTGCAACTTTCTGCGTGCCGGGCTTCATTCGACTAATTGAGAAATGGGAGGACTTCTTCCGCGAAAACCTTGGTCATTCCTTGAAACCTCGCTTCGAAGGCACAAATGCTGCAGGCCAATCCGTTTATGTTGACCCAGCTTGTGCACTTGTCACATCTCTACTTCCTGTTATGAGACAAAAGGTCGAAACTCTTGTTCAACACGGTCTCAAGAACCCGCAATATCTCAGCAGTCTCATGGACCAGCTCATGACATTTGACGAGACTCTCCGCACAAGATTCGATTATGATGGAGGTGACTCTCAGAATGGATGGTCTGGCCTTGCTTCGGAAGTTCTGGATAAGCACTTCAGGGATTGGCTTCAAGCTGAGAAAGATTTCGCATTGGAGCGCTTCCGCACAATTATCAACTCGCCAGATGCGCGAAACATTGATTATGATTACAGTGGACCTGGCAAAATGAAGCCCACATATGGAGCTGTTCGGGTCACAGACTTGCTCAAGTCCGTGACTGCTTCATACCAGCGAGTTAGAAGGCTTCCGCACAAGACACGATTCCTAATTGATATACAACAGGAAATACTGGACCAATATCATGCTCGACTTGTAGACTCCCTGGAGGCATATGCCACGTTGACATCGAGCGTTGCGCGGACGCTCCAAGGTGTTTCCAAGGAGCAACTTGCCGCACTGGAAGGCATTGGCGGTATGGAGACACTTTGCAAGGTTTTGGGCAGCGCAGATCACATCATCAACACATTGAAGGCGTGGGGCAATGAGCCTGTAAGTTGCGAATCACAAACTTCAGACAGTTTTGAGGCTAACATCGATAGTTCTTCATGTTGCTATGGGAAGAACTCAAGTCGCGCGTGAGACAGGTCGATGACCAAACCAATGTCGTTGGCGGCATGAGCTACGATCAAGTCAAAGACAGGACATCTTCCGAGATTGATTCAATCGCCAACGGTTCTATCTTTGACGAGACCGTGAAATTTTATAGCAAACGCAGAGAGCGTGCTCAGGCTTTCCTGGTTGATGCTCTTGCAGAGTCGCACCAGACCGCCTTCAGGCCGTACCTGTCCAAAGCTCAATGGTCTATCGTTAATGTCGAGTCTGACCCGAGTCAGTACAGCATTACCGCCGAGCTAGATGAGCCATTAAGGGTAAGTGGGATGATGAATCCCCGAGCAATGGTGCATATATTGATGTTGGTCTAGATTCTGAAGCGAAACCTCAACTTCCTGGAACCGGCCCTGAGCACTACCATCTATCGCAAAGTATGGCGCGATGCACTAGAACGCCTGCAGGAGATGCTGTGGTCGGGTGTCCTCCTCCGCCACAGCTTTACCACGATCGGTGCAGACCAGTTTGTCCGGGACCTGCAGGCTATCTGCTCCTTGATAGACAGACATATACCAGACGGGTCCATAGCATTGACGCAGCTGCAAGAAGGCGCCCTGCTACTCAGCCTTCCTTTGGAGCGTGATGGCGGTCTCACCTTGAAGCTGGTGAGTGACCGCATTTTCACTGATAATTCTGAAGCAAGGAGGGTGCTTGAAGAGTTGGACATTGAGACCCTCGAGCCTGCTAATGCGAGACGCATCTTGCAGTGCAGGGTCGAAAACAGTGTATAGTCAATTTTTGATTAGACTACAAAAACAACTCTGCCCAATAAAAGAGTACCACCACAAATTTATCAGAAAACGTGGAGTAATTTTATGTGCCCTCAAGTCTATCAAGAAATGAAAACATTGTCCAGGTTTCCGTGAACGCCCCCATCAATGCTGCATAGCAAGTCGGCCAAGTGATTTTCCTGTCTACAACGCATTTTGTACCGTCGCCAGTGATCAGTCACTGTATCTAGCTGATGGCACGCAGCGTCAGCTCGACCGTCGCAAACGTACCAGCGCTCACGGGCATGGCACGGAGCAGCGTAGGTCCGAGACCCTTCCAGAAGCCTCGCATACCCTCGGCGCGCCACGTCTGGGCAAAGCAGTCGCGCATGGTCTTGTACTTTTGCGTGCTGCCGAAGCCGTCGGTCTGCATCTTGCTCTTGATGACGTCAAAGGGGTACGAGCCCAGCCAGAGGGCCTCGCCGGCCAGACCACCGTAGAAGGCGACCATGTAAGGGGGGATCTCCTTGCGGTCCATCTTGTTGCGGGCGGCGTGGGCGTTCATCATGTACTCAAAGGCCAGAAACCACACGCCGTAGGCCTGGGCCTCGCGGATGATGGTGACGGCCTCGCCGCGGTAGAGGCCGCGCATGACGCCGCCGTGGGCGCTCAGCTTGCGGACGCAGTCGAGGGGCCCGCTGTAGAGGCGGGCGGCGCCGTGGGGCTGCGTCTGCAGCCGGATGCGGACGTGCTCAATGGGGCCCGAGATGACGCTGTTGGCGAGACCGGCAAAGGCTCCCGCGTAGTAGTACTGGGCGTAGCTCAGGTCCTTGCCGTTGTTGCGCTCCTCAAAGTAGCGCTTGGCGAAGCCGAAGCCGCCAAACTGCACCGACACGCAGGCGCCGATACCCAAGAGGGGAGTCAGGGTGCCCTTGTAAAAGGCGAGCGGGCCCTCCTTCTTCCAGATGGAAGTGGCGGCGTCGAGTGCACCACTGTACTGCGTGGTGGTTTGCAGACGCACCTTGACAATGTCAAAGGGCTGGCCTGTTCCGATCGTTAGCCTTCTGCTGTGTCCAATTGGCCGCTTCTCAAATTTGCAACCCATTGAGTCCCATCATAGAGATGTACCTACCAATCATGACCTGTGCAATGCCTCCGACAGCTCCAGAGAAGAGATCCTTCCAGACGGCACCTCCCTGGGCCGTCATATCCTCAGCAGCGTCCGCCATCCTGCCCCGCACTCTCCGCTGATCGCTTTGAGCTCTGTTGATGCGTCTCTCTCTTCTTTCCGAGAGGGAATACGAGCTGTCGATTCTGGAATAGAAGAGTGCCGAGGCAAGAGCTGAAGAGTTGAAAAAATTGATGTGCAATTGTCTCAAGCTGAATCGCTTACCGCCGATGTAGGAGCGCAGACGGATTGGAGAGTCAGCACAACGGCGGTTTTATCTTATCGAAGCGGCTCGCCTTGCGATATGAATTTTAAGTGGAGCACTCGACTTTGTAATCTTGGGGAAACGCAGGGACATATCATAAATGACGTGCTTGCTCAATGAACGCTAATTGATAATCCATGATTAAGTCTCAATTGAATCTGTAACAGCGGCTATGTGCATAGATAGAAACAGACTATATAACTCTTAGACCTTGACATTAGTCTTGCGAAACTACACTTACATCTTGGCTTTTCTATGATCTGAGGCTATCAAGGCAGGAGTTGCTTAAATGATGACTTGCTAATTGACGCGTCTCGAGGTATACTTTTCCCATGTTTGATGTTGGCTGGATACTCCTCTGCGCTGTGGCATTTAGACTTACACAATTGAAATGATTTTCATGGACGAGATGAAATCTTGAGGAATAAGTCAAGTCACAATTGATTGTACATATGCACAAACAAATATTCACCATATGTTGGTCTGGTCTGAGAACGTTGAATATGTCGCAACAAGTAAATAAACTTGGTTTTCGCAAGACAAATTCGGCATATTAGCAGGTTGTGCGATTTCAACTTTGTGTGATTTGATGGCCAGTCGTCTGAGCGATGAGATATATTTAACTTGAATTTATAAATAGAACTGCACATGCAACTTGCAATGACATAAGATATTCAAATTTCATACTACTCGGGCGTAGAGAGATCCACGTATTTGGTAAACAAACGGTCACTAATGCCACTGAACAAGAACGCAGCCATGGCTCGGGCCGGGACGCCCGTTGTGACATAAAAACGTGTACTTAATAAGAGAATTCGATTAAATAAGCACTATTTCAAACTAGGGCGTAGTGATTTCCGAGAAGTGACTGTTTGTTCAGGGAGTGCCATGTTGGTTCTCTACAGTCGGGCGAATAGTCTCCACACAACCAGAGGCCTACTACCAGGGTTCCTGCATTCGTTTAACATGAGTCTATACTCAAAAATAGATGTATCACAGTAGCAATCGTCTGATGAGATCTTGCCTCGCGCCCTGCAGCTGAGATGTGTCGCAAGTGCCGTTCCCAAACCGTCGGGGCTGAGGTCATTTTTCACCTTGCTCGGTGAGTCTCGGTGAAGGACTAGTGAAGACCGGTGAAGCTATATAGAGTACGCACAGCTCGTTCTCACCTCACCCCTGCTGGATTTTTATCTGACGAACCAAAAAGGCCTTGCATGCTCCCATGACAGACTCTTATCTCTGTGACTCCAAAAAAAATATATATATTCAAAGCCCTAAAAGAATCGCTAAGCATCCCGTGGAGAGCCCCGAACATTTCGAAAGCTCAAGTCACCGTATTGGTTGTTGTCAAGGTATGACTCTTTTCATATGCATATTGAGCTGATCGTAGCCTGACGAAAGGCATTCCCGGTGTGTCATGCTGGCCAATGGATAAATGCCCGCCTCACTATTACAGCCCGAGTCGCGCAAAGTCTTGCCCTTTGCATATAGTGGTAATGAAGTTTCTCAGCCTCCGTCATTGCTCGGGGATCGGGGAAATGAATCACAATCAGACCCGAGTTCGCTACTGATCTGGTTGAAACCGATGAATGGGCAGTTGCACCAGGATGGAAGGAGGATGCAGAGGGAGCCCGTCTGGTGACGCCTAATCATGCATGCATGGATGTATGTATGAATGTGGCACGACCTTCTCATGCAGTAGCGTAAGTCGAAGCGGTGCCACCGGTCTGGGAATCACCGCCGCTTTTAAGGCAGATAATATGACAGCCTTACCAATTTCTTGTTTTGGTGGTTGCGTCGCGCGGGCCGGCACGTCGCGATTGCAGTCCGACTATATGGAAACTAACTCTGTTTTTTTTTTCTCCCTCTTGAATACAATTTCTGGAAAATCAGGAAATTCTGGAGTACAAAGTCAAATAGAATCTATATATATAAAAACAGGAACCGGCTTCTAATTAAACATAATGGGTTTCTTGCTTGCCGTTTAGTCTAGGTAAATAGCTGTACATGGGTATTCGCATAGAAACACAATACTCAAGAGAAAAACACCGCCCAACGGTAGAAAGCCGATGCAAATGAGGCCACGGAAATGCAAGAAATGTATGCACGGTATGCCAGCGCCGATAATTATTCCCAACATGATCATACCATCAGTCAGCTCGAGGCTCACACCATAACCACGGCTAGGATGGTGAGCACTTCACTCGGATCGGCCGCCGTCGTGGAGACGGTCGAGATACTCCCAATCATCATGGAAGCTACTATGTGGCAATAAGGGTTCGCTGGCTGCCTGAGACATTGCCTGCGAGCGTGTCTCTTCCCTTTTGTCTGAGGGATTGGATAGCGTGTCGATATTGTGTCTAGCATGGGCTGTGACATCAGTGTCGTCCAGTGCAGGCTCTTTGGTCGTATCTCGTGGCCAGAATCGCAAAACATCGCGCTGCCACCGATCGTAGTCGAGTATCTTGAGAACTTTTCGAAATGCCGAACGGAGAACCTCGACCTCCATAGGGGAGATTCTCAGTTTCTGGAGGAGCCACCTGTTGATGTAGTCATTCTTGTCTTGCAGCGGATTGGCATCCTGGAGTAATGTCGCTATGGAGTGCTCATGCATTGCTTCCTGAATAGCCTGATTTCGACCAGAGCTGTCAAGTGGAAGCATGAGTGCTTGTTGAAGGGCCCCCTTGGATGTCAGAGGTGGGTCGTTGAGCACATGCTTGGGATTTGTGACAAGCAGAGAATACTGAGAGTGGGATAATGTGCTTTCATCTACCAAAATTTCGTCCAGAGATATCTCCTCATGACCAAAGACATTAAGTTCATAATGGTCGTTATGCAGATCCTCTTCGAAGAATGGCGAGCTCTTTGGGATGAGATTTTTCTCTGCACATTCGGCTCGAAGCTTCTCGAATTTGTCCGTCCAGAACTGAATGTCGGATTTTGCTTTTGAAAGACTCTCCTCGAATTCTTCCATGAACTCTATTTCGTCCTGGCCTAGTAGATCATGGTCTTCCGCTTGCACAACCATGTGTTTGTATCCAAGGTTACTGCAATACTCCTTTGCAAGTTGTAAATCTCCATAGACTTCTCTTAGTCTTTCGTATGAAGGATGTAAAGCTTCGCTACGGTCGGGGCTAATGCCACGGAGTGACGTTCGCGAAGGTGTTTGGCGTATTTTCTTCAATTCACTGTCCGATTCTGTGGCATCGGCGTCCAAATTTCGACGTTCAAGCCGATGGTAGAAGCGTCTTTCAGAGATATCTGCTTCGAAAATGGCGTCATCAACATTATCGATTAGCTGGTCAACAGTTGTTTCTGCTTCTTGATACTTCAACTTGGACGTTCTAATGGCAATAAGATATGGCTCTAAAGTTTCTCGGCTGGTATCGAAGCGGTCTGATCGAATGGCCAGTTCAAGTTCACGGTCTGCGTCATCTTTCGCCTGGGCCAGAGCTTTCATGTTTGTTCGTGCCTGCCGCAAATCGTCCAACAGTCTCCGAACTTCCAATCTTTGTGCGTTGAGTATTTCCCAGTGTCTCATCATGGTCTCCAATATGTCTTCATCAGACGCGTAGCTTCCAACTTCATCGGATGTACTTCTCGAATCGGATGTTTGAGATAGAGACTCATCATACGAGTCGTAGCTTCCTTCATTTTGGGAAGAGTGCAGCGCTGCACTGATGGAAGCATCGTGACGGTGGGAGGTGACCGTGCTGGCAGAAGAAAGGGCTGTACGATGACGACTCGCGTTTATAACAGCAGCTAGGGAACCGAGAGGCGGGCGAGGCTTGTCGCGGCCTTGTGATTCGAAGGTTGTGTCAGACGAACGCGACGAGGGCGCTCGCGAAGGCGGAGACTCAACAATAGCGGGAAGTACGATTGCTGACGCTGGCTCGTCGTGATAGTTGACATCTTGACCAGTATCCATGGTTCCATTAGCATCCGGCAAGTTATCATCGCGTTGGACGGGTGTCGAGAAGGTCGTATAGTTGCGTTGACCTTCTTTTTGAGCATTGAAAACCTTTTGCAGCGGCCCGTTCGCGCTTTCGCAAAAGGCCACGGTCGCCATGGATCATAGCCGTTGCTATTTCCAGCGGCCTGACGGCATATGTTATTTAAGTCGTGTCCCCCGGCGAATGGTCCATTGCCGTAGCAGCCCAAGGTTTCAGAAGGATTGGCTGAGGGTAACCCTAATCACCAAGATATGAGGCCGAGTCAGAGGCACCGTGTCGTGGATTTGAAATATTGCAGTACAGACACGGCAGGGAAGAGATTGGGGGCCAGGGCCTTGTGGGCCACAAGTTAGCAGTTACCAGAGTAAAGCTTCCTTGGAAAACCATGGAAATTTGAGAACCTAATCCATGTATGCTTTGGTAGGCAAGAGAAGATTGCGACGCCGCGCGCCGCGCGCTGAGACTCAAAAGCAACAGGGGCCAGTCTTCCGTTCAAGTCCAACAGTCATTCGTCGCGCACGACCTGAATTTGGGGAAAGGGCTTTAGCCGGGTATGCCACGGATATGTTTTAGGATCAAAGGAATCGTATTTGTGGAATCATGGATGACGGTACCACAATGGTAGCGTTCCATATGTCGACGGCTGAAGAAGCCGTGACGTGGTATTTTTGAAATGCAATTCCAGGTTGAAATTTGCACTTTCGACAGCCAGACAAACCAAAATATCTACCGCGATGGAGAGTTTGCCATATAGACGCACTAATGAACCTTGTCTAGGCCCTACGTAGCCTTGGATCCACCGGACCAGGTAGGTTGGTAGGGCAGCTTATTAGCGAAGTTGGGTACACGTTTCCCCCACGTTCCAATCACACTCAGCGGCGGACTAGCCTAAAGAGGCCGGTGGTACTCTGTAGTAAAGTCTTGGTTGGTATGTACTGCTCTGAAGAACAGGAAGTCGGCAATTCGACTCCGCCTTCTCTTTTTTGTCGTTGAAGCTCAAGAACGGAATTGCCCGGTCGAGGCAAGCATGTCGGAGAAAGAAGTGGCTGGCAAAGCGATGCAGAGGCATGTCCCAGGTGACTCTCCATACCGTATTCCCCATACCGTATTCCCCATACCGTATTCCCCATACCGTATTCCCTGGTGTTTGATCTCTCAACGGCCCGCCGTCCTCCCCACATCGCTGCCGTGCTTAGTCTGATCGTAAAGTGACAGAACAAAATAAAGGCTACAGAAGAGAACTGTGCTACATGCATAGAAAGTCGCTCTTCAGCATCTCGCTATCAAGTATATGCTGTCCGTACTTTTTCTCGTTGGCCAGCGTGATATTAAAAAGTCGCATATTCTCAACTCTGGATTCTCTTTTGTTCCACCGAGCACTCAAACGTCTGCCTGGCTGCAAAGTACGGGTACCCGATCCAAGTATAGTCAATAAATAGCATGGTGATCCACTCACACTATAGTATTTTGCTATCTCAACTGGGATTCTTGGCCACTGGCCACCACCTTCACGCTCGCCAAAGAGCGGCGATCCATTTTCACTGGAACCAACCAGATGCTCAAAACTTCATGTTTTTCATGGCTTCCTCATATCGATTCGTCCCGAGATCCCCACCTTCTCCTGCACGCCATGTGCGGGTGGTTACACAAAGCATGACAATGATGGTGCGGACCTTTCCACGACGGGCTCTAGGATCGGTTGGCACTCCGTTTTCTGCAACCGAGGCTCCAACATATCTCACCAAACAGAAACTTTTCCCGGCTATATGAGTTGCAATCAGGGAGAAATAGAGCGCAGATCCCGCAGAAGACATGGCACATGGTATCCATATTTCACATAGTAACTTGTTCGAGCGGAGAACTTCGGATCATGTAGGCTGAGATGGTCTTGTATCATGGTACGTTTGGTTGCATACTCGGAAAATAATTCGCTCAGGCCCTGTTCGACTCACATGTGTATCGTTCCGTTTCCAATGAGATGTGCATCTCCTTCCGTCACGAGGACATTCTCGCACCAATTAGACAGCCACTCCGTAAGTATAACCATAAAGGATGCAACACACCATTTACTCCATCAATGTCTCATTGTTTACGGTTGCATCGTGAGCAGAGCCGCATTCTTCATTCTGCACTGAAATAGCCCTCGCGTTTCTGCAACCAAGCATCTCGTCGTCTAATAGAAACTGTGCGAGTCATTGAACCCTTGTGCTGCTTTACGCTGTGTCCCCAAGGAAGATACGCTGGCGGGACCAGTTGCGACCACCCAAACACCAATAAGATAATGACGCATATCATTGGCATGCAAATATGTCTTCAAATCCTCCATATGATGATGATTCGGCGTACGACGAGGAACCGGTCATAAGGTGGGGCCCCTGGAAGCGGCTTCCAAATGGCCAATGGCATCGAAAGGGTCAAGATGCGTCAGGTACAATACACATACCCTTTTTCACATGTTCCGCGAGCATCACCACTAACTATAGATATAGGAGAATGGTATGAAGAGTATTCGGATGTAGACCCAAGGGTCTCAGAGGAAGTAGATCCCAGTGAACCTCGATTCCACGAATTGGAGGCGATTACAGATGATCTTGGTGATCTTACATTCGACCCATCAAACAGCAACTATTATCCGTCCTCCTACCAGGGACAGGGTACAGGATATGGACACTATGATACAGGTATTTCTTTGCCCAGATTCACTCTGCAGAACTCTCAGTAATATCTGTGATAGCAACGGCTGGGCAACAATTCCCGGACACCTCGACAAGTGGCAATTATTCAGGGACAGGTCAGCAAGAGATCAAACAATCCAAAAGTAAAGGCAAGCATAGCAGCAAGCCTGAACCGGCTGATTCGGGCTACCGAACCCAAGATAGGGGGGGCAAAAGCACCAGATCCCATAAAGGAGACTCCAAGGGCCATGTTACTTCCTCGTCACGCAAGAGAACAGATCCAAAAGGGAAAAATAGGGATTTTGAACAACAGCCTGCCATTGCTTCATCTAGCAGGCATGGTCGGAGCGATGCCCTGCCGACCGCAGATGATGGATTCCAGAACCCCCCTCCTGGCGGTAAACACTCCCGTAGTGGAGTCGAAGGAATGGCTCAGCAGTTGCCTATTGCCTATGGATCAACGCCATCACGTAAGTGGATTCAATAGCCACGTTACTGAAATATGGCGAGAAGAAATTCAACTAAAATATGAGCCTATAGAAGGTATAGCCCCGTTTGACGGCAGCTCCGTGTCGGGATTCTCGCAGAGTCTTCGAGGTGTTTCGGACATGTACTCAGGCTCATCATCTGCCGCCATGCCTGCCGAGGGACATTATGAGGCTCGTAAGATAGGACATCCTTCCTATGCACTCATCTTTTACTGATATCAGTGGTTGTCTAGTGGAAGGGGAAGAAGAAGTTGACGCAGTCCCGAATCTCCCCGGACCATCAAACTACCCCCCTCAAGGCCGTCTGAGGGCCAAATCGGGGTCTTATGATGAGGACTGTGAGCTGCCAAAAAGCCACGTAATGTTGTCACATCGCTAAAGGAAGCCCAGTTACTCGATATGTCGTTGAGAGATCCAAAAAGTTCACATTTGGCACAGTAAGTCTCATGGTCCTGCGTTCTGCTATTTTGCAAAGACTGATCTGACTTGCCGTAATATAGGTCTTCAAGTGCATGTGGTCAGAACCTATGGGCAATAGTAGGCTTTCAAAACACAACAAAGATCCCGTCAATTCAGGTACATCTATAAGCGAATTCGGACAACGAAACATCGGCAACATGACCTTATATGAAGGTATTCGTCGTTTCATTGTAATCGATGGGAATGAGAATGGCGCCAAACACGGTAACAGTATTTGTGTGTGAGTATAGCACGAATCCCAAGGCGCTCATCTTGAAGCTAGGCTGACCTGCGTGTGGAATAGGCCAATCGCCACCTATAAGAAGCAAGGATGCACTAAGCACGGGGTGAAGCCGAATTGTCATGGTATTGTCCATACACATGATAGGCAGCCAATGCTATTGAACGACGAGCCCGACCTTGGTGTTGCCCCTATTCGGCTCGTAGTAAATCGGGACCTACAGGGAGTCGAGAGGCTCGCGCCAGAGTCACGCATCAACTATTCCAAACACGTTACCATTGAGCACAACTCCATAGTCCATATCATCGGCCAGATTCACCAAGACGACCTAGACACTCTGGCAGCTGGCGTGGACGACAATTGGGAAAAACGAATCCGCGATCGCAACAAAAAGGACAAGAAGCAGGAGCGCCACAAGGGTTCCCATTAATGAAATAATTCCTCACTAGCTCTACCACTGCAATGGCCTTTTACGAAACGTTTTTCTTGTGCTATGCAAGGAAAGAATTCACCGGTAATACCTGGGATTCTATACAATTTTACGTTGTGGAGGCTCTTGGCTCTCATGACTCATTAGCCTCCACGTCTCATTTTTTTCCTTATCCGTCATCCCGTCTCTTCCGAATGGCTCATCTCTTCTTGTTTATTCTCCTCGAGTTTTCTGCTTATTGCACCCGGAGACTTTCTGGTGGGCCGCTTTCCAGGGTTCCTCATCGAATACAAACGACAGACGCAGCGCCCGACGAGATGGATCTACGGTATCACGGCCCGTACACGTCTCGAGTTCCGTGTACCTAACTCTTGTTTCCTATCTTTTTTTATTTTCTGGGGAGAGAGGGGGAGCGGGAGCGGATTGATATATCGTGGGATTGTCATCTACGGTGTCATTTCTCTCAGCCCGCAATCTGTCCTCACCTTTCCATATCATGATTCATGACGTTGAAGAACGTTGGGGGTAACGAAATCGGTTTTGTTGGCTGGAACCAAAGGCCCTTTGGATTCCCCAGATATACACAGGCTGGTGGGAATTGGCGATACCATGTTGCAGATTGTTATTAAAGATGTTCTTATGTACGAAATTCAACACTCGCTGTTCAGATGCTATTGAACCCCGTAATCGTATATCACGCTCGAGTATCTACTGTATGTGTCTTCCAGTAGACGTCGTTCTTCTCCATTGATATTTTGAACGTCAAGCTCATCACGCAGCACATGTAGTTAAAATATGATTCATGAAGGAGACCTACATGTGAGATATTTGCCGCATCCTTCATCAAGATCGAGTCGGCTTTCACTTAGGTCAGGTGATGAGGTCGACATGCTAGTAAGTACATACTTTCATATCACACACTCTTGGTGAAATTCCCATCGTAGTCAAAGTTCATCACATGTCACAAAAGTCATGGTCATGATTTATTCGTATTGAAAAGTGTTGATTTTCTCTATCTCTTCCAATCTGTAGATTGAAGACAGTGCTGCTAAATTCAAAACGCTGCTAAATTGAAGTCCGTACTTCAACATACAAAAACGCCCTCAACCACGCTGAAGGTTCAAACAAAACCGTAATGTGGTTTTTGTGATAAGTCCTCAAACAATGAGGGACATCAAAGGATATCATCGCTTGTCGCCGAACGCATCAAATCCATCGCGCGCTCGTGCCGTGTGCTTTATACATCATTTTCCGCCATGCTGCTATAACCGCTGATGGCACCCCCTGCAGTGGCCACTGAACTTCCTGTCGTCATCTTGGACAGGTCAGAGGCCCTGGCGCTTGATTTACGTCCAAAGGCATGCTGAGGTGGAGCAACAGCCTTGGCCGACTCAACAGATGTGGTACCACTCTCATCGTCATCTCCCTCGTCATCATCGTGCTCATCCTCCTCATCATTGGATGAGAGATCACCATTTGCCGAGTATGCATATGACTGCATGTGTGGTGGAGCAGTGTCATCATCATCACTGCAGTCCGAGGCTGTCGTCTCAAAGGAGCTCGAGTTGGCACCGAAAAAGAAGGATGGTGGAGGGAGGGGCGCCGACGGAAGACGCTCGACCTTTCCACTCAGGTATACAATACTGACTCTCGGTTGCACGGATCTCGAAGGCGTTGGCGAGCACGTTGATAGTGCTGCCAGTCGGCCTGTCATGGACTCTGTAGTGTCCTTGGATATGGTGGTCTCCTCGCTAGGGTCCTTTGGCAGTGTTGGCCGACGAGGTGTCTTGAGATGTTTCGGACGGCTGGTAGAGACCACGACGACGAAATGATCATCAGGAGAAACACCACCGAGGCCACTAGCCTCGAGGTTTGTGAGTTTTGCTGACTGCTTCGAGTTGGACCATCCAAAGTCTGCCTGGATCTCGTCGGTCGTATCGGTTCCCTCAGAGGCTCCATCGTGATGCTTGTAGTCCAGGTCCATCATGGATCTGTGGGATGTCAAGATACTCAGTGGCTTGAAGGGAATGGAGGATCCAGAGGCGTGACGGGTCAGCTCGGGTGCGGCAGACGGTTCAGAGGAGGTGGTGTTGTAGGAAGAGTCGTTGCCAACATCTCCCGACAAATCAGTACAGAATGGAGCTCCAGTGTAGTAGATGATGGCACCATCACGACGTCTCTTGCGCTGAGATGGGCGAGACACGCCGCTGTAGTTCCACTTTGAGTTCATGCCCAAGTGGCTCTCCTCAGGAGGACCAGTAGATGAGCCAGACTCCTCATCAACAGAAGGCTGCTCATTAGACGATGACGTCTGGTGATGCGCAAACATGGGCTTGTAGTGGAACTCATCCGAAGAGCCCGAAACCTGGTGACCAAACTTGGAGGGCTCAGATGTCATGGCCTCGTCCGCAGCAGGTCGGGACTTCTGTCGCTTTCGCTGATCGTGCTCATTGGAACCATCGGTGTCGGGACTCGAGCTTCCGTGTTGCGAGTTGCTACCGCTGCTGTCACTGCTAAATCTTGTGCCTTCGCCGCCGCCTCTCCAGCGAATCTTGCGACCATCTGGCGAGAGCTGAAACTGTTTGCTCTTCTCTGCTACAGCGGAGCGAATGAATGCTGGTGTGACATTAAACATATGGAGCTGTGCCATGCTGCACAGAAGATTTAGGTATACCCAACCCTCGGTGTCGATTGACACATCCTGAGCCGAGAATTTCCGTGATTCGGGCGCATGCAATCCCAAGTGTCGGATGTAGCTCATGTTCTCCGCGGGAACGGAGGGTCTGTCGGGATCCAGATCTTTCGGCCGAGTCGGGCGCTGGTCCGGAGCCTTGACGTTGGGTGGGGAATTCCCAGTATCTCTTTGTCCGGAACCACCACCCGAACCGCTAGCGTCGCCCGTGTCTCTAGACGTCGTCTGGTCTTCGGTCGAGTTGGACGGAGACACATTGTGCCGGGAGTGACTCTTCTGCAGAGATCGTGGCAAAATGTGGGCCTCGCGACTAGCTTCTGGCGGAAGCGTAACCGAAGTCGAACTTTTCGATGGCTGTTGCGGCTGTTGAGGCTTTTCAGGCTGTTGTTGTTGCTGCTGCTGCTGCTGCTGCTGCTGCTGCTGTTGCTGAGCTTTGTCATCAACACCGGACATCCCTGACATGTCAACATCGTCGTTGCCAGCTGGCACGAGTGAAAGTGAGTTGTGTCTAGCGTGACCCAGGTTCTTGCCGGTAAAGATCTGCTCCAAGCGCCGCACAACTAGCTTCTTCTTCTCCTTCTCACTCAAGATGTTCAGATTGGGTAAAAGTCCCTCAGGAATATCCTGCAGATATCGCTCAACGGTATTGTCCGACTTGTGTCTCGACAACTTGCTGGGCAACGATGGGACTGAGGACCCGACACCCGTGGACATCGATGCATAGGCCGAATCGGTCTGATGAGGGCGGCTGTTGGATCCGGATGAGGACGATGCATGTTTGGACATGACAGACTCGAGACCCTTGTTACCCTTGGACTTTTCTTTTCTACGTGCGGGAGATGCACCGGTGCTGGATCCATCGAGACTGGTGGTGAAGTCTCGGAGGGCAGCTTCCAGCTCTCTCTTCTTTCGACTTGGCAGGCCATGGACCTTGACCTCGAATAATTTGTCCCGGCGAAGCGAGTCCGGGCCCATCTGGCGATAGCGCTTCAACTCCTCCTTCAAGCGCTTGTTCTCCACAGTCAAATCATCAATGACACTCCGGTAGTCGTCGGCACTGCTGCTGTGTGCAATGCCAGGGCGGAGTAGCCCTTGGCTGTTGTCTCGCATGAAGTTGTATGCTGGGCTGTGGGACAGCACTAGGTGAGCTTCCTCATTCGAGTCATCGGATTCCTTCTGGAAGAATGGTGGATCGATATCCATCGACGTCCCAACTGTCGTGGGATGGTTCTGGTTGGAGTGTTCAAACCATTGTCTCGGGTCGCTGATACCAGTCTCATGACTTTCACCTGATGAATTCCGTCGAGGCGACTCCGTAACGGATACTGTTGGGATTACTTGCTTTCCCTTGTTTGCCTGAATCTGCCTTGCCAAGTTGCGTTGTGAAGCTTCGCGAGCTTTTCGGTGATGGCGGAGGGTGATGGAGTTTTCGGGTGACGTGCGCCGAGGGTTTTTATAGGTTACCGGTGGAGGCGTCGAGCCTGCTGGCTTTTTACCGACGTCGACCATGGTGGTATCATTGGAGCCTTTCTCAATCGATGCTGCGAGCCTTGATTTTGCGCTAGAGTCGTTCATGAATGTCGGAGATTGAGCTGTATTTCACGTCTGTCCAACGATACTCATGTCAGCACACGGGTCGATGATGGGTCATAAGGTGTCGGTTGACAGTTGACAGGTTTTGCGAAGTGGAAACTCGGATATCGGCCATACAAAGCAGCTTGGGTAGGAAGGTCTTCCGCGGGTTTTTCTTCTGGCATGGTTGGGTGTAGGCGACGTGCGATACATTGTCATACGTACATTTTCGTGTACTTTGCTCTAGTAGAGAGAGAGGTGGAATAAAAATAAAAACGAATTTGCTGACAGTGCCCTGGTTATTTTGTGTGGGCCTAGACAGTTGATGTGTCGACAGAGTTGATGGCTGATGGTAGGGAGGTAAGTAAAAGAGGTGTTAAAAAATTGAATAGCTGGAGTGGGCGCTATTCGGAAGGTGTCGGCAATGGTTAATGGTAAGATGGACACTCGGTGGGGCGTCAGGTTGTGGGATCTTCGGTTGTGTCGTCGAGGTGAATGGTGCGAATAGCCTCAGTGCGTAGTGATGTTGTTTGGTGGAAAGATGCAACAAGTTGGAAATGGGAATGCTGTTGGCAACGGTCAAGGCATATGATCATGGATTGTATGACACCGCAAATCCAGAATCGGTCGATTCCATCGAGATTGCTGAATTCGCGATGCCTGATTGCGATGAGTGCTGAGATGCATGGCTACAGTTCCTATTCCGCGCTCTGGCTGTTTTTACCACAGGTACTCAATTGATGCTCGATCGCAGCTCGATGGCAAGAACCTGAAGATCGGGACTAATAGTTGAGGATCAGGGTCCTGCGTCTGCCTTTTGCCAAGACTTGGCTAATCGAGCCACGCGGGCGTAGATTGAACATGAGATGAGCCAATCAGAGCGAGCTGTCATTGAATACAAAAGCTGGACATAACTGGGTCGACTCTTCCCCGGACGTGAGTCTAGAATGGGGTCATGGTGGGGTGCAAGCCAAATGTAGATTCTACCAGCATCCGGGCGATCGCTGGGCCAAAAGCCCCAAGGTAAAGTGTAACTGTACACACGGGTAAGACTTATGGGACACTGACGAAACCCACCCAGCCCGAGCCAGCCCTCTCCTCTTGCCATCGACGATTCTTCGCCATTTGCGACTCCTGATTCGCACGGGGTTCGCTCCGATGTCATCACAGCTCGCAGCTCACGAAATCCTTTTGAGCCTTTTCTTCTGGCTGGGTGCCATTACCTAGCATTTTTGTCAATTCTTGGGAAGATCAGGGTCCTCTTTGCTTGCTTGGGTCTCAGGCACAAACCTGGAGCATGATGATACCCCAGGACCATTTTTGGACCCCTCTTCCGTCATTCGACGTCAAATCTGACTGTGGGATCACGATCTCCTTGCCAAAGGAAGCCTCTGGAAGCCCTACGACCAAGAAACTTCTCGGCCGTGCTCCAGGCTCTGGCTCTCGCACTTGGGGAATGGAACCCCGAGTGGATGCAATTGAAAAATTATGCCTGCATGCATGCATTATCATTACCATCTACCGTTAAGGCAGCTCCAGTGGTATGGGTCGAATTCAATGGGCTTCTATTTAGTGACTAGTGATTATATTCGCTGGTGTGTCGTATATAATCCCCGTGGCATGATCACTTAATGCTATTTCCGAATAGAGAAAGGAGTCGAGTGTGATAATGCATAAAAACTTTTGGCTGGCTTGGCTTTTTGGCTGGGTTTGATCATTTTCACGAGAGGGAGGCAAATTATGGTTGATGGGCTGCCGTATTCGAGGCGGCTCTGGCTTGAGTCGACTTGGACGGTCTGCACCTTGTTTGTGTGGTTCTAGGCCCGAGTCTTTACCTTGAACGGTCTAGGCTTTGACTGGCTACCAGCAAGGTATCCCGCACACTAGGGGGACGTCAAAAGAGGCGAACAGAGGCTCATGCATTTTGGCTGCAAACGGATGCGGCCTTCCCGTCCTAGGCTGCCTTCGTCGGCCGTTCGATGCTCTGGCTAGATGAGATCGTCTGCTTCCATTGCAGAGCTTCGTATTCGTGCTGGTGATTATGATTGATGAATACATACATCTCAACGGTAGACTTCGGTTGATGGATAGCGAGATTCGATGGCCGCCGATGCGTGTGGCCGGCAGTCCTTTGCAACAACCAGTTTCGTGTTCTGAATCATTTCTATTGCTGTGCTTTTGTCCCGTAGAGTCATTCAATTACTAGTATCACTCAAGGTTGATTACACTGCGACAATTCGATGATGACATATAATGCAAATACATAAAAAGTTATGCTCTCATATAAATGCACAATTTGTAGTAGTATAGTGTAAGCTAGTCGATGCAGTCATGGTATAGTCCAAGATATACTGCACCACCGTATGATCAAGCATCGTGACCCCAAACAAAAACATATAAAAATATATAATCAACTAATCCTGGGATTAGATCTCTCGGAGATAAGCAATTCCCAATTCATCCTGGTTGCTGATCCCGGCTTGACAGTTCGTGCCTGGCAGGGAGAATGGGATTGTGTGAATAGTGGCAAAAGCCGACTCCTGACAGAGTCGGGTTCTAGCTGCGAACCACGTGGATCCGTCGAAAAGACGACTGCATTTCTCAAGTTTTAGCATCCTCGTGGAATGGCATTTTTGACTCGCCACCGGGACTCTGGGGGCGCTAACATCGAATTCTCCTCGAGATTCCCATCTTGCCTATAAAACCAGCGTCCCCATCCCCCTCCCCGATCCCCAGGTCGTCCCGCTGTCCTCGAGATCGGGAACACGCCAACACACCCAGCCGCGGCCAAAACCCTCCGTCCTTCACCGTTGGCTACACGCCCCCCTTTCCATCAACGGTCAAGTGTCTGAGTGGCTTTGAATGGTCACATTTCGAAGTGAGATTTCCAGGAACCTTTGCCGATCTCGCCTATCTCACCAGTCGCGTGTTCGCCTCCCATCTCTTGTCGGTTCCCCGAACGATTCTTTTCTCCACCATACTTGCTGCCACTATTGCGGTAGGCTCCACGCCGCAGCTCTTTTGGTGTTTATGAAAAGGAAAAGCTCCGAGTTGCCAGTTTGCAAAAAAGAAGACCAAGGGGTGGCTGGGGAGGATCTCACACCAACCTACCCACGGGCGAAGCCGAGGATCTTTATGTCCGGCACGACTAATCCGAAACCGCGAGCGTGACCTCCTTTATTTGTGACCCCTTGCTCCTGTCACGGAGGAAAATGTCCACTCGACTCTGGACACATTCAAAGATAAATTGAGGGACCGGGTGGCGAACAGCAACAGTTGTCCGACTATTGAGTATCGATTTCTCGACCAACACCTGGCTAAGGGCAGGCAGACGTGAACCCTGGACACGGTACTTTTGGCTGACACTGATGAATCACGACTCGAAATTTGACATTCTCGACGCAACTGGTTATTATCGTGAGGTGGCGGCTTCCGGACAAATACCAAACAACTCAAAACGGGGAACGAACTCGACTTTCGAATTACAATATGTCTACTGCCAGTGGTCATATTCTCCACACTACGAAATGATGCTTCAAATTCAATTTCATATTGGGACGAAAATAATGAAAGAGACGCTTCCACGTCCTGCAGGAACAGCGAATGTCTGTCACCCTTTACCAGACACGGACTTTCTATGCTGCTGAACAGGCCATCGAAGACAGAAAGGGACGAATGTAGGTCCGACTCAACTCGGTGCTGTCAAATCAGACTTCCTCATTTTGCATTTACACTTTGCCTTGTGGTTGATCACTAATCGTCGTGCCCGAGCATGACAATGTCTACCTCACCTTGACAGGGGAGCATGGATTTCCAGGTAAGGCGACGACTTCATGTTGTTCAAGTACAACGACGTCGGAATTAGACAGGCAATACTGCACCCATGGGTAGTGGATTGAGCCAATGTTTATAGAGTACAGTAGCCAATGAACATTCATCCATGTGTATTAATGCTTCATACGTCGCAACGTGGTTGTCAGCCCTACACAGGTGCATTCATCAACCATAAGTCACCACGTATCAATGGATACGCGAGTGCGTTATTAAAATTAGCAAACGATCGTAAACAGACTTGTGCATTCTGAATGTATATAATATTGGTCATATTCTTTTTGATTGAGTGTGGCTGTGTTTCAAAATGTTTTCTATAGGTACATGCATGACCTCGAATCTCAAGTGCCGTATGTCATATAATAATAACGCCAGCTACGCCTCTAATTGAAGCTTCCACTTTTGTGCGTCGCGTAGATTGCAACGTATCTTGCAAGACAGCACTTATTCAACAATATACAAAACTTGGTACCAGTGCAGATGGTATCAAATAATCTCTCGTCGCGAACTTCACGCTCCAGAGTAAACAGCAGTGACATATCGACCACATTCAACCCTCTGCTCAACGCTGACCTTTCTGCCCTTGGCACCCTCACCAATTCTCGTCGTCGTTCTCGGCGTTATTTGGAATCGGTGCTCCTCACCCTTGCGACCCTTCTCTGCATCTGCTGCACCACCATCGAGCGGTCTGAGGTAAACGGGCGAGTTCACATTATTTCGCTTGCCAGTGCCCAACTGGTAGTGCTCGTTTCCACCCCACCAAACAACGTCGGCACCCCAGTTGGTATCATTGACTGTAGAAGCCTTCGCTGAAGTATCGACCGAGGTCACGTTGTCCATCACAGCAGAGGCGTGCGTGGTGCCGACGCTGAGACGTGCCAGGCGAATTGGAACCACGGTGTTGTTCTTCTCGTCCCATTCAAAAAGACCCGATAAAGGCTTGATCTTGGTAGGACCGAGTGACACATGTGTCCATCGCCCATTTCCTAGACTGCCGTAGATTCCAGAGCCACACGCCCAGGTGTCTGCAGTGACCTGTCCAAGATTCCTGGCAGGCGCAACTTCCTTCTTTTCATCTTTGCCAGGCTGTCTAGCAATACGGGTTGCGTCGACCGTGAAGAACGAGTTTGCGCCGCCAGCAGCAATGGATGTCACGTGAGGTCGCTGGTTTGTCCCTTTGTAGATGGTGGTAAATGGGAGGGGAATTGGTCCATCTACATATGGAATTTCCTTCTCCGGCTCGAATCCCAGTTGGCCGGAAGAATTGTCACCGAAAACAAAGACCTTTCCATCCTTATCTAGTGCTAAAGAGTGAAAGTCTCCAGTTGCGATTTGTGATATTTGGAAACCCTTGAGCTGGGGAATCTCGTGAGGTTGGTCATACGGGCCCTGAGGGCGAGTCGCCCATGTAAGTCCCGGGATACCGAGTTGGCCTTGGGTGGGAAACTCGGTATTGCTGGATGCTGAAGAAAACAAGCGGCCCTTGTTTGTAAGGACAAGGGCATGATCTAGACCTGATGAAATATCTGTCACACGTTCGCCCCAAGCCAAGTTGGGTACGTCAAGCTTGCGGTACGATGCTGTCGAAGAATTTGACCACAGTCCAAGCCATGAAGACGGCTGTTCCTTGGAACTGCTCGACTGATCAGTGCTGGATACTGGCAGTGTGTAGATTGAGCCACCGTTGCTCAATGCCAGTATGCGATCTCTGGAGATCGCCAGCTTGACTAGATCCTTTCCCTTGAGGGTGACGAGAGGCTTTGGGTCCTTCTCTGAGAACCCTGTACCCCACTGAACCAGATCTCCCTTCTCTGTAATAGCAGCACCAAAGCTGCGATCCAACTTCACATCTCGAAGAAGCTGGCCATCAAAGTATGTAATGCGCCGGGGCGTCTTCACAACATTCTCAGGCGAATCTGGCGCAGCCACACGACCCGCGTTGGAGCCCCAAGCGTACACACCTGGATGTTCCCAACTCGTCCTCACCTGCAGATGCTGACTGCTGATAATGTCCCTGTTATCCTCGACCGTCTTGGGGGTTGGCCTCTCTTTTTCATAATGGATTGTCGCATGACTGGGCTTGGCGGGCTCAGTGACAAAAGCCGGGTATATAGTGACGATGAGACCAGCTCCGACAAAAGCGACTGCAGCTCCTGCAATGAATCGGCCGGCACTACCTCCTGGGCCGCCCAATGGTCTGGGGCCGCCTGGTCCCGAGCTGGCGTGTCGCAGAGTCTGTCGTCTAAAAGCTGGCGAACGTGGCAAGCCGCGTGAGAGTATGGGCGCCTGGCGCACCGAGAGCCTACAAGGCAACATGTCGACTATGGATGCGCTTCACGGCGAAGCAATTGTTGGATGAAGGAGAAAATTGAATGATGACTAACGGGAGACGAAGCTCAACATAATACTGAATTTTGCAAGTCAACACACACAGTAAAGTGGTGTCGTTTGAGGTTGAAGACGTTTTTACCGGGTATGAGAATGGTGAGGTCATGAAAATACCTTTATCATCATTGGAAGAAGCTCTAAATCTTCAGCTCCACTTGGCGATTCTTAGAGCTCTAGCGGTACCCAGGCAATCGCTGCAGGGTCTCTCCCATCGAACTGGAGCTGGCCAGTTTTGATTGAGCCCGCAGAACCCGTGGACCCCACCAAGAACACTGGACTCAGTGCTTGGAAGCTCCTGGCTCCCGCCAATGTTCAGCGGCTGCCGGCCAAAACTGAGCTCCGGCCCGTCGCCGGTAGGTACCTGAGGTAGGTACCTGCCGCTGGACCCCCGCTAAGGAAATATGGCCTGTGCCATTCGAGCTCCTGTCCATACCGATATCGACCTGCGCGCTCTGGGTTATCGTGGCATATTCCAAGCTAGGTGGGGATCGTGAACTGCCTCCCGACTACGACCTCAGCCCAGCAAACAGCGCCTACTTTCAAGATGTACGAGGATTCCTGGTACAGCTTCGTCCCCGAAGTGACGCACAAAAAGACTCCCTCCGTCAGCCAAAGTACTGGCCACAAGAGAAGAGAATCCCTCCTGCAACCGCTCAATGTACGTGCTGGCCTTGCGCACCTTAGCAAACAGCAAGGGTTGCGACGTATACATGTATGCTAATTGACCTGCAGGGCGCGAACCAAAATGAAGCCGTAGAGCCACTCGCAAATCTCTACGAGGAAGCCGATGCCACCGAGGGACCCCCCGAAGCGACACTACTCAGGAGAGCCAAGTCATACTCCGACTTTTATCATGTTGTGCGAGCCCAGCTTGTAAAGGACGCCAAGAAGAAGCGCAAGAAGAAGAGGACCAATTATCCTCTGGAGGCGCTGAACATTCAGAAACCCGAGGATGATATAAGCCAAAAGTACGAGGAGCCTGCAGAGTCCATCGACGACCAACTGCTCGAGGCAAGTCAGCAAGAGTACCTCGTATACCAAGACCAGCTCGCCCTGACCGACCGGCACCTCGACACGTTAATCGAGGATGCAAATGGAGCGCTAGAGGTGTTGGAGACTTTGGCGAGCTCCTTTCGCGCCGTTGAAACCCAGACCTCGTCTTTCCAGGCCCAATGCGATGACCTCTTGTCTGAGGAGAAGCGGCTTCAGAAGCTGGCAGATGAAGTCGGCACAGAACTTCACTACTATGCTTATTTGGACGGCGTGACTAGGCGACTGAATGCTCCTGGTGCAAGTCGTCTGGTTGACCACGAGAATTTCGCAGAGATACTGACCAATACGGATGCTTGCATTCGGTTCATGGCCAAGCATGTAAGTTGTCACTGCATTGTCATAAAGCCAACACACAGAGATGCTAACTATGTCCAGCAAACATATCGAGATGCCGAATCCTACTTGGCCCGATACCAGTCTTCTCTGACGAAAGCGCTTCATTTGGTGGAGAGTGGCTTCAGTAACCACCTTGAGCGCATATCAGCCGAGATCTCCAAGCAAATCATTTCAACACAATCCGAAGCTGCCCGCCATGCCCTAGCTTATGGGCGGTTTGAAGAGCTAGTACTTGAAGCTGACGGTTTGATCTCTAATGTTCAAAGAGTTATTCGGGCCTGCTTTGATCAATCTGGAAACCCGATCGCCGAACACAACTTTGACTATTACCACAACACCGCTGTCAATATTTTCTTGTCCTACTCTGCCATCAGAGATCGAGATCTAAAGCCAATGACGCAACACGACTTGGAGACGTTTCGCAAAGAGGCAAAAGAAGCCAATGCAGGCATGGCGTCACGAAATTTCATCAAGCAATGTTACGAAAGGTCATACGATGAGGCTGGTCTGTTTGCCAAGATCTTCTCCATCGACCCCCAATTCAGTATGGACGCTCAGTCGGCATACGTTGCAATGAAAGGCTCGCAAAAGACTTTGGTCAACATTGCCAATGTGGCGCCTATAGCCAATACACTCCAATCTAGCCTGCAGACCAGCGACTTGCAGACTGTCTGCAACCTACTCGGATGGATCACTAACGAATACTTGCTCTTGGATTATGATGAAGAGGTTTCGCGCTATGCTCAGCACTGCCAAGAGCTCACAGCAAGACTTTTGATGGACCATCTGTGGCCTATCGCGGACACAGCTTTTGAAAACGAAATCACGCAGTCCATTACGCGACAAGCTGTTTCGCCTGATACCATAAAGATTGGTCCAGTAGTGAATGGCGTTGCCTCATCCAACGCACACCCCCTGGCCAAGAAAGCTCTGGAGCTTCTTGTGATGTATGATCAGGCAATGCCAAAGGAACGCAGCGTAAGTATCTTTCCTCATCCGATTCAAGATTTGAGAATGCTAACCCAGCGTAGCAGAGGTCAAGCTCCGTGGTCTTCAAAATTGTCCATGAGACAATACTTGCATTGCAAAGAATCGAAACACGCATCAAGTCTACCAAATCTGCAGATCCCGACCCCGACCCTGATCTGTTTATGATCAAGAACCTTCTCATTGTCAAGAATGAGCTTGTATCACTTGAAATTGGTGATGTTCGCTCCCAGACGACTGCAAACATGCAGCACTTTGGGCAGATTTGGGATGCTCTCTCGCCACAGAATTGGATGGGTCTATTTAGGGGCATCCTGGGCGGCTCCTTGTCCCTAGGCCTGTGGTCATCAGCCCCGGCCACAAACAATACCAAGCCGGCCAACATCAATGATGGTGTGCAGGACGCTAGTGAAAAGTTGGATGAGTTATTGCGCCAAAGTATTTATGCATTCACGCAGCGATGGGGCGCCTTGGTGAATGCAGCGAGGAGCGGCAAGAGAGGTGCAAAGACCTCGGCACAAGTCGAAACGGAGCTGAACGAGAAATTATTGACTGCGTTTGGCGGGCAGCCAGAAGTGGTAGGCAAGCTGAAGGAGGCTATTCAGATCAATGCGCAGGCACAAAAAGAGATTGGTACGAAGCGGTGAAACGATGGTTGAAAGGGTAGTACCCTCTATAGACTAGACTCATAACAATGCTCTTCGAGGTCTAGATCTGATTGCATGTACGATGCAATGCCAAGGAGCGTGACTTGTTGATGGTGAATAAACTACTTATGTCCTACATGTCAAGCAGAGCTGCTTCGAATTCGTATTAGTGTCCGTGGTGAAAATCAAAACGCCTCTTTTGCATGCGGCAAGCCCAAACCCCTTGCGCCGTCCCTGGTCTCATTATAACTACCCAGATGATTTGATAAGAAGTTGAAACGGGTATAATGCGGGTATCTAAAATGCAAATACAATATACGCGACCTAGACAAAGGGTTCTGAAAATCGAGGATCATTAACTTCCTCCCGCACTTCGTTTCTTCGATCATTTTCATGAGAAAGTGGACCAACGAATAATTGCTCGACATCGCTCGAGATGTGTTTTACATCTACAATGTCACTAAGCGAGAATATTTGTTAGAATGATCTTCGGTAGAAACAATTGTCACATTGGAATGGAAATCAGTAGCAAGACTTACCGATCATCTTTCTCCCCGAAACGGTCGAGATAATCCAAATGCCGACCGCCCGCTTCGCTGTCGCCGAAGCGGACGAAATGCAGGGTAACCTGCTGCCGGGTGAGACGCCGGCGAGCGACCTCGTCCATAAGGTACTTGACGGCATCCTCGACGTGGCAAGCCTTGTCCGGGTCGTTACCCCAATTGCCGTCTGTGAAGATATACACGCTGACGTGCTTGCGGGCAATGGGGTTAATGTTGAATCCCATCTTCTTGACGGGAAGCCGGGGGATGATCTGGTGCTCGATCAGCGCCGACAGGCTTTTTGCCATCATTGTCCGGTCATGCTCGTAGCTGTGATCCCTCACGGCCTTGACCAGCTTACGCGTGGACCGGGCGCGGTGGACGTCGCGCGGGCGTGACGCAAAGGCGAGCTCAACACGGTTCGGGTCCAGGCGCTTGGCGATGGACGAGAGTGCCTGGAACCCCTCGAGCACAATCTTCTTGTGTGATCGCATGCTGGTAGAGTCGTCAATGAAGAAGAACTGGTCACGGTCGCGCAGGTTGCGCGTGATTTGGTCAATCAGGTTCTTGACCGTTGGGTCGATGACTTTGCTATTCTCAGCATTGGCGGTAAAGCTGCCCAGCCAGCTGCTACTTCTTCCGTGATCGAAGAAGGTATTGATGCTGCGGATGCTCTTGAGACTTGTTGGTGTGGTGTCACCATTGTCGCTACTCGCCGTCATCCACGTCGACCGCCGTCGGGTTGAGAGACTAATGGTAGGGCTTGAGGGTTCGTTCAAAAGGATGTGATTGAAGCGGTCTATTAGTGTCGACGCCTGATCCCGCTCGGATGACTTTGGGAGCAACATATGTTGCTGTACAATATCGAGAATCTGCGGGGTGATGCGGTCTTGTCTCTTGTCATTTTGGCACATTGTCTTGATGAAGCTGTGCATATCTTCAATGGCCGGGAACTTTTCTGTCCCGGCGTGGAAACAGCCCTCAAAGTCCGTCTTGCTGAATCTCTTCAGTTTGGCGTGTGCAGCTTTCCGCTTGTCAAAGTAGTCTGTTATGAGCTTTTGACCGCCCGCCACGTAAGCAGCGGCAGCGCTCAACACAGCACCGAAAGAAAAGATGTCGGCACCTGGGGTAATGAGACTGATGCCTTTGAATTTGTTTCGCACATTTGTGCTGACTTCGGGAGCACCTGGCAAAGATATCAATTTCCGTGATCATCATATGTCAGGCTCGGGTAACCTACTGAAGATCTGGTTGCCGTATTTGTTAGGCCCTTTGGCTTCGCCACTATTGCTTCTGGTTTTCCTTGCACGACTGAACAAGCCAAAGTCGGCGATCTTGGGCTGGAAGTCATAGGGAGAGCCTGACGAGCCCTTCATCAAAAGGATGTTGGCGGGCTTGATATCTTGGTGGATACTGTTGTCCTGGTTAGCTGCATGCAAACAGAAAGCGCGACCTCCTAGGTTTGCACTTACCCTTGGATAATATCCTTCATGTGGTTGTCGACGCTCATCAGTTGGTGGATTCTGTCAAGACCCTGTAGTGACATGGTGAGGCTTTCCCAAAAGATTTGAATGTCTTTCACAGTTGCTGGTGGTGGCGTGTTCTCAAAAAACTCTTTCAAGTCGCCTCCATCGGCAAAGTCTAGGATGATGAAACCTTGCCCATCTTTGCGAAAAGAGCCATAAAAGGTGACTAAGTTTTTGGAAGGACTTTGACGGAGCATGGTCAAAGCCTCCACTTCTGTATCATAACGATCCTCGGCATGCTTGAGCTCATATTGCTTGAGGGCAAAGAATCGCCCTTTTGGATCTGGGGTCTAATACCTTGTAAGCATGGATTCGGATTGGTCTAATATTTCAGAACTCACCAGGCCATTGTAGTCATCATTGATCTTGATCTTATGAACAAGAGACTCTCCGCGTTGAACGATAGTTTCCAACTCGATAGGGAGGATACAACCATTATCCAACAGGGTCTTATGGAGCCGGTGCGTTTCAAAGCGATGGGGGAAGAAAATCCATTGGGCCTTTTTGAGTTTCTCAAAGTCGGCGTCAGCACCACGGTTCTGCACGTCCCAACTCGTCGGAGGGTCGACCAAGGGCCATCTGCTATCGTCCAGGCCGTCGGTAAGGATGAGACCTAAGAAACGTCGGGTGGTCGCGGTCGAGACCAGAGCAGAGAAGATGCGCAGGTAGGCGTCGTTAATACAAGTAGCATCAAACGGCAGTGGCTTGTCGTAAGATCGCAAAACCTTGTTGATCTTTTGAATATTCCAATACTTGGTCAATTCAGAATACGGTATGTAAGTGAGCGAGTTCTCCCGCAGATCCTGACCAATGTGGTTGACTCGTGTCGTTGCCACCCACCGGGCGAAGTCGTCCCCCGGCTGAGCATCTACATTCTCTGCCATTGGAACAGAAAAGGTGCTCGGGATTGCTTATTATTGGTGGCTCGGCGCCAATGGCCGCTGCTAGCTTGTAGTTATACCCTGGACGTATACGAGGCGAAGAAAACGTAGTTCAGCTGCGGCAATCGTAAATGAGACTATAACATATCATTCGTCTCGTAGAGAAGAGCAGAGTTTAGTGAAGGTTTTCAAACATAAACGAATAACGAAAGTAAAGAACACAGATTTCCCAAGGCTGAAAGATATATATTATTTTTGCAGTGAAAATGCAATGTCCTTGCGGCTGACATTATGGGGGCTGAAATTAGAACTGGTAACGTTGGAGAAATGGCCAGACGTTGTAGGTGAGTGTGCTGCCAGGACTATTTCCAGCGCCTTGGGGGCTGTGTAATTGCAGATTGGCCTTGCTAGAGGTACGACCCTGGCAAGGCAGTATGCTGAAAACGGAGTGGTTTGTGAGGCGCTCCGCCTGGCTACACCTATGTAGGTACCCCTGCCACCAATAAGAGAGCACCTTGCCTGCAGCTGATCTTTCTCAAGGAGGGGGGAAAGACCTCCGAAGGATTCTCTACCTAGGTGGGTGGACGAGAGGGTGGAGGGCGTGCTGACAATATTTACCACAATCGCGGGTTGAACCCCTGTTCATGTCGGCGAGGTTATTTTACGCGAGATTCAAGAATCCTTCGGGCGTTATCAAGACACCAAATATATCTGGTATGTAGTATTTTATGCGACGCTTCAAAGTCCTAGTAGCTAGGTATGTGGTATACAACAAACCTTTGGACGACGAACCTTGACAGCTCACTGCGTCTTCTCTCCCATGAGCATCATGTCGCTGCCGTTTTTGGCTTTCCTGTGTCGCCGTGCGACCCAGTAGATGAGGCCCCAAATGATCATAATCACCACCGTCAAAGGTACAATGGTCATGAAGAACAGCTTCATACCGCCAGGCCGAGCTATATAATCTGTCCCCAATGTTCCATCCTCGTCCCACTGAATCGCGCCGCTGCTGAAAAAGGTCTGGATTTGCGTCAGGCCAGCCGTAATAATGTGTCGAACAAAAGGCCAGCCGTATCTTACTGCAACAAAAGTTCCGGGGAGGAAAATCAGCGTGAATATCGTGATTACATGCATCGACACCGTCTCGTGTTCCGTTTTGACGGCCATGCTGTGCATTTGTTTTGTCCAATCTTCCATTCTGTCGGCAGAGTCTTTCGCTGTGACAGCAAAGTGCTTAGATACTCGAGCACTTTCGTACTGTAATGCAGCACCATACTAAAGAGTAGAGTTACTAAAAGGAGTTCATGCAGATGTGAGGAAGTAACTGTGGAATGAGAATTTACCATGGCCTTATCATTTTCCAGCATGTGCGCGACCGTGTCCAGGCGATCTCTGTGAACAGCAAGATCGCTCTCAACTGCACCAATCCTCTTAAAGAAAGTCGAAATGCGACTCCTCAGATCGCCTGCTTTGATATGCTGCTTAAATTCATCAGATTCAATAATCTCCCGATAGTGCTTTTTAATCTGTCCCAGTACGCCCAGGTTTTGCCCAATGACCATGATGGACTGTTCAAGTTCTGAACCCCATCGGTTCATTCTCTGGAACTCTTCAAAGGACAATTTCTCTTCAAGGTCATACTCGACCAGTTCGCTTTCGTGACTGTTGCGCTGTCCCATCTCAATGTCATCGTCCTTGTTTGACTGAGAGCTCGACGCTCTAGTAAACATGCCGGCAACAGACTGGCGAAGACTTGATGTCCGACGTCTTGGCGGAGATCTCAACGTGATGGGACTTGATGGAAGGGACTGTTCGTCTGCTGCTCCCGGTGTTTCCGGCGTACTTGTGTCAATTTGGGTAAGGAGACGTGTCGGCGGCCTCGAGTCTCGACCGAAGGTGGTTTGTCTTGGAAAAGTCCCTTTCCTAGAGGCCGCTGGTGAAGTCGTCGTACTCCTCCGAGAAATGTCCATCTCGATGGCCATGGGTGTCGTGGCAGCAACAATGGGAGCCAGTTTCCCTTCGATGGACTTTTCTCGCACCTTTGTCTCAAAGTACTCGATGTAGTCCGCCCAATTCTCAGCACACCACTCGACTATGATAAGCTGAACTAAAAGAGTTGCAGCGAATGACTTTTCAACATTCGTAAACAGGCTAGGTTGCATTTCAGGGTTATTCAGGGTTTCCTGATGAATGCGCTTCACTATATTTGTATCGGCCTTAAGCACGATGAAGAGCGTCTGCCCGCTTACCACGTCAAACGTGTGGCACAGAGCTGTCTGACGGAGAGGCCATGGGTTGCCCGCGTTAGGTGCGTCGGTAGCTTCTACCGACAACAGATTGAATGCACACTGGATTTGGCGGCCGGACCTGCCAAGACTGGGTACAGTGAATTGGGGGCTATCTGGATCCAGATAGTCCTCATGCTTGAACATAGCATGGGTTGGTGGTTTTGAGCTGGGATTGAATGCCATGACCAGGTCCAGGAACGAAGGCATTACCTGATGATGCGTGAGAAGCATTAACAATTGCTCTCTGGTGCATCCTAGAGCGGACTGTGAAGAGCGTGATTGCAAGAAAATGAACCGCCAGAGAGGTTCAGACGTCTTTGTCAGATAGGCCGACAGCATATCCAACGACTCTGGCTGCGTATTCTTGAATCTGAGTTCTGTATGGAAGCAAGTACCTTAGTCAAGTACCTTCATAGTGGGCCAGTAAATCTACCTTGAGTTCGCTCATTGTGGACTATTGTGTCTAACAGGTACAGCGATCTGTAAGATGCATGGAATATGTTCTTTTGTTGCAAGCGTTGGCGATATCTATCCGCAGTATAGATGGAGGTCTGTTTCCTGACAACATTGCTCGGGTACAATTGATATTTTTGTCGCGACTCCTCGAACTCGACCGTGTGGTCAGGTGCTGTGGCCATGGTTTCAAGTGACTCGCGTCTCTGGGTAATCACATAACCAAGCACACTGCCCAACAGACGATTCGAGTCGATTCGAGTCGATTCGGAGAGGATCTGTACCTACTTGAATGCCCGTACTCGATACTCATGCCTCGATCATATATAATCGACACGCGTCAGATCAGCGCCAAGGATTGAGTAATGCGCCAACAACTCGGGCGTAATTCGAAATCGCGTTCAGTATTATTACCAGATATAGCTTGGAGGAAGGGTGGATCAGGATGCCACAGAGGATGAAGTGGAAAAACCCAACATAGAGAGGAAGGACCAATGTGGCGGGTGCAGGATGACGATCCTTCGGCCCCCAACCCGAAAGGCAGGGGTCCGTATGGAGGAGGTACTACTGTCATTTGTACAATGGTTCACATGCATCGTGGCTGTGGCTTCTGTGGGCTCCCTCGCACCACAAACACTCGTGTGATCAACCGCCCAGTCAAAGCTGATGTTTATTGATCATTGGCTGCATTGCGAAGTTCTAGTCACCAGCCACACATTTCAGCCCTCCAAGGGCCTGAAAGAACGCCTTCTCAGGTCGGCGCATTCTCGGTCTACAGGCATCTTTGTCCTTTTCGCCGCCCGCTGAGTTTCGAATTCCGAATTGAATCAAGCAAATGGATTCTCATCGCGCTTCGCCCACCGGTATCTCTCCAGATAATCAGGGTTCTTCTCTTCCTAGTTCCCCAGCAAATATCAGCAAGACTTCCTGTTCAACTGAAATTCTTCCCTCTCACCTTTGTCAAGTGTCTAGGAATGGAGACACGGTAGAAATCTTCATCAACCGCCTACAACATCATTAGTCTCGAGGTCATCTATTGCAAATCCTTGTATGGACCTACCTCGCATTTTATGTGTTTGCGATAAGATTCAGCAGTGAAGATGTCGTGTAGGTATCTCAACAAGCCGGCCTGATCAAGGCGATACCGTGACACTTGTTCTGATACCCAGGGCATTGGGGCGACGAACACTTGACAAAAGATTGATTTGTCTCTTCAAATGAACCCGAGAGGCGGGAGGGAATTGCTGTGAAGAGTACGCCCAGTGATTGTAGATTGGGGGAGCCTTACGCACTATATACTATGTGCATCTGCCCCCGGCGGGAGGGTGCTTACATTAAGCCAGGGTCGGTGCATACCGAAATTATGATAACGACCTACCTGAGGTTAGTCGGTATTTCCAGTCCATGAGAGGGTTGCCCAATCCTCAGCCTTATCATATCGGCCCAAGTTGCAAAATTTCGGATGTGGGATGAGCTCTGATTTATGGCTTGAAGGATTCTGAAGAATGCCCCCAAAGTCCGTTTCGTCAGGCTCACTTTGAACGCCCTGCAGCCCCAGCCTTATCACTGTATCACCCTG
Organism: Neopestalotiopsis clavispora; assembly: GCA_014621435.1. Taxonomy (NCBI): domain Eukaryota; kingdom Fungi; phylum Ascomycota; class Sordariomycetes; order Amphisphaeriales; family Sporocadaceae; genus Neopestalotiopsis; species Neopestalotiopsis clavispora. Next base: position 170,303 of record JAANBA010000009.1, read on the forward strand.
CCTCGCACGAAGGGTACCGGATGTGCATGCGGGTGCTATTATTGCTTACGACATTCTCCAAGATGTGTATCATTTTTTTGGGGAAGGCTCTTTTACGCTGGAATCACTAATTTGTCAAGTCAAAGCAGGGCGATTTTGGTATTTGATCAATATTGTGTCGTACATATTAACAAGGCGGTATATTATTATACAAATGCTTGCAGCCCCGTAATGGCACGACCTATTATCAAACCTGGACATTGTCAGCAGTTGTAAGGGTTGCATAACCCAGAGCATGGAATCAGACTTACTGTGGATATCGCTCTGGCCTTCGTATGTCTGGGTAACGAATAAGTTGGCTACGTGCCGACCAATGCCGTACTCGTCGCTGACGGCGTTACCGCCAAAGACTTCTTGCAATACTCTAGCATTCCACAGAGCCTTGTCACAGTTCTGTCTCTTAATCATGGAGATCATCTCGGGCGTAGCCTTGCCTTCATCCTTGAGTCTTCCGACCTGGATTGCGGCCAGTGTACCATAGGCGGCATCAGTTGCGGCATCGGCCAGCTTCTTTTGCACAAGCTGATACTTGGCAATAGGGTTGCCCTTGAACTGCTTTCGCTCCATGGCATATGTCCTGGTTCGCTCAATGCAGTCCTCCAGGGCGCCCATGGTGCCCAACGCAATACCGTAACGAGCGCTGTTCAGGCAAGTGAAGGGGCCAGTCAAGCCTTCAACATCGGGAAACATGTGGGCTTCGGGCACGGGGCAATCGTCAAGGTGGATCATTCCAGTGATACTCGCACGAAGGCCGTTCTTGTTCTTAATGGCAGGCGTCTCGAGGGTGCCAGGGGGACAATCCTTGCGCTCGATCAGGAAACCTCTAATTTTGCCCGTCTCTTGCAGTTTTGCCCAGATCATGAGGACATCGGCGATTGGGCTATTGGTAATCCACGTCTTTGAGCCGCTGAGCAGGAAGTAGCCCTTCTTTGTCGGATGCGGTCGAGCCGTCGTCTCCATGGAGCCGGGATCACTGCCGTGATTCGGCTCGGTTAGGCCAAACGCGCCGAGCAGCTTGCCCTGGGCCATGCCCGGGAGGAACTTGTCCTTCTGCTCGGGAGTTCCAAAAGTGTGTATACCGCCCATGACCAATGACGACTGTACCGACATGCCCGATCGGTAGCCACTGTCGACGCGCTCGACGGCTCGTGTGATTAGACCGGAAGCGACCGTGCTGGCGCCGGCGCAGCCGTACCCGTCGAGGTTCGCACCGAGCAGGCCGAGTTCACCCATTTCGGAGAGGATCGCGGCGTCGTAGTTCTCGTCACGGTAAGCCTCTGGAAAAGCACATGGCTCGTGTTAGTGAAACATGTCATGACGGCGTTGCGATGCGATCAGGTCAACATCATCTTGTGTGTGCGCATGGCCTGCTTACGGAGTACACGAGGAAGCATCCGCTCCTGGCAGTATCTCTCTGCCGTCTCAGAGATGGCAAGTTCCTCCTCGGTCAGCAGCGACTTGCTGTCCAGCGGGTCTTGCCAGTCGAACTTGACAGAGCTCGCAGACGCATAGGTACGCGAGGCCCTGCAAGTCTGCTTCAGCGAGGTGGCCAATGGCCGGGTGCATTGTCGAATCGCGGGTCGAAACATTGTGTCTTGTGCTCGTCAATGGCAATCAGAGGAAAAGAAGAAGATGAAGAAAACAGATCAACCCCAGAAATGAGACACCTCCATCGTATATCCGGGCCGGGTCTGGTCTGTTTCCCCATGATTTCCAGGGCCCGGGTACATGATGATTGAGGTGCGGGGCCGAGGTTGTCCTCCAGCGTAGCACTACCGCAATGCGCTTAGTGACGACAGGCAAGACAGGGGGGACGTTGGGGTTCGCTATTATAGCGTGTGCGGGCGGCGACCAGCGTTCCGGTATTCGGCAGCTCGGGATACCCATTCGTCCCAATATGGTATAAAGTGACCGCTATAAGTCAATGGAAGGCAGCGAACCGTTCCTATGCTCTTAGTCATGATGTCGGGACCTTTTGTAGTGTTCAATAATCATCTCCTCTCATCGGAGGATATACCTAGGTAAATACGGCATCTATTAACTTTTGGATGGAATGACTTTGTGATCTGGCCGGCCCTGGAGTCGTACGGAGACTTTGCTGTAACGTAACTTGCACTACGTACCTTTTAACCTTGGTCAAAAGTCGGCATAAACTAATGGTCTTGCTGTTGGTTTTCGAAACTCACTATGTTCGTGTAGCTGAAATGCTATGATTCGTGAATACATCGAAGGGCTTATATTCGTGGAACCTTGGCTCAATGGGCTTTATAGTAGGTATACATGACAAGGCACACGAGCACACTCTCTGCATGGAGCCACGTTCCATCACCAGCATATAACTTGACGCCTTGCATCGCAGGCGGTACCTACGTCTTCTTGTGCAAAGATACCCGAAGATACAACAGTGAGCATGGCGTAATGACCAATGTAGGACCGGAGGTCGAGTAGCAGCAAGTATCGTAGGAATAGACATCAAAACAACATTGGCTCTAAAAAACTCCTGGTTGAGTAACGGCAGCCACTTCTTTGGCACATGAGCCAAGCTTCAAGTCTGGAAGCGGCGGATGATCACGCGAGCGATCATAATTGGGAAGGCTCAATATGTAGTACAGCCGTTTTATGCATGGAGATAGTGAAATTCGCAGCCACAACCCGAGCTTAAAGGGTACTTGCCTGTACCTGATTCCAAAAGCGTAGAGTCTTTCGGGTTGTAAACGTTGGAAGCCCCAGTCTGGCAGTTTGCATGCAGACCTGCATGTCAACATCTCTCATGCCGATCATAACCTTGATATCCAATCCCATCTCGATCCCGTTGCTACTCCTCCTGAACCAACGGCATCATCTAATCGGCCCTCATGGCGCCGATATCACCTATAAATCGTACCCCTCGAGCTGTTCGAAATATTGAATTCTTCTATACAACTAAACACATCTGAAAGTTCGTCGATGGAATTCGGACTTAGTTTTTAGAAATCTTCGGAAGCAAAGACCCTCTCTGTCACGAACATTCTTCCATCCTCCCTAAGCATGCGCTGTCTAAGCCCGACGAGGTGCCTCACCGAAGCATCACCGGGGTGCCTCGCCGAATCGAAGTTCTGCCAAATCCTAGGAACAAGATCCACCGAAGCTGCTAATGATCATGTTTTGGAGACACCCTATGAACCAGATAGAGAAGTATTTTCGCCATCACCAATCGCTCCGGGCGCCCTTTATCGGGGCAAGACTGCCCCTGATATCATACAGCGTTTTGCAAACCTACCCTCGTTGAATATTGATCTGTCCTTCGAGGGCCCATACCCTTGCGTGTTTGAGGACACGGACAGTGTCTCCGAGGCGGCCAATGTAATGACAGGTTGCGGGTCGAAACAACCTGATACCAGCGACGCACTTTTCGCCTTCCAGCAGACCCGGAACACCGTCCCGAGTCAAGTAGTGTCGCCCACCGAGTCTAGACTGGACTACACACCGTCACATCCAACAACCTTCGGCGAGTATCAAGATGACCAAGGCGATGACTTCGCGGAGCCATCAGAGGCCAATGGTGGCATAGTCTCAGCCTGGCTGACTGGCTTGATAACGCCTTCCTACAAGCCTGAGATGCAAAAGGCCCCAACTCTGCCAGCACTGCAACGGCTCAAAACAGGAAAGGAATACGTTGAGCCCGGTAATCTTGGGGTGGTTGAGTATTTGACAGCCGTTGCCAGTCAGCGCTCACTTCCAGAAGGCGAATCGAGTATCGAGCCTCCCCGTGGGAAACCCATCGTACTTTCCGACGACATCTCGAGCTCTGGATCAGAGAAGACGTCGCCGTCAACAGACTCACCACTTTCGCCAGTTCGTGCGAACTTGGACGACATATACCACAACTTCTCACCCGAGTATTTTCAGATGAGATTTGAGTCTCGATATGATGGACCTCCCAGCCCTACAAGAGACCAAGAGTTGGCAACACTTGACCCAATGTTGTCGCCAAAGGTCGTCCCAAACGAGTTTCTCCCCAAAAAGCCTCGTGACAGTACGTTGGGAACGATTAACTGGGAGAAGAGCTGGTACAAGCACAAACCTCGGCGCGCACACGATGTATCCGAAGTCACCTCCCCGGACTACTCCGTTCACGCGCACGCGGTCGATCTCTTTTCGATGGCGGGTTTCAACAGCGATAACAGCGGTGATGATAACCCTGCCGAAAATACCGCGAAGCTGGATGCGGTCAACCTGCCGAATGCACTGGCGTTCAAATCTTGTCCCGAATTAGGCAGCGCTGGAGATGTTGAGGTCAATAAATCAACGTCCAAGATGGTATGGTATGCTACAGACATGTTCAGAGAAATTGACTGACCAGTACAAGAGCCAAATCCGTCACAGGAATCGTTATGGCATTCGAAAGGCCTTTCGCTATGTGAAGAGAAAATTCAGTGGCGCCTCAACCAATGTCTCCATCAGATCCGATTTTCCAGACTTCCCACGCGGAGCAGCGCGTCGTATCTTATCACGAGATTCCACAGACATTTATCAGTCGTCGGAAGAAGAAACCCAAGTTTTCAATACTCCTGTCAGAACACCATTGGAGCCACTCTCTCCTTTGAAGGAAGACTTGGAAGGCGTAAATGATACCTACAATGACGCACCGACCATATTCAGAGCAAGTGTCCTCGATGAAGACGATGACATGTTTCGCCCCTCGGTCAGCCCTTCCGTTCTTTTGAACAAGTCGACAGCACGCTCAACACCAGCGAGACTAGGACCAAGAAGAAGAACGACAACGAAAAGTCGCTTGTCTGAAGTCACCACACCGGAAGACTTGGCTACATCTGATCCTTTCCCAAGCCCTTACAGCCTGGAAGTTGACCACGACTCAGCAGACTGCGCAGTCGTGGATAGTCTTACTGACGAGGAGGCTCATTTGTCCCCTCGGTGGCAAACGACCGGCCACTACGGTTCAAACCCCGGGCTTTTGTCGACACCAAGCAGTGCGCAGCATTACCGCTCGTCACCAATACTCTTGGGAGAAGCTCACTTCCCGCAAAGACCCGGCCTGGAGCTCAGAAGGGCCATCGAAACCATGTTGGAGGATGCGTCAGACACGCATCCAGAATCAAACACCGCTGAGAGGACGCTTGGGGCTGACACAAGTGGTACCGAATTCTACAGATCTTTGGATTCACAAGCAGTTGATACTCTGGAAAGTAGAGACAGACAAGCTGGAGCAGATTCGAGGCCAAGTAGTCCACCTCTTCTGTCGCTTGGACCAGCTCTGATTCAGCAGCATCCTGCTCGTACGGGTACCGGACCAAGTTCTGATGCAGACACTTCCGATACTGCAGCCGCTAAACGCGAATCATGCCACCCAGATACATGGAATTCTTTGAGAGGCGAGCCAGGCGACTCGGATCCATTTTGCCCACCAACGTGCAACTCTGATAAGCCAAGCCCCCGCTCATCATTGTAGCATTGAAACTGATCGTGGACGCAGGGAAACACTGGAACGGATGGAGCTACAAAGAGGTTGAGCTGGATCTAAACCTCGATTAGAATGATCAAGAAGATGGCGCGCATTGGATGAGCCACTTCTCGATGAAAGCTAGATTGTATCATCATTACGTATAGAAGATACTCTCATAGACTGTTTTACCAATACACAAGGGTTTTCAACATTGCACATGATTGAATAAGATCGTTCTATACCATGAAGTACGAATCACTTGTTGAGGGTCTAAAATCTTAAAATGGAACCATGTCACCCTCTCAGTATTGATACACCGAAGGAGTACGATGATGAAATTGCTAATGGCGGGATCATTGCTTGTATGTTTTGCAGAGCCGAGGTAGGCCGTATCACGGATGCCATATGTCCTTCTATATGTTGCTCAATAGCCTACGATTACTTCTCTACTATGGATCTTTGGCAAGAACCCGAAGAATCAACAAATCACAGCCATGACCGTCTGATTTCCTCAGATACTTGGCTGACCCTCGATGGGTATTAATCAGATCGATCATGAGATATCGGAATGACGTTGCGGTCACTTCCAAAAGACTGTTTAGAACGTACGTGGTTAACTTCTGTAATACTTTTGCAAAGTCGAGCAGTGGCCTCTGTGACCTCTGCGAACAGGGTATGGCTCACCAGCATAGGGCTGTCCGCGCCAGCAGTGTGACTGGCAGCACGTCTTGGTTGCAGGCGGAGGAGGCGCCTGCGGCTGCAATGGTACGCATAGCGTTGTAGTTGCTGTTATTACAGGAATGACTGCGGTTACCTGCGCGTTGGAATACGCACGTCCTGATGTATGTGTCGGCATTGCCCATTGTTGGTTGTGGGCGGGACAGGTCCAGGTGGTATAGTGTTGGTACTCGGGCTTATAGGTCCACGACATGGTATGGTCAGCTAGGTGGGTGTTTCTCTGGTTATGCGCTTTTCTGTTAAGATACGAATCTACGCGAACTGCGTTGCTTGGTCAAAGGGAGCATGGTCCTGCTAATTGACGAGAGAATCCCAGCAGCGGCAAAGGTATTTATATACATGATTTGTTTTTACGCCTGAATGACAGTCGAAGCCAGTGCTTTTGCGCTGTTTCGAAATGTGTCCGTCGACATGATAACGATCTCCTGGAAGTGATGAAGATCTTGTTGTATCAAGAGTCGATCAAAGTGCCACTCAAGACAGAGAGAATGACGACCTCCAAAAACTTCAGGTACATACACCTCAAACGTTCAAAGCTATGTCTCCTATCGCTGGCTGCCAGGGTTCTTAGTACTCAAATGCCATTTCCTGGCGAGTGCCGAAGTATAAGCCTCGAGAGCCCCACTAGTATAAATGCGCCCAAGCATATTGACCACGCACAGACCACAACCACGTTGACTTGCAAAAGAAGCTGTACTCGAGGCGAAGACCGCCAAAACACTGACTGCTCTGCAAAAGGATATGGTGATGTATCCAGATATTGCGTGCACCGGCAAAAATTTGAACACTGTCGGATTCAAATTTAGACCGCGTTGGCACTTGGAGATGAGATTGAACCTCCAACATAGAACCAGATAACTCTAGTCTCACGCATTAGACCACTCTGCCACTGCGCCCGAGGGGGTCGATGAAAAGAATTGTGCCCTATCGTCGAATATTCCGTATCATTTTGTTGGTGGAGCAGTTTTGGCAGTTCTCTGGGCGTTCTCTGTCCTACAGCTTCCAACAGCCAGCAGCTCCGCACCCACACGGGTTCGGCTGGGTGCTAGACCCATCCATGGACAGGGATAAGCTCTCCACTGCTACGCTGGCGGCACCGTCTAAACTTTGCTGTCACGGACATCATAACTCACCATTTCTGCCTTGTTTCGTCAGTGTCGCACGGGATCCCGTGAGCAGCGGCAAGTCAAAAAGAGGACTAAAAAAAAGAATTGTAGCGGGTGATTGTAAACTATCGCCAGCATAGCATCACGTCACCTTTTGCTTGTGCTCTGGTTCCGTTGGCTTGAACAAAGTCCACGACACACGCACACACTTGACACACAAACGCCCTCCACTATTACGCCGCATCTTTAGCAGTGCTACTGGTGGCGATCCTACGCTGAATTTTGATACGCTGACAAGGTGCCGGCACCTTTTTTTTGCTTTGGGCGCCGCTACATTAGCCTCATCTGCCCAGTGGTTGTGGACTTTGTGGTACCCACCTCTGGCCAGACAACGGGCAGTGGAAACGGGGATCAGCTCTCAACAGGCCGGCCCAGACAGCAAAGCAATGCTCGGATGAGGTGAAGGCAAACCACCACGGCATCTCTCGAAACAGAAACTGTTCTACGCATGGCGTGAACTACTCCTTCCTTGCTTTTTTCCCCCCGGCTCTGCTCTCCCAACAGTGCCCGCACCGCAGCAGCATGGAGCTCGGCCGCTCGGTAGTGCCACCGGAGACTGAACATACTCACACCATCATCTGGCTGCACGGCCGTGGTAGTACAGCACAGGAGACGGCTGAAAATCTGTTCCTACTCAGAGACACGTCTCGGCGCACCCTCAGCGAGGTCTTCCCCTCGGTGCGCTGGGTCTTTCCGCAGGCTGAATTGCTCTATTGTGAGCGTGATGACCAGGACTGGTCGCAGTGGTTCGATGTCTGGAACGTGCTCGACTTCTCCGACGGGGAGGAGATGCAGGCTCCCGGGCTGCGCGACAGCGTACGAAGCATCACCAAGCTCGTGCACAAGGAGGCGCTGACGGTCGGAGGTCTGAACCGGGTGGTCCTGGCGGGGTTCAGCCAAGGCGGGTCAACGGCGATCCACGTGCTGCTGAACATGCCCGCCCCGGACAACCTGGAACCCCCGAAGCCGAAACGCATCAAAACGGAGCACTTTGACGTCCAAATCAGGAGGCGGCAGCGGCTGGCCGGGGTCATGGGCTTCAGCTGCCGCCTTCCATTCCCGGGCGGCACTTTGGAGGAGACGAGAGAGGTGCTGTGCCTCGAGGGTGAACCCAGCAACGAGATCTACAAAAACACTCCAGTCTTCCTGGGGCACTGCGTGGATGACCCTCTCGTCTTTGTCGATTACGGCAGACAATTAGCTGAGGCTTTGGGGTCTTTTGGAATGCAGGGCGTATCTAGAGAATACCCCGAAGGTGGTCACAAGCTCAACGCTCCTCAAGGAATCGACGACATCATCGTTTTCCTAAAAGCACAAGGACTTAAGGCTGTCCCTGCTTGAAACTCCTCCGACTGACGTTATCCTTCTCGGATTTCGCACATCACACAACTGTCTCCATTGCAAATATTGCATCACAATGGAGACTCACTACTCCCGCTGGGCGGCACTTGACTGGGCATTTCCAACTTGTGACAACTTTTAACTCGAATATATATATCGACATCGGTATGGTCCATCATGACGATCGCCGATTTAGCAGTCAAATGTTTTCATGGCCGCTTGTAAGATCTACGAGTCGTATCTACAACATCTTTTGGGCATCTGGATCAACAACCCTGGATTTACCCTCGCCGAGCTCATACATCACCCACTCGTATACCGCCCATTGTATTGCGTTGACGAAGAAAGCGCGCACGCTGCAAATGGTCAACCCTCGGAAGAACACTCGACTGCCGCCTTCCCTGTACGCTTCCTTTGCAACAGCCACTGCACCGAGCCTCTTTGCCGGATCCGAGCGGGTGTCCACCAATGGTCTCGTTTCCGAAGTTAAAACTTGTGCTTGAACTCTCGTCTTGATCACATCAAGTGGGAATATACTGGCCCAGGTCACTACTCCAGCCAAACCGCCACAGAACAAGACTTTGGCAGCATCCTCGCTGAATGACGTCTCGCGCTTCTTTGAAGACATCATCATCTGCGTACTCAACTCGTACGACCAAAAGTAAAAGCCATAGCCGATGCTGTCGCGCAGGGCCGTTACGACGCCACCAAGATACATCCCTCGTATCCCCTCGTTTCTGAGGACAGACTTGGCAATGCTCCAGCTCGATGCTGGCGGTGATGAAAGTTGTGCTCGACATTTGATCAACTCCGTCGGTGTACTGACCACCCAAGTCGCCAAACCGCCAATTGCGCCAGCGACCCAGGTTGTCCAAAGATTCGACTGGGTATGGAGCGCATTGTTGATGGCAGACTCGCTCCGGTTATAAGACACGAACAGCAAGGCGTTCAGCGCACCATAGCCAAGTACAGGAGCTGCCGTACCCGCTATCAGAGAGGATGTACCCTCGAATTGACGGAGGTATGAAGAGGCATTCTGAGCACCAATTGCATCCTTTGCTTGGAGTCGCACCTTGAGAATGTCTAGTGGATTACCGACGAGGATTCCGATTGCACCGCTGATGTACCCTGCCCAAAAGTCTGCCGACATATTTGCGTCCGAGGGTGGAAGAATGCCTGTATTGGGGCCGGAGTGAAGCGACAGTCAAGTCGCCAGTTAGCCTCGGCTCAGTGTGGTGTTGGATGTACTGGTGCCACCTGGACTTGTTGGAAATGATGCGGAATTGAGTATATAAAAGACCTGAGAACAGTATGTATTATAGATCTTCAAGGCTTTTTAGTGGATGACACAATGAATATACGTATACATTCTAGTGCCAGCAAAAATGGACAAAATGTGATTGGATATCGACTGAGACATGCATTGAGAAGGAAGGAGGGTAGGTAATGCCCTCAATCAAGCAAAACCCTTTGGAGATCTGCCCCGCTGTCTTGGTGAGGGGCAATCAGCCGAGCCGTCCCGTTCGCAAGCCCTTAAAGGTAAAGCTATTCATGTGTACCTACTCATCTACCGTAGCGATTGTCCTCAGCAATACTGACATGGAAAGAGGATTTCATATACACGTCATTGCTAGATGTCTCTACAAGCCTCCATGTTCTTCCTGCTAATATAGACATTTCTCCAGAATAGGTAATCCTGGTCATGCAGTTATTCTTAATGGAAGACCAACTGAGATTTTTGCCAAAGAGCCCAACGCCGTAGGTATTGAGAATGATGCACTCGATGGGCGCAGAATACTAGATCAATATTATTATTTTGTTTTTCAGGAATATTTCAACAGCATCCTATTCATAACAACTTCACAATTGTACCATTACAGTTATCAAATTGTTAGATAATTTGCGTTCGCATGTGATAATCGTTGAATTAGTAATGGGTACCTGCATCGAGCACTTAATCCTAGCGTGACTCTGTGGCAAGACCCCCCAGCTTCAAAGCACTTTCCGCGCATTCTAGGTCATGTGAGCCCGTGTCGCTGCCTGTTGCGGGCACCCACTAGCAGTCGCGTCGCGCTTTCCGCATAGTCAACAAACTGCCACATTCGCCATCATCATCTTGTTTCTTTTGCGACATGGTGGCAAATTGATTCGGCGTTAGTCAAATTCCTCTTAATAGCACTCTTTTCTCTTTGCCTGGAACTGGACTCGGAAAAAAAGATTGTGCCATCAACACCGGGACTGTAAATGTACGTCTTCATCATCGCATAGTATTACACTTATAGCGCCTAGTTCAAAACTGACCTTGAAGCACAGGGCGACTCCAACCGTCTCGACGCCGCAGGCGAAGAAAGCGCCTGCTCCTGGTCCACGATACCGCCCGACAGACTCGATTGAGCGCCTACACAAACCTTTCAAATGCCCAGGCTCTGCAACAAGAACTCCTGCGAGCGATCGGCCCGCTCGAAAGAAGCGAAAGGTTGATTATGGCGGTGCTGATGGAGAAGCCGACGGCGCGGACAAGCCCTATACCAATGAAGACCGATTGGCCCTTGCCAATCGCGATGTCAACAGATTCCCAGTGTTTCAGGCCAAGGATAAGGACAAGGTCTTTAGAAAAGCCTTCTCGGTACCCTTTGTCAATAAGGCAACTGCCAACTACAACCCGAATCGACCACCACCTACACTAGGCCTCCGACAGGGCGCAGTATTCGTGGCAAAACCACTGCACGACCCTGCTGGAGACTTTGCCATCGTGCTCTACGATCCCACAGTAGACGAACCTAAGAAGCCGCAAGAAGAACTGGAGCAAGAAGAAGCCGCAAAGCCAAAATTGGAGGAGCCATTATTTCACAAGAGCTTGGCCGAGATCTTGGGCATCAAAAAGAAGGTGCAGGGTGATCACCCCAAAGTGCCCGTCGTCATTGATCCCCGGCTCGCCAAGGTGTTGAGACCACATCAAGTCGAGGGTGTCAAATTCATGTACAGATGTGTCACTGGTCTGATTGACGCCAAGGCCAATGGCTGCATCATGGCAGATGAAATGGGTCTCGGAAAGACGCTGCAGTGCATCACATTGTTGTGGAGTCTGTTGAAGCAATCACCAGAGGCCGGAAAGACCACCATTCAGAAAGCCATCGTCGCATGTCCTTCATCACTGGTCAGGAACTGGGCCAATGAACTCGTCAAGTGGCTCGGTCCCGATGCCATCACGCCATTTGCCATTGATGGCAAGGCATCCAAGGAAGAATTAACCCGCCAGCTTCGTCAGTGGGCCATCTCCAGTGGCCGAGCAGTCACCAGACCGGTAATCATTGTTTCGTATGAAACTCTAAGACTCAATGCAGAGGAATTGAAGAACACGAAGATCGGACTGATGCTCTGTGACGAGGGCCACCGATTGAAGAACGGTGACAGTCAGACATTCACTGCTCTAAACAGTCTCAATGTCACAAGAAGAGTTATTCTTTCCGGTACGCCGATTCAGAATGACCTGTCAGAGTACTTTGCCCTCATTAGTTTCGCCAACCCGGAACTACTCGGCACTCGACAAGAATTTCGCAAACGCTTTGAAATTCCCATTCTACGCGGTCGCGATGCCGACGCAACAGATCTGGATAAGCAAAAGGGCGACGAACGTACGACCGAGTTGCTTGGCGTGGTCAACAAGTTCATCATCCGCAGAACTAATGACCTCTTGTCCAAGTACTTGCCAGTCAAGTACGAGCACGTTGTCTTCTGCAATCTGGCTCCTTTCCAGCTTGACTTGTACAACTACTTTATCAAGAGTCCTGACATCCAGGCACTCTTGCGAGGCAAGGGAAGCCAACCTCTCAAGGCCATTGGTATTCTCAAAAAGCTGGTCAATCACCCCGATCTGCTCAATCTCAGTGAGGATCTACCTGGTTCTGAGCAGTACTGGCCCGAGGATTACGTACCAAAGGAGGCCCGTGGCCGCGATCGTGACATCAAGCCGTGGTATTCAGGTAAGATGCAGGTGCTGGACCGCATGCTTGCACGCATTCGACAAGACACCAATGACAAGATTGTCTTGATCAGCAACTACACATCGACGCTAGATCTATTCGAGCGACTTTGCCGCAATCGTGCCTATGGCTGTCTTCGTCTCGATGGTACGATGAATGTGAATAAACGACAAAAGCTAGTTGACAAATTCAACAATCCCGAGGGCGAAGAGTTTGTCTTCTTGTTATCCAGCAAAGCTGGTGGCTGTGGTCTCAACTTGATTGGTGCCAATCGTTTAGTGCTGTTCGACCCGGATTGGAACCCCGCGTCTGATCAGCAAGCCCTCGCTCGTGTCTGGCGTGATGGACAGAAGAAGGACTGCTTCGTTTATCGATTTATTGGAACGGGCACGATTGAGGAGAAGATATTCCAGCGCCAAAGTCACAAGCAGTCCCTGTCGTCCTGCGTTGTTGATTCTGCCGAGGATGTTGAACGTCACTTTTCGCTCGACAGTCTGAGAGAGCTATTCCAGTACCGAGCAGATACGAAGAGTGATACACATGACACGTTCAAGTGCAAACGTTGCAAGCCAGACGGCAAGCAATATATCAAGGCTCCAGCTATGCTCTACGGTGACACGAGCACTTGGAACCACTTTGTCAACGAAGGGTTGAAACCCATCCAAGACCATTTGCTACAACAAGAGTGCGGTGAACACGAAGTATCGGCAGTTTTCCAATACATTTCGCATTAAGTGCTAACATGGATTGTCGATCATTCACGGCGGAGACTTGGAGGTAGTATACGCTAGAATTTTTGGGATGAGACATGATGGGACATTCGTGGCTGTATATACTCTGTGCTGCAGCATTTTCAAAGGCGTTGGAGGCGAAGGCACTTGCATTGATATTACTTCCTAGAACATCAGATCGGCGATGTGTAGATATAGCTTTAATGATGAATGAATTGTAGACATATCACGGACTTTCTCAATATTTTCGTTGCCAAAACACACGGCACACCTCCATAACAGGCTCTCTCGCCATACAATTTTCTGTGACACAGGCCACTCAAGCCTAACAGCCATGTTCGAGGATAGAAATAATCTTCTTCGATAGCGATAGCGAGAGCGAGAGATCATCTGACTAAGATACTACGGACTATAAACAGGTCAAAGTCAGCACGGAGATTGATTATGGTGGAATAATGTCCGTCCCGGCTGAGCAAGCGCCACTGCGACCGGAGAATACGGCGGTTAAGGGCAAAATTCACCCGGCGCCCGAAAACTTGAATTGCTGACTAGAGGAATGCATGAATCGTAAGCCTCATATTCTCCGTTTGTACATCTGAACGAGCTGAAACTGAAAATGCGTTGATTGTTCAGCGATCTTTTATTTCGACTCTATCACGGGCTTTGGTCGGAACTGCCTTGACCGGCGGGTAGTGCTAACCCGGCGCCCCTGCCGACGACGTCGGTAGTCGCTTTCGCGGGGAGTAGAACTTACATTAGTCCAGAGATAAGCCCAGTAGTATAAAGTGGTATGTAGTCGCTCTTGAAATACGATTCTAATGAATCCATATTTGAACTTTTATTTCTCGAGTGAATACCTTGTACGGAGCCATATCTCCATCAGAGTGCTTTACCCGCTTGCATTCCTCTAGCATTATACTACCACTCCATCGCATAACCAAGTATTGAGCTCAAGTAATAGAAAAGGGAACAAGATGGCGGCGATTCCAAAGGTTCAGTTCTCGTCTGGTGTCAAGGTGGACCAGGTACGTTCTACTGGTACTGCGTCACTCGGTCACTTACCACTGACCCATGGTTTTGCACAATAGCTGGCCTACGGCACTGGGTCTGCTTGGATGAAGGAAGTAGAAGGCGAGATTCATCGACCGACAATAGATGCCATCAAGGCTGCCATTGATTTGGGTTACCGCCATCTCGATGGCGCACAATGTAAGACGCCATTGACATCTCGGAGGGGAAGCGGAAGATGCACATTTCCGAGCACATGGCTGCTGCAAAAGTGTACTGATCGAAGATAGACTACAAGAATGAGACGGAGTTGGGCCTTGCAGTCAAGGAGTCAGGTGTCCCAAGATCCGAATTCTTTATAACCACCAAAGTCTTTGGCCACACCGACGTCGAGGGCCAGCTGAGAAGCAGCTTGGAGAAGCTCGGCACCGAATACATTGACCTCTACATGCTGCACGAGCCATTCTCTGCAGGCGGAAACCCTGCTGCCCTCCAGACTGTGTGGCGTGACAGTAAGGAAACTTTCGATTTTACGCATTGGGCTTTCTATGCTAATCTCACCATTTTTCCGCAGTGGAAGCTTGCCACGACAAAGGCCTCGCCCGCAACATTGGCGTGTCAAACTTCCTGGTGCCGCACGTCCAGGCGGTGCTGGAGACGGCCAAGGTCAAGCCGGCCGTGAACCAGATGGAGCTGCACCCGTACCTCCCGCGCGAGGAGCTGGTCCGCTTCTGCCAGGGCCACGGCATCACCGTCGAGGCCTTTGCGCCGCTGACCCCGCTGACCAAGGCCGGGCCGGGACCGTCGACGAGGTGGTCGCGCGCTCGCGGCCCGGCATGGCGTCAGCGAGAGCGCGGTGCTCTTGAGGTGGCACGTCGAGAGGGGCATCGTGGTCATCACGACCAGCTCCAAGAGGGAGCGCCTCGAGGAGTACCTGGCGCAGCTGCCCGGCTTTCGGCTCAGCGAGGCCGAGGTGGAGGAGATTAGCAAGGCAGGCGAGGGGAAGCGGTTCAGGCAGTACTTGGCTGATTTCTTTGGCAAGGATAACTGGGACTGAAGAATTGCCCTGGGACTGCAGTTTTAGGAAGCTGAAAGTTCTTCTATTAAGCGAGAAATATGAGCAAGCTCGCCCACGATCCAAACAATCATATAATCATGTTATTGATTCTACGTTGACGGAAGACACATTTCGAATTAATCGTCGATTCGTTCATGATATGCTGCTGGTCTACTTCCGTTCCTCGTAGGAAAGGCTTTCCCCAAATGTACTGAAACTCCGTTCCATGCAAATGCTCCTATTTTGATGCATCCATATTATTATTCTTGGTTCATGATGACAATCTTGATATCCTTGCGCGCATGTTGCGCCTCAAAGGCCTCGGCGCACTTGGTGAGAGGGTACGTCGAGGTAATAAGTGGTTTCAAATCAACCTTTTTGCGGCTCAAAAGATCAATGGCATCGGCAAAGCAGCCTGGTGTGTACCTGACAGTGCCTGGTTTTGAAGTCAGCAAGCCTCGGCGAAGCGCAGTGTAGAGTCACCTCTTACCCTTGATATTCAGTTCTCTGGCTGTCAGTAGGAATAGAGGCACAGAGGTGAGAGGTTTGCCCAGGCCTGCTTGTATGCCTGTCATAAGTGTTAGTACGGTATTGAAACAGCCTCAGCCTGTCATCAGAGTCCAGCTTACAAGTTCCTCCATTCTTGAGCATGCAGATTGCCATTTGGCTGCACGCTTCGGCACCACTAGCTTCTACCGTCACGTCAAAACCGTTACCGACGTCTTGCTCCTTGATGATCTGCTTTGCATAGTCCTGGGCGAACGCGAGCGCTTCCACGCCCTCTTCCTTTTTCGGCGAGACGATTCCGGCGTCCGAGCCGTATTTGATGGCAAAGTCTACTCTTGTCTGCTCAATGTCAAACATGACGACCTTGCGAACCCCATAGGCTTTGGCTACAGCGAGAATCAGAAGACCGAGAGGTCCGCAGCCACTAGGAATGATTTAGTCATGTATTGAAAGCCATCATCAGATGGAATCGTCTACTTACAAGATTGCCAGAGTCTGATGCGAGTTCAAGGCGGCTCTTCTGCCAAGCTGCACAGCAATCGCCAGCGGCTGAATGGCACCGGCCTCTTCCCACGAGACGTTATCCGGGATCGGCACCGTCATGGACGCCCTGACGGTGGCAAACTGGCAGAGCGTGCCGTCGGTCGGGTCGAGGCCGCAGTACTTGAGATCGGCGCAGACGTTGGGGTTGCCTCGGAGGCAAAACTCGCACTCCATGCACGCGAAGCCGGGCTCGACGGCGACGCGCTGCCCGACGGCGCGGTCTTTCACGAGCGGGCCGACGCGCTCAATCACGCCCGACGACTCGTGGCCCAGGACCAGCTGCTTGGACACTGATGCGCTCTCCCAGTTGTGGCAGTCGGAGCCGCAGATGCCCGTGGATATGACTTTTACGAGCACGTCGTGGTCGCCTAGGGGCTTGATGGGGCGTTCTTGCACCTCGAGCTTCCTGGGCCCGACCCAGACGCAGGCGCGGTTGGTGGCGATCTCTTCGGTCATGGTGCGTGTCGTTTTCTATCTGAAGCTATTCTTGCAAGTGCAGATGGCTAACCAATTGGCCAGATATGACATGTCAAGCTCAAATTCAAGTAAGAAGCCTGGAAGTCATATGACTTCGTTCGTCTTATTCCCCATGATTGTCTAGTTCCAATGTTCGGATCGGATCACGGGCCGTAGAGACTGCGATTATATCGGATGGGTATCACAACTGTGGGGGTTAGCAGGGATCAGCGAGGATCATTGAGAGTATGCAAGGTGTGGATTGCAGTATATCGGGAATCATTTCCCTACTTTTTCTGTCCGATAAGAGTCAACTAGGCTAGTTTGAATCATTTGATGGAGATAGTCCTCCCTTGAAGCATCCCCAGCCCCGATTGCTCTGCTGCCGCTACCGGCAGGGGGCGACGTTGCAGGGAGAGCGCCCAAGATAACCGTATCAGATTGCATATTCCTCATAAAACAGAGATGTCGGCCGTATATGGCCGGAAAAAACATTAGTGCTGTCCATACCAGAAAACGCACCCTAAACCACAACTCTTCCACGAAATTACAGAAAAACTGAAACGACATGGAATCCAAAGACATGGCGCGATCCGTCACGTCACACGGCGGCGGCGAGGTCGACACTTGGGACCCGAAAGAGGAGAAGGTCTTGGTCCGCCGAATCGACTTGCGAATATTTCCCGTCATGATTGTCCTCTTCATTCTCAATTTCATCGACCGCAACAACTTTGCCAATGCCCGCCTCAAGGGGCTCGAGGAAGACTTGAACCTCACCGATGTCCAGTACCAGACATGCATATCCATTCTCCTGGTCGGATATGTGGCGATGCAGATACCATCGAATATGATCCTGAGCAAACTTAAAAGACCGAGTTGGTATATGTGAGTGATGGATTATACCCTTCCCATCTTCTTCATGACGAACCGGTATGCCGATTGAGTGTATCAAGTTGCCTGATTGTTTCCCTTGAGCATGTCAAACAGTAATTTGTTGGTCGGGCTGAGAACGCATCGATTTTGGGGTTTGCCTTTTTCGATAAGGTATGACGGGGAGCTAATATTGACATCTTCTCAACAGATGTGCCTGCGTTGCATTATGGGGTGTCATCTCTGCAGCGACGGGAGCAGTCCAGAACGCAACAGGCGCGATTCTATGTCGATTCTTCCTCGGCTGCATCGAGGCCTCACTCTTTCCTGGCAGCATTGTAAGCCAAAAGCTCACACAAATATCGTATGAATTACAAGTTGATAACCCTTACCTGCCATCTAGTATCTACTGGCGCGGTGGTATACCAGAAAAGAGATGCAGTTGCGAGTAACCATCCTCAACGGAGGAAATCTTGCCGCCCAGGCCTTTGGTGGCTTGATTGCAGCCGGCATTCTATCCGACATGGAAGGGAAAGCCGGCCTCCGCGCTTGGAGGTGGCTGTTCATCATTGAAGGTGTCATCACCATTGCCTGCGCCGTCGTCGCCGTCTTCGTCCTGCCCGAGTACCCACAGACGACTAGCTGGCTCTCGGAGCGTGAAAAGTTGATTGCCCAGAAGCGACTTGCGCTTGACGCTGGGGTGGTGGAAACGACCGAGGACGAGAGCGCTCTGCACGGTCTCAAGCTGGCGGTCATGGACCCCAAGGTCTGGCTTCTTGGCATCACTTATCATGCTACCATCATGGCATTGAGCGTGAGTCTATTAATCTCAGGTTCCCAACTACATTGATGCCATGACTAACATTTGATTTAGTTTAGCTACTTCTTCCCGACCATCACAGCATCACTGGGCTACGATACGACAAAGACGCTTCTCTTGACGGCTCCTCCTTGGATCTGGGCTCTGCTATTCTCCCTTCCCAACGCCTGGCATGCCGATAGGACTGGAGAACGCTTTTGGCACTACACTGTCCCCGCTGTGATCTGCATCGTCGGATACATCATTTCAATGACCACCACAACGACAGGACCGCGGTACTTTGCCATGTTCATGATGACAAGTGAGTATCAGTTGGACCCCCAATGACGCGCTCAATTAGGACTAACGACTCTTGTAGCTGGGTATGCCTGCGGCTTCATGATGCTCGCCTGGATCTCCAACACCATTGTGCGCCCAGCCTCCAAGAAAGCCGCAGCAATCGCCATAGTAAACGCCATGGGCAACATTGGTAGCATCCCCGGCTCCTACATATGGCCGTCCAAGTACGGCCCCTACTACGTCAAGAGCTTTGGTGCCGAATTGGCCATCTTTGCGTTTGCTGTGGTGTGCGCATTCGTCTTGAGAACGTATCTGAAACATTTGAACAAGAAGCTGGATGCCGGTGAGGAGGTGCCGTACGAGGTCACTGATGCCTCGGCTGCGCGGGCGGCGGATCTCGAGGGCAAGTCGCCGAACGCTGTGGTTGAGGATGCTAAGGGCTTCAGGTACCTATACTAGAGGCGCGGCTGTAGACGATGAAAGGGGAGAGGAATCGTGTTGAGAAGATCATTTAAATGTATCCTGTCGACGATTTTTAGTATTCATAATTCGCCGGAGTAACTATATTAAGAAAAGGGAGCGCATATAGGCTGGCGTTGTATATGGACTATTCGAGAATCAATCTCTTTGTTCCAACACTCGCTAAAAGAATTTCTATTTCTATGTACTTGAAACTTATTTATAACTACCAGCAACTCCTGCATCTACCCCGTTTTCAGAGGCGCTAGACTGCTTCGACTTTGTTACCAGGCCTTGAAGTTTTGCCATCTCGGTGCACATCCACGCTTGAACGGCCACGATATCAGCACCGCAATTCACAAAATGGAATCCTTGTTGGTGTCTTTGTGCCGCTAGTGTTGTAAAGTAAGAGGGTCAGCGCAAAGGTTCCCCGTGTGCTTGTTGATGATTATGATCAGGTCAAGAATTGACTTACCGATATCCGCGCTGAGGGCAAAGTGGCCGGCATATTTTCCCGCGTCCAAAATCGCCTTGAGGATACGCGCAGTGGCATCCTGTACCTCGGGAACCTTGGAGTGGTCTTGGCCAGCATATCCCATGGATGAAGCCAAGTCGTTTGGTCCAATGAAGAGCATATCTAAGGAAAAGTCAGCCTACGATACCGGCCAGGCGGATCCTGAGGAAGGTCGGGATGCGATTACCGATGCCATCAACGTTTGCAATCTCCTCGACGTTCTCGAGGGCTTTTCGCGACTCGATTTGCACGCAGATCATGACATTATCATTGGCGCTAAGCGTGTATTGTCCCATGGTCTGGTTGAACGCAGCGTGCGCAAACATGGCGCCAACACCCCGAACTCCCTGCGCCCATCGGTTGGACGGATATTTGCAAGCCTTGACTATGGCTTCGGCTTGTTCCTGTATCTAGGTTCAGTCTTTTGTTCTTATACTTCTCATCGCTCTATAGGGACGTGCATCGATGTACCTTTGTCTCGCACATGGGCACCATGATTCCGTGCGCACCAGCGTCCAGGACCCTCTTCATCATCCATGGCTCACTGCTTGCTATCCTTACAATCGGGGAGCAGCCAGACGACGAAATGGCGCCCACTTGCAGATACATGTCGTTGTCGTCGATATTGCCATGCTCGCAGTCAATAAGAACCCACTACAGCAGCGCATGTTCAGCAAGCATTTCCTGATCTGCATATTGGTGCGCTACTCACATCTTGTCCCAGCGGCGCAATGGTTCTCGCGAGCGTGTAGCCTGGAAACTCGAGCCATTGCCCGACACTAGGTCCTTCTCCGCGCCTCGCCTTTTCGAGCGATTCCCGGAGCCGCGTTTTGCCAGTGGCGTTTACGACGGGCGATGCTATCTGGTTAGACATGATTGAAGATGATCAGATGAAAGTATGAATTTGAAAGCATGAATTGGATATCAGAATATGTTCACAAACAGTGGATGGCGTCAAATTTGGTCTGACCTAAGCTGATCGACAAAGGATGGGCGCAAGGTACCTGGTCCGGACCGGATCACGGACCGACGCCGAAATGGAGATTGAGCCAACCGGCGGTCCGGCGACATGGTCATGGGGACACAATTGATCGGGAGAAACAACCACTTGTACCGCAATGATGCTGCAAGGTAGGCATCAAAATCTGTTCTACAACGAAATTTAAGTCCATAACATTGACATGCGCTGTGTTTGGGTACAAACTTTACCAATGTGTTGTTCAGGATGCACTGTAAACTGTCGGATCCCACTTGATCTATTGCTAAGCCGCTGAAACCCAATTTAGGACACCACTGGGCTCAGGCGGATTATAGTGGACGATCAGGGTCATATTCTCCTACGCGAACGAATATTGCCAAATAAGGAAAGTTATAAGTACTGCTGGTGGTTGAGGTGTTATACTTTCTATGGGATTAATCACTAAACTATATACAAAGGTCCAGAGGCTGCATCATTGTGAGTCGATAGTTGAATGAAGCACCAGCACGTAAAAACCAGGATCCAAGTTTATTCCTATCTCATAGAGAGTTCAGATATTCTGGCTTGCCTGGAGGAGGTGCCCAAAGGGAATAGACCATTGTCTATGCTGAGGCGTTCAGTGTAACTCTTTATCTGGGATGAATCTAGAAAGTGGGGAAATGTCGGATGGCCACCCAAATATCCCGACGGCTGCTATCTAGGTCCATCAGTGATGCTGCATCATACTCTGCCAATATTGTCTTGACTCTATTATTGTCGACCCGATACTCGGATCTTTGGGAGCTCTCTGCCGGGTCCAGCTTGATTTGTCCTACAAGGTACCTATTTGTTCCAGGAGTGCAAGGTCATTTCCACGATGGGACGGAGTGCGGCAAAGCGGGACTCCACTGCTGCCGACGCCTCCAGTGCCTCCGCTACCAATAGAGTGTGGCAAGCCTGTATAGCCTGTCGCAGAAAGAAGGTCTGTTTTGTTTAGCATGAAGATTCAGTAATCGTTTGGAGATTCTTACTCTGACAATATTATCAGGTAAAATGCGATGGGCAACAGCCATGTCACAATTGCAGCTCCCGTGATGCTCCCTGTGAGTACCCGGGAAGCAATGATAATGCTTCAACAAGTCGGCAGTGGGTCCAGTCCATACCACTCACCGTGGACGGCTTTGACTGATGGGGAATTTGTAGATATGCCATGTCATTTGAAGCACGCTGCCAGCAACTCGATCTATTTTGCCAGCGTCTAGAAGGTCTCGCAGGTCAACTCTCACAAACAGTAGAGTCTCTTGCCCGCGCCAAAATCGGACCCCCTGGGACGTTCATGGAGGACGAGCTCGTCCAAGCTGCCAATGCATTGAGATCCTTACCAGACGCCGGTGCACATATGCCATTGCCTTTGGACCCATCCTTGACAGAAACAGGACCAGCAGTACATCAGGAAATTGAAGACGAAGCAGGTCAAGATAACCAGGATGAGTCAGACTCCGAAGCCTTTGAAGATGACGGTCTAGACTTTTCTGTCGATCAGAATGACAAAACGGAAAAGTTTGGATCGCTTGTGACCGACTCCTATGGAAAATTGAGGTGAGTCACCCCATGCTGCGCATCGCTTGCTGCGTGATCGACTGACCTCGAAATCAGATTCGTCGGAGGGGCGACAAACAGCGTTCTGATTGAAGCAATACAGAGTCTTTCCCCCTCAGGACAATCAGCAGTATCAGACTCCCCAGGTATGCTCAGTGTCAGTCGAGGCACCGCCAATGAAAACACGACCCAGCCTCTCGAGGTGCCTCTTTTCGTCCACGGTCAACGTTGGCCCGAGCTACCACACCTGCCAAAGGCTGAACAGTTGAGCCGGCCGCCGCAGTACATTGCTGACCTTTTGGTAAATTTGTACTTTGACCAATTGCACTACACTCTTCCCGTCTTACACAAGCCCCATTTCTTGGCTCGCTACAAGAGTCTTAATTCTTCACGATCTTCTGATCAACCAGACAAGAGATTCCTATCCGTCTTCTTTGCCGTATGCGCGTGTGCTGCGAGTCTCCTGCCGTCCGATGGCAAGTCTTCGAGGTTTCCTGGCCTCGACTACTACGAAAAGTCACTCCTCTTGCACTATGCATCCCACGGCGAAGCCTCGCTCGAAGGCGTGCAGTGCTTGGCCTTGCTTGCCATGTGCTCTGCAGGCTGGAATACTCTGACACAAAGTTGGAATTATGCTGGCAGAGCCGTTCGTGCTGCACAAGACCTAGGCATTCATTTGAGTAGTTTAGTAAGTGTCATTGACTGATATCAAGATCTTCAATCCGTGGTGCTAACCACTTGTAGATGTCCGGACCAAACGAGGACCTGGATCCAGCGGCAATGATCAGACAGCAAATTTCTAGACGGATTTGGTGGAGTGTGTACACTTTGGACCGGTAAGTACCAACTTACTCAAGTAGGGAGAGAACATTAGCTGAGATGTTTGCTCGATGATAGTGTCACTTCGATATGCCTAGGCAGACCAATGGCTGCACAGGACGCGGATTGCCACTGCGAGTTGCCTCTCGACATTGGCGATGACGATCTTGAGGAATACTGTCGGAACAAGCAGCATTCTCCAGTAGATCCGCCCGTGTCCACTCCAATGACTGGCTTCTTGGCCTTTGCCCGACTATGCCGCATCGGAGGCAAGATCCAACAACTATATTCTCCTTCGCGGATCCGCGAAATTGCTAAACCCGCAAAGGCTAAGCAACGGCTGCGGACTATCGGCTCTTTGGACAAGTCGCTGAATGAATGGTTGATTAGCCTACCGGATGATATACGCTTTAGTGCGAATCAGCTTGATCGAGGCCCAAATCTGACCATGTGCGTAATCATGTTCATCGTTCATGCTGGATCGCTCCTCAATCTATACCGGCAAGTCACAAGTTTTGCGCCCTTTTTGTTCCACGATACACCGTAGCTGACATCACCACAGGTCACTTGTTGGCAGTCTCAACCAGGCATTGCCGGGACTTCAATCAATCGATGCAATATCCCACTGTGTGAGTGCAGCAAAGAGCTGTATCAATGCCGCCGAGTTGGTACGTGAGCTGGTGCCACCTTCGCATCACCTTGCATTCTGCGTGCATTACCTGACCTTGTCGGGCTTGGTGTTGTAAGTGCCCTATGCTCCTTCCACCATGTATAGGCAGAGAGGGAGAAAAACATACTTTGGCTACGTGACCGTTGACACTATAATTTTAGACTTCGCATGCCAGGGTCTCCCCACGATTCGACCCTTCCCGATGTGCGCAAGTGCGTTAGTTTCCTCAAGGACCTGGAAATGACTTGGAATGGGGCATCCAAGAGTCGAGCTATCATTGAGCAGCTTATGCACGAGTCACTGCCCGAGGCACGAACAGTCAACGCAAAACCGTTTGAGAATCATTCAGAGGATATTGAATCATTTGCGTGGGATCAAGTCCCAGGCTCGGGACTCTTTGGCTATGATATTCCCGGTGCCGATGTACTCAATGCTTGGCTCTTGTGACCCTGAATACACTCATTTCTAAGTACTAAGAGAACCCTGCGCAGGATTAGGACATGACGACACTTGATTATATCTGATCAATCCAGTGGCGTGAATGTCACAAAGATGCCATGTGCTGGGGGCACGTATTGACAGACTTGGATTGTGGCCAAAAGTAGCAAGTACAGAGTATAGTCCGAATTCCCCAGACTGAGACCTATTGCTTGACTACTTGATGGTAGTAATACCCACTTGTGCGATTGCCGACAAGGATAGAAGCCATCGTGGTTTTGCCTCCTATTCGGATTAAAAAAGCCTACAAAGAATAGTATGGAATTACGGATTAACGAGTCGGACATTTGGTAGCGGTCCCCAGGCGCTGCTCTTGAACCAACGAGAGAGCTGCTGATTGACCACCGCTGAACCTTACTCCCCACCAAGGTGTCCGCTGCCGATCGGGTATCGCACCGCACCGCCTAATCGGAACCTATCCGCCGCGAACACCCCCGTCGCTTATCGTGGCCCTCTCCGCTATTCAAAGACATCATCAATATGAACATGCGATCGAATTGATCGTCGGCTTAGTAGTCGTAGTAGTGCCTCACTGCATAGGTTTGCTACCAAGTTGAACATATAACCTCTTGTTCACTTATATCAACCCACGTATCCCCAGAATTTCAGCACTTGTCAAACTCTCCTCGGCATATAACAATCAAGCCCCGCATTGTCAGCACCTTGATTGAAAACAAAAACCGTTATCAACAACTCTTCACAACCTATATACCAGCTTACACTTCAAAAACACCACAGTGTACCAAGTTCTTAATCCATTCAGGTTGTAGTTGGCCGAGAACAGAAAACATGTCGCTTCCTTCAGCACCAGTCGTCACATTGGCAGCCAATGCCTCGATACAGCCGCCACTCTCGCGACGTGGCCACGGTCCCGGTGTGATTGTCATTGATGCCGGCCTCCCGGATGCTTCGACGGGGGAGAACATCGACCCGCTGCCTCAGAAGAAGTGGGCAGAGGAAGGGTACGCCGTCGCGCGGGTCACATATTCGCAATCGAGCGCCGGTGATGGAGCTTGGTCAGTCGAGTCGGCGCTGGAGAAGGCTGCAGGTGCCCTGGCGCAATTAGATACTTGCGATACCAAGGACAAATTTGCACTTGTCGGTATGTTTCATCGGATAATCAAGTCTGCAGAGTAAATGGAGAGACTGACATGAAACTGCAGTATATGGCAAGCCTTCAGACTACCCTGCTGGTTTCTCGGACAAGCTGGGAGCCGCATACAAATCTGCTGCCAACATTGTGGCTGCCGTCACATTTTCATCAGAATGGGACCTGTCCGCAAAGCCAGAATTGGTGCACATTTCCGGCAAGCCGGGCTCGCCAGTGACGAGGTCTAACACGTCGACGTACGACTACCCGCATGTGGCGTCGGAAAAGTTTGTCGTCCCCGGCGCCGAGGGCTTCAACTACTCGGCGGCGTCGGTGGCGCACACGCGCGGCCTGACCTTTGTCAAGAAGCACCTCGGGGGCCCCAACTTTGACCTGGAGAAGATCTGGGACGAGCACACGTACTACGAGTTCGACGACCGGTCCGTCGAAAAGACCATGCTCACCATGGTCGACGAGCCCTACGTCAACCACATCCCCACCATGACGGGCGGCGTGGGCCGCGAGCGGCTGACCACCTTTTACCGCCACCACTTTATCTTTAGCAACCCCGAGGACACGGCCCTGGAGCTGGTGAGCCGGACGATTGGCGTGGACCGCATCGTGGACGAGTTTGTCTTTACCCTCACGCACAATGCCAAGGTTGACTGGCTGTAAGTACCATTCCGAGGACATCATCCATGACTAGAACGGAGCGACTGACACGAGAGAAAATAGACTCCCCGGCGTGCCGCCAACGGGCAAGCTCCTCAGGCTCCCTTTCACCTCCATCGTCAACATCCGCGGCGACCGCCTGTACCACGAGCACATTGCCTGGGACCAGTGCACGGCCCTGATCCAGGCCGGCCTGATGCCAGAGTACCTGACCTTCCCTTACCAGGTCGACGGCAAGTCGCCCGAGCCCGGCAAGAAGTTTGAGTACCGGGTGCCGGCGGCCGGTTTCGAGGTCCCCGACAAGCTGCAGGACCACGCGGCGGGGGAGAGCAACGCCATGTTTTCGTTCGAGGTTAGGCAGGTTGATGCGTAGTTAAGGAATGACATGATAATGAATACAAATTGAAGTCAAGTCAAGCTTTATACTGTCTTCCCATGATCCGTGATTATTCAAGTGCTTACCAAGGGAAGAGAGGAAATTCGCTTATTAGTACGTAGCAGTGGCCAACGGGCATTAGTAGTCACGTGTGTTTACATTTCACATGAGGCTAGTAGTGCGCAAACCTTGAGAATTTGTTTTACAGCATTTCAGACTGAATCCTGATTCTTACTGGGTGGAACGTCAAATAAACTGGTATAGTCCTCCATTGGTCAAGTTCTGCAAGACGTGGGTGAAGGGCGGGTTGCTTCAATTATATCACGAGAACGAGTGTGGAATTCGAAGATACTCTGTAGCCTTTTCTGCGCTATCAATTAGAACGTTATGCAAGTCCTATAAAGTCTTGTCTCTGGATTTGCGACGATTTCCCTTGATGCTATCTGGCACACACATGCTGAACGTTGTGCATGAAAGTCGTGCAGTGAATTTGGGTTAGAGTCAGACCGCTGCCAACTTGCTTGACCTTGCGTTGGTTGCTGATTCAAACGCTGAGGCGACGAGCGACAGCGACAGCGACAGCGGAATGCAAGCAGGCAAAAGACAGGGCTTGCAGCGCAGTGCAGGTAGCGGACGCATCGCCCCGGAAAACAGGGGTTGACTCGTTCCTGCATGCTGGCTTATCAGACGCTTGCCATGCCAGCTAAACCAGATTGAGGCTTGGCGCCACTGAGCACGGGAGCCGCTCCAGGTGCCCCAGGTGATCGTGTCAATAATTGGGCACATGACGCACAGTTGGCACAGTTCCATTGATATGTGGTACTGACAATCAGTCATCTGCTTTGCCTCTATCTCCTCTCGTGTGCCATTGGCCATCTCTTCCTCTCCATCTTGCATCTCTGTTTCCCTCCGTTTTCCTTCTTTTTTTTGCTACTCTTTCACAAATTCATAGACCTACCGACACTACAGAAATGGTCGGATACAGCAGACGCCAAATGGCCGCCGGCCTGGCTCTAATGGGTGGCCTGCCAGCGCTCGCTACTCAGGTTCCTATGGGCCTTGATACCGATCGCCAGCAACAATTGCCGCTGCACAGCGAAGGTGGCGCATTGCCCTTGGTCAGCACCGAGGCGCTTCAGGATAGCATCAAGATTGACAATCTGTTTGCTCGCGCAAAGGAGCTGTATGAGATCGCAAAGCTGGGCGAGGATGAGTACAATCATCCCACGCGCGTTATCGGCGGCGACGGTATGACCAATCCTCTCAATCTTGCGTGATTGTGCCAAGATTTTCGACACTGGGCTTAGAATCACCATACTCGAGAGAATACATGCTTATAATTTCTTTATAGGTCACTTGGGGACACTGTCGTATATATACTCGTCCCTAGCAGAGTTGGGCGACTATTATACTTTGTCTAACCAAACCTTTCCCGCCGTGACGGGACGGGTCAGCGAGTACCGTCTCGTGCTAGGCGACCAGGTCCCGAGCTCGGCACTGCCCATGGGTCTGACGCCGCCGACCAAGGACAAGGAGCCTGTTCACGCAGACCTCGTCCTCGTCGCAAACTCTGGCTGTCACGCCTCCGACTTCCCCGCCGAGGTCGCCGGCAACATTGCCTTTGTGCAGCGTGGCACGTGCGCCTTTGGCACCAAGTCCGAGCACGCTGGCCGCGCTGGCGCCGTTGCCGCGGTTGTCTACAACAACGACGAGGGTCCCCTCTCCGGCACGCTGGGTACGCCGTCGCCGTACCATGTCGCCACCTTTGGCTTGTCTGATGCGCAAGCTGCACCGGTCCTGAAGAAGTTGAAGGACGGAAAGCGCGTCGATGCCATTGCTTACATGGATGCCGACGTCCAGACTACCTACACCGACAACATCATTGCCCAGACCACTGCAGGTGACCCTGACAACTGTGTCATGCTGGGTGGACACAGTGACAGTGTGACTGAAGGTCCCGGTATCAACGATGATGGCTCCGGTAGTTTGAGCGTGCTCGAAGTTGCCAAGCAACTTACCAAGTTTAGCGTCAACAACTGCGTCCGCTTTTCGTGGTGGGCTGCCGAGGAGGAAGGATTGCTCGGCTCGGACCACTACGCAGCCAGCCTCAGTGACGAGGAGAACCAAAAGATTCGCCTGTTCATGGATTATGACATGATGGCTAGCCCCAACTTTGCTTACCAGATCTACAATGCCACCAACGATGAGAGTCCAGAGGGATCCGAGGAGCTTCGCGACCTTTACATCAACTGGTACAAGTCTCAGGGTCTCAACTATACTCTGATTCCCTTTGACGGCAGAAGTGATTATGACGGTTTCATCCGAGCTGGTATTCCCGCAGGTGGTATTGCCACGGGTGCAGAGGGTATCAAGACCAAGGAGGAAGAGGAGCAGTTCGGTGGCAAGGCCGGTGACTGGTACGACCCGTGCTACCACCAGCTCTGTGACGACGTTAGCAACCTGAACCTGACTGCCTGGGAGGTGAACACCAAGGTAAGAACCAAATCCACACGAGGACATATCCATTCGAATTCAATTGGACCAATGCTAATGCTTCTCAGCTCATCGCGCATTCTGTTGCCACTTATGCCGCCTCTTTTGACGGCTTCCCCAAGCGAGTTGCTCTGAAGTCTTCCACCACTGGACTATACGAGGAGCAGACCAAGTACCACGGCTCCAAGCTCTTCATCTAATTGGGACAGTGATTGTGAATAGAAATACTACATGTAGAGGTGCTAGCATTTTTAGCGTTGGTGACATCCTAAGACATTAATAAATTTGGTTAGAACGCTCACCAATAGACGACCATTTAACTGATCACATTCACATAAATTATCGAGATGCGATCGGCAGAGCTTAGTGCTGACACCAATAAAAGCAGTTTCGAGACAAGATACACGGTAACTATAGTTGCACAACGAGCGGCCCGCGCCATCGGCTTCCCGTGTCGCGCCGCTATTAGTGCAATTGTTTGCCAGCAGTGCCGATTTCGCTTACTATACTTTCTTGAGACTTGATAGATTTGCTTAATACATGCAAAGAAATCCCTGCAGCACGGACGATTTTCATTATCACAATCTCGTGTTGATCAAATTCCAGACTTCCTCATCAATCATTGGTTGAATTTAAAAAATAAAGCTATAACAAAGTGATAGCTAAATGGTCTATATACCAACAGCAGAATACTAAAAGTCGTCGTAACCCGTGCTATATACATGATGTCATGACATGATCACCTCTCTTTCATTCAAAAATCCCGGACCACGGTTCTCGGGTAAACACCAAAATCAACGCTGGTTTGTTGCATGAATTTTATCTCTTTCTCAGTATTTAGAGAGTCTTGGTGGCGAAACCCAGGGTAGGGGTGGAGGCGCCGTTGAAGACAACGTAGGCAGCCTTGAGGGCGACATCACCGAAAATGTTGATGCCGATGTCAGCAGAGGACTGGAGACCGCCGTAGCAGGTGGAGGAGCCGTCCTCGACGGGGGCGTAGTTGAGGTAGCTGGCGGGGATGACGATGCTGACGGAGCCGACGTTGTAGGTGAAGGTGGGCAGGGTGGCGGTGCAGGGGAAGACGTAGCCGCCGTAGGTGCCGAGTTGCTCGAGCCCGTGACCTTGGCGTAGTAGTTCTTGACCACGGTGGCGGGGAGGAGCAGCAGGGTGGTGCCGGTGTCGGCGATGCCGTTGAGGCTGGTCGTGTAGCTGGTGGTGCCGACCTTGTAGCCAGCGGCGGTGAACTGCCAGAACCCTTGCGAGGTGCTCACGGAAGTGTAGGCAATGGAGCCAGTGTACTTGGAGCTGTCAGTCTTTCCAAAGTCGTAGGTGCCGGCTATAGTTTGCGAGTTAGTATTCATGTTATGCTATCTTGTACTGTTGGCTGAGTGTTTAGACTTACGGGCATCGTGCTTCAGGTCAGCCACGAACAGCGGCGAGCTGAGGGAAGACTTGACATTGTCAAAGAAGGTCTTCTGGGACTTGGGCGACACGGTGTTGATGGAGCTAAAGGCCAGACCGACGAGACCGTCGTTGTTGGTGTCCTGGGTGAACTCGGTGGAGATCTTGCTAGCGGCCTCGACGGCCTGGGCAGAGTAGGAGACGCCGCCGATGTTGACAACGTCGGTGTAGACGTCGCCAGAGGCGCCGGATCCGTCACCGTACGAGATGCTCCAGGTGTAGCCGCTCAGCTTGGAAGAAGTGCTGCTCTTGGAGGGGTTGTAGACGCTGTGGCCCGACTGGTAGCTCGAAGCCAGCTCAGTGCTGAACACCCACAGGTCGGAAGAGCCAGTGTCAAAGTCCAGGTTGAGAGTCTGGGCAGGAGTACCGATGCTCACGGGAGTGAGGTACTCGGTGTCGTACTCCTCGGGCGTGGTGACGGCGCTGCCCGTGGTTGCGCGCTTGGTGTAGGTGTGGTTGAGCGCCTGAGTCAGGTAGTCGGGCAGAGGAGCGCCGTACTTGCGGTAAGCCTTGGCCAGAGCGGCAGCACCGTTGCGGACATAGTGAGGGTTGCGGACCTGGGTGACACTGAAGTCCTTGGTCTCAGCAGTGGGAGCGGCCGAAGTGAGGGAAATGATGGCGGCCGAGGCCAGGAGGAATGTCTGCGCAAGGGACTGCATCTTGAAGGTTTCTTGTCTGGCTTATTGAAAAGACGACGACTCAGTTGGAGATGAAAGACTGATGTGGTGAGGATGAAGCCATATTGTTATCGAGGGCGACAGTGCCCTTTTATAAAGAAAGTGGAACTGTCGATGATCATCCCAGAATGAATCGATATAGGTATATCTTGTGAGTGATTATGCCGTGTCGACTAGCTCGCGAATCATACTCCAGTCTCTTCTCGGAGCAAGATCTTGGCGTTCTGCTACCCCCATGCCAGCATGCCAGGACATAAAGCTTGTTCCTTTGTCCAAGTTCTGTATGCATGTAATGTACCGGCTACTGATGGGGGGTGCTGTGGCGCCTCCATCATCCTTGGCCCTTGTCATTGGGCATGTTGTTGCGAGGTAGAGACATGCATATGGAGTATAATCCCTAGACATTGGCGAACGAGCTGCCGAGGCCTACCTTGCCTACCCTACCTCACCTACCGTACATGGTCGAAAAAGAAAGATGCATGGTTCAGTCTATCTGACGAGTGACGGACCAGGACGCTGGGGTTGTCAACACGAACCAACGACCGATCATCAATGTGGGAATTCCGTTCCACGAATCCTGGAGTTGCCCCGGTCAATTGCCAGATTGCCAGCAGCATTGTACGAAGTGCATGGTTTGGCGGTGCTGTATCTGCGAGTGCAATCTCCAAGAGCGGTAAACCACCCAAAGATCTATTGTTCGCCCCGCCGAAGGCGACCATCCAGGAGCCATCAAGAACCCCTGACTCAAGCGAGACATGCACTAGAGCCTTTTAGCCAACAGCGCGACCCAGGGTCTATCGAATATGAGAGCTCTGCAAACACCCAATCAGCACATGCCTTGAAGTACTTGCATGGCCCGAACCAGCAAGATCAACGGTCATGATCTACCATCTCATGATGGCGACTTTTGCACACATACATGTCGCTCTCGTCCAGTTGGCCAGTGAATGCAGCAACCATTTCGACTTGTCCATGACGAGCTCTTTTTTTTTCTGCTCGGTCCCTCCAATCGAATTGAGGGATTTCGGCAAGTATGAGAATGACAAATTACGCGGTCGCCTGAATCAAATGTCTAGGTAGATAGGAGGAAAAGGAGAGGCTTGCTCCGTACGACGTCCGGCGCCTCTGTTGTGACACTCCGGACAAATACTGTATACTGCCGAGAACTGCTACATCTCCGAAGGAGGCTGAAATGCGCGGCGCATCATGTCATCTTCTCCGTGGCTTCTAGACCATATCAAGCCGCCAATAGGTCTCCGTCGGCTACGCAGGTTGGGTTGTGTGTGTACTACAGTACTATGGTACAGAATCCAGGTGGTGTATGTGTGTGTGTGGGTGGGGCCGGGACGTGAGTAGTAGCCAGCAGTTTTCCGTCCTCTAGGTAAAGTAGATCTAAAAACTGATCCACGTGCTTTACACTACGGTGACGATGGGACTGAGTATGCCACCTTCTTCATTGGGACGTGTGCTGCCCAAGGCAGACAGTCGATTGGGACAACTCCGTGCCGTCTGTTTCTTTTGTCTTGCATACTCTGCTCTGGTCAAGGCGATTGGATGGAAACAAAATCAAACGAATCGTTCAGGACTCAAGGCGCATCAGCAAGCAAGACAGATTACGCTGGTGTTGGCGGTGCTTGGGGTGTTTCCGATTGCGCCTCTGCAGTCATCTGTTGCGCGTCCAAAGGTCTTGGGTTCCAAGACCTGTCAATGTGACAACCCGCTGCAGAAGGCACGGCAAAACACAGTCTTGGCTCTTGGCGACTCAAACTTAGAGCCCGCCAAGACCGGACACGTCGCATTCAGCCTGTTCGAATGCAGGTGCAAATGCTTGGTAAACTACAGTAGCTCATGATGGTTGCGATGACTTGATAGTGTCTGTCGAATGTCGTCGAAAAGGACAGCGATGATGAGATGAGATAGAGTAATTGTGGCGAGGCGATATCCGATCGTTCGTCTGATGTCAAGAATCAAGCTTGTTTTTCTTTTTGACATGGCTTAATCGAGAAGGTGACATGGGCAAGCCCGCACTAAGGGGGAGCTCTTAAGCGGTACGTGGTTGATCCGTTAGCGATGCCTACAGCGCACAAGTACCTATAATCCAGCACACCACAATAGCCCCCAAAGCCCCCCAGCCAAACTCCAGGTGCAAGTCCCCTTTGGCGAGTGTATACCCCCCCGAAAGCTTAAATGTTTAGCGGCCGTGATAAGCTTTCTGGGCGCCACTTTCTCGGGAGCTGCGTCGCTATGCATGGTGCTGCGCTGCACTGCTGCATGCCGCCTACCTCGGTATCGTGAGCCTCCATTTGACCTCCCACTGGATCCTGGATTGGGAAATCACTGGACCACTTTCAGCCAGAAAAGTCCATCGTGTTTCAACAACCCCAGATCAGTCTCCGTCCAATGACACTTCATATCCGAAGCAGGCGAGCGCCCGACTCCAGAACTCCCAGCACCAGCCCGAGCTGCGCTAACTCGTTTCGACAGGTGCCTTGGCTAGCGACCTGCGATTGGCCTCTCCAGACTTGTTCGCTATGCTGGCCCTGCCTGGACTCCGATGGAGGCTCTGGCGCCCACCCCGGGCATTCGAAATAGCACGCGATTGAGCGTTGCGAGTAGAGCTACCGCTTCTCATTGGATAGGTGGAAAGATTACGGGGTCAACCCCGTAATATACTACCTTGACTTGCTATACATATCTTCAAGGTTGTCTTCATGGAGAAGCGGCAGCGGCCGTGAGTATGCTTGCGTGCCCACCATACCCCTGCTTTGTGTATCAATGTGCAGCTCGCTATGCATTAAGCGTAATCTCTAGGCCCTAGGACCCCCGGTAGCCTCAAAGTAGCCTCACTGGTCAGAGGGCCTACATTACACAATCTCGCAAAAACGACGACAAACAACCCGTTCCAGACTACGACTTACCCCAGATAAACTCGACTGTCAATTCCATTACTCATCGTATCACGGCCCATGACCGGGAACCCGGCAATCGAAAGACAAATGGAAGCATGACACCATTGACGCCCTGCTGCCCGAGGGGTAGCATCATGGAGTAGAATAGCACTGACACTTGCTCACATGAAGAAACTGTTCCTGTATAGAACGGTCCTTTTAGCAAGGGCTATACGATTCAAGGCAGAAGAAGCATTACGCATTCATCTCTGTTGGGCCGCCGCTCAGGTTTCCCTACTCCAAGCCCGACGTACCATCGCCTCATGCATGCTATTGCTCAATTGCTGGCCGTGCAGGTTTCCAGAAGAGTTCGGTTATAACGTGTTTCCGACTGCGATGTTTTGTCAATATGGCGTCACATTAGGCCAAAATAAGACAATGGCGCCTAGCTCTTGACCGTTCAACGTCCCGCTCAAAGATGTTCGCCGCGATCCAGAGATAATCACCTTCCTCTTGTTTGACCGCGCATGTAACTCAAACCTCTGACGTCTTTTATTGAGAATATGGAATCATTTCTGCTGATGTCGGTGGCTCGAATGGGTTATACTGCAAGACAAACTTTGTAATCCTTTGCCATCGTTGCCGCCTATGCATTTTGCTTTGTTTTAGATTCTTCCAAGTTCAAGACGATGGTGACGACCGCATCAAAAGCATCAAAGCCATCGAGCTGTGCCTATCGCCACAAAGCCACAGATGATTCCACACTTACGTCCTTATCATGCGTTGATCACGAGTGTTGAAAGCCATATACCGTTATTCAAAGCCACAGCTTAACATGACACAACATGATTCTGACATCAGTACATCAGTCAAGGTCGTCATTGGCTGATCTGTGCTGGCACCTCTTTTGCCAATGGAAAAGAAAGCACAGCATCATAATCAAATTATCCTGACAAGCTGTCTTTTCAACTCTGGTTGGATCTCCCTCATAGCCGCAACGTTTTCAGCTATTCGGTCCTGATTTGAAAGTAGTACAGTGTCCTTGATCATAAAAGATATATTTGTCAGTCGCCTCCAACTGTCCTCGCCTTGCACGCTCTCGAGCAACAACAAACACATCCATGTATTATTCCCATGTGACCTCCGCCATTGAAGTAACTTTAAAATGGCGAATTGCTGCCCTGTATAACCTTGGTGCTTCTGCCTGTATTCATGGTTAGGGTGAGGGCCATGCGCTAATAACTGGCTGTGAATGATCCTCATCAACATCGGAAACCGCGTTGTTGACTGAGAAGTAGTATCCAGGACGCTCTCGCAATCCAGGACAACTACCGGCGCTCGTATAGTCAAGCTTCCTCCAGTCAAGGCGCCAAAATGGTCATTTGTGGCGAGGTTGACCTGGACATCCACGACCTTTGCAAAAACGTTTAAAGTGATCGAATTGTGTTACACCCATGAAAATGACCTTTTTACCGAGAATACTGGCCCAACTCCATGACGGAGCAAGGTACTGCTCCGGCAGAGAGGGTGGATCTTCTAAGTAGCCATCAGGGCGTTTCTTTCTCAATTCGCCTCTATTCTGTATTTCATGTGTTAGTTCCGATACACTTAAGATTTCTCGATTGAGTGGCGTGCATGCCCTCATCGTTAAACAATGCGCTTACCCAGCTAAGGCCCTGTATTATGTCCATCTTCCAGAGACCTGCGACATAGGTGTCACCCGTAGCTTTTTCAAACTCGCTCGCGAGTCCCGACAATGCTGGAAGCACATCGGTGGGCTCCGTGAGCGCTCGTGAAGAATAATTTTCGATGATCTGTACCCAAAAGTCAAAATGCGAATACGCTGTGGGCTGGGCTGGCGGCTTGAATTTGCCTTGTAGAGTAATTGGAGTGTAGGGCAAGGCTCGCCAACGTAGAGTTTCCGTGTCTCTAGCCTGGAGGATGTTCGTCAGAGAAGGCCACCGGAACGTCATAGCCAGCGGGATCTGAAGTCTTTTGAGGGCAGGAAGCAGTTGCTTCTTCCATTGGGGAAACGCCCGTTGGCGCAATCTCTGGATGTATTCCTTGCTGCGATACATGTCTGCAATCCTGAGGAACCGCCCTCCCTCGTCGATACTTCCCTTCGGACACTCGAAACAGATTTGTTGATGGCCAAACCACAAGGTACGGGGAGCCAAGAGGGTCTCCTGCAACACCCAACCTCTGGTGTTCAGTGCGCCTTGGTGCAATTTGTCGTCCCACAACTCGGTTCCCGGTCGCAGAAACACCTTTGGCGCAGGAGTATCTCCATTCATCCAATCAAGCCAGCACTGCGGATGAGTTCCTTGCGTCCTGTCACGAAAGATGCCTTCGCCAGTAGTAGAAGCGCACGCCGCTGCAATCGTGACGACCGCGCCATTGTAGACATGCCGCATCCGACTCGCTTCAGAAGCCCAATCCTGCTCCGAGTCTTGTATAATGCACAACGCATCAATCCAAATGTATCGGATAGCGAGCGCTTTCACAATGAGAATGGCATGGCGCAAGGTGGGCGGAAAGTCGTCCAAGGGCCGGCCTGTACGGAACGATTGTTCCGTGATTGTCGTGAGTTTAAAGTCACTATGACCGCCCCAACAGTAGGACAGGGCTGCATATACATCCTGTCGCCCACCACCATCAACGAGTTTAGGGTCAGTTCCTGCTGTGTCAATTATTCTCGTGGGCAGTTCCGATGAAGAAGGATATTGCAAAGAGCATGAATCATGAGTACTCATACAGTTCCCGAGTAGTGTGGCTGCCAACTGCAGACATTCAGCTGATCCCGAGTTGCTGTATATGGAACGAGCAAGCAAATCTTGGTGATCTGGTGGTTCCTGACCCCTCGCTGCGCAAACTTCAAAGGAAGCCAGAGTGCGCATCTGCACCAGGCCTTGCTTAGAGACGTGGGTCGTATGGTCATCTCCATTCTGAACGGCTGCGACATGTGGCAGTCCATGGAGAGTTGCATCCCACGCCGCAGTCCCGATGAATATCTGCTGCGCGCTCGTGCCTTGACTCAACGAATCGTCCGTCAGAGCATTTGGGTGCGTTCTTCGCACATGCGATTGCCATATGAAGATGCAAAGCTCACAGCCGCTGGCTTCCGATGCGCGCAGAGAAAGGAGATTTGCATGGTGTTTGAAAAAGTAAGGAATAGCCGGGCGAAGGTTCTCTAGAGTTTCGGGGGAAGTAGGATCGTTGAAGCCCTTAGGAGGTTGGGCTACTGCCTTCAATAGTAGTGCTCGCACATTAAAGTTGACGCAAATGGAGCACAGCATTGTTTGGAGACACTAATGTTAGGCCCTGTGCTTGGGCGGCCAGAATCACGGCCTAGTACGACAACGGCCCTTGTGCATAATGTCAGAGGATAGAGAGATGATATATGATCTATTGCGAAAATTCAAGTCAATCCCAAGAGCGCGAAAATAAGCTTCCATCTACTAGAGAGACGCCCGGCTGGAATGCTCAGTCCAGCTCTGGTCACATGATTGAAGGGTCCCTGATGCGCTTATTATGACCAGAAATTGCATCTGTCTATCTTATAATATTCTTGAGCGTGATACCCTCACATACGACCATACCCACTAGAATACACGGCATCCCGTCCGCTCTGCCCTAGTTAAGCTGGTGAGGGCCGGATCAGTACTTAGGTCGGTGACGACTGGGGAATCCCCGGTGTTGTATGTTGTTGAATAATTTTTGTCCAATCACGTCTTTCTCTTTTTTCCACCTACTTTTTTTGGAGGACGACTTGGATTCTGGTGCGTTCAATATAGTTCGGGTCGATTGTGCTGCGGCAAATGCCTTCTCAGTGCCGCTGGATGCTTCCATCGGTCACGAAATCTCCATGCTGATAGAGTAGACCTGGGAAGCTGGCCGAGGATTGCTTCAGTGCGGTCCACATCTGTTTGATTGGATTGAGATCTGGGCTGTACCGTGGCCAAATACCTAGGAAAGTATGTAGTGTACATACCGCGCACAGCGCTCCGCCAGCCACTACACTGCCATAAATCAGTGGTTGCCGCTCCGGGGGGTATAACAATGTTTTATCAAGGCCTTGTGCAGCTTTTCTGCGATACAGTCGAAATAGTCAACATGACATAGAGTCTGCTGGTTCGAAATTTACATGGTAGTGTTGTAGGAAAGGTCTACGAAATGCAGTCGTTTTCAACGACTATAGATAATGTAGTCCATATGAATTTTCAGCATGTATCTGATCTAGGTACCACCACGCTCCTATCCCACGATGGATGACACCCCAGCTTGGAAGTGACTTTACTCCCTTCCCTACGTGTCATGGGGGTTCCCGCCAGATGAATCTTCCCAGTCCGTGACACTCCGACACTTGAAGATCTTTCACGGCATGCACAGCCTACATATTACAACATTGACATCAAATTCACGCGCATCACTTTGCAAAGAAGTCATGTATGTGTGTTTGTATGTGGTTTCAATTCAAGAGAGACTAAGTGACTACTCTCTATGCAAGACTAATTTCATTTTCAATGTCTGCATGCCCTGCCTATCCATATCCTACCCCCTCCATCCACCGCATTTGCTGCCCTTAGACCCCTGATGCCCAGCATCATTTCCCAAACAGTGTGAAGTGTGTTTGCTGCTGAAGAAGGCACAGCTTGTGAATTTGCTGGCTTCTCAGCGCTGCCTTCTCAACATTGGATGCATGTGAATTTGCAAGTCCAGCGAAGAGAAGTTTTGTGTGGTTGTTTCGCACACCGGGTCTGACTTGGCTCTGTTGGCCAGTCGGAGAGCCGGGTGTACGTGCATCTGACAATCTAGCGATGTGCTATCATGTCTTTCAGCTTGAACAACGTCAGAACTCTTGAAGTTTACTCGAGTTTGACGTGTTGGAGGGGCATGAGCCTTGCGGCCTGATGCGCCCTGTGCCGAAGTGTTGATACTCTTCACAGGCCGAGGCGCTGACTAGGCGCCATCGACCTGGTCCGAGTTGCGACGGGCTTTGGTAAAGCCGAGTCGCTCAACAATGAATCGAATGACTAGATGAGA
Source organism: Neopestalotiopsis clavispora (assembly GCA_014621435.1). Taxonomy (NCBI): domain Eukaryota; kingdom Fungi; phylum Ascomycota; class Sordariomycetes; order Amphisphaeriales; family Sporocadaceae; genus Neopestalotiopsis; species Neopestalotiopsis clavispora. Next base: position 209,501 of record JAANBA010000009.1, read on the forward strand.
GAGTTTGTTAGCCGCGCGCCCTCAAGAAACCGAGTTGGGTTGCGGTAAACAAGAACTTGGGAAGGAAGATAAGACTGCACCAAAGACGGCCACTGGTCGCTCTGCTGCGTGCAAGATAAAAGGGATGAAAAAGGGAGAATACTTACTTCCACACATCTTGTTTATGAATTATTGATAAAGAGTCAGAGTAGTGAGATGTTTGCAGTAGAGAATAGTCAAAGTAATCAGATCTTTGCAGTACAGAGTGCAAATGTCTGTGAGCAAAAAAAAGTGATGAAGACAGACGGAAAAAAATTGGAAAATTCCCAAAAGGCCGGGGAACGCACTCATACTTATAGACGAAAAGCAGCCCAAATAGGTTAGTATCAATGTATCTGGACAGATCGAGAAATAATACGTGTCCATTCTCTGCCTCTGCGGAAATCTATTAATTTTTATTGATTCTTTTTGAGAGGAGGTTGGGTGATGGCTCTGCATGTGAAAAGTGAAAACCCTATTTACAAGATACCGACGTAACGTGGGTTGGCGGCACTCACCACTAGAGGACTGTTTATAGAGGGGATCCATCGCTTCTTTTGTACGCTGCTTCAAAATCGGTCTGGTCTGAGCATACCGTGAACTCGACGATGTCTGCGTGCCAAACAGTGATAAAATAAAGGATGAGGATCTCCATGAGTATGGCCAAGTTGCAGACCGGTCCCTAATCGCATTTCGACTGGATTGTTATCTTGGAGAAAGGTCTCTCTAAATAATCGGCCCGGCGTCGAAAGTTTCTCTTTTGCGCGCACTGATTCTGCTCCAAACTAGGACGGGTACGTCCTTTCCCTGCCTTTCTTTCAGAGACGACCAGACGAATATGCTTCATTGTTGGTCCCTCGAGCGCAATGTGGCTCATTCCTCGAAAAGTTCTTCAGAATCAGTAAGCCACACGGCTGCAGTTCAAACCAGGACAGCAATGACAACACCACGATTTCCAAAGGCACCAAGTGATCCAAGATGGGAAACAAAAACAAAATTATACACCCAGCATCAGGATGAACATGAAGTTGTCCACGACAGGCGGCACGCGTCCTGCGCGCTGCATGTCCCATGAGGCGTATAAAGATGATGCCAAGGTATCAGAAAAAGCACAGAGAACAGGATCATGTAGATTAAATTTCTGGAACTTGGTTCTGCGAGAGAAAACTCCGGGTGGCTACTCTGCATGGGCCGAGATGTCGATAACGAGCCGCGTGGCTGACGGGTAAGGGCGATAGGCATACATGAGTCAAATCATCGGGCACGATATATCTGTCATCAGGTATTCGCAGTCTCGTCTGACCTTGTTCTAGCTTCGTCGATTAACTTGTTCCCTAGAGTGAGACCCAGGATGCGCATCGGGAAAATGGTCTTTGGCATTACCGGCACTTGGTACGTGATGGTTACCAAGGTATCAATCAAGTGCCCTAGTAAAATATAGACTACAGAACTTGAGAACAGATGGTCGATTAATCAAATTGTGATCGATAAGACGCCGATTACCTATGTTACTACCTACTCTGAACAAGTCTGCACAAAAACCAGCCTGGCGCATAAAAAGCGATTTGGCATGATGTGTGGCCCACCTGTGATATAGCGCTGGTTTTAGCGGTTACATTATAAGCGTAAGGACCTTGTTAAACGCACTGGTCAACGAGATCGCTCAGCGCCTTCCACGTATAGTCGAGGTCGGTAGCTGAGCGATGTCGAGGTTCCATTTGAAAACGTTCGTGAAATATGAATGCTACCACTCGGGGGTTGTGTCAGCGCGAATGCGGTTGGGGGCGGGACTGGTCCACCCACTCCCCGGCTCCCTGGGAGGGTACATACGGACGTTTGGCCCGTTGGCGCAATGGTTCTACCTGCGTGACTATTGTTACAAGTATCCAACAAATACCCCTGCGCAACATCGTCAGCACTATAAATGCATACGAGGGAAGCAGCGGTGCAACTGAGAGCCGCGGCCAATACATAATCCTACACATTCTCGCCCTATTTAAACCATTTCTCGTGCCATTGAGACTCATGCCATTGAAAAAGAAGATTGCGCATACCTAGCTACGATGGATTATTCGGACCCGAACGCATTTACTTACCCCTACCAGCTGACGAAGCAAATTCGCCGTGATGTTTATCCACTGGTAGAACCAACCCAGCCAGAGCTGTCAGCAAAGGGAAAGACGGTGCTCATCACGGGCGTTTCGGGGGGCATAGGCAAGGCAAGCACGATTCCGTGGACTCTAATAATCTTTTCGCGTCACTCATAGATGATACACAGGCCATTGCCGAAGCGTGGGTCACCGCGGGGGCTTCCGGCGTCGTGATTACCGGGCGCAAGGTCGATGTTCTCGAGGGCGTCGCCGCACAGCTCCGGAGTCTCGCCCCGCCCACCACCAAAGTCCTCGCCCAGGCGACTGATATCACCGACGAAGCCTCGGTCGCGGCGCTCTTCACGGCAATCAAGGAAACCGTCGGCAAGGTCGATGTGCTCATCAACAGCGCGGGTAGTTTGGAGGGGGGCGCCATTGGCGCCGTCGATCCCACGAAGTTCTTTAATGATTTCCAGGTCAACGTGCTGGGTTCATACCTCATGACGCACAACTTTCTCGCCCAGGCGGACGGCGCCGGCACCGTCATCAGCTTTACGACGGGCGCCATCGCCACCGTGTTTCCGGGCATGGCGGGCTACACGGCGTCCAAGCTGGCCCTGGTCCGCATCATGGAGAACCTGCACGCCGAGCACCCAGGCATACGTGTTTTCTCGCTCATGCCGGGAATTGTCATGACCGGAATGACTCTCGATGCGTTGAAGCCGTACGCAAAGGACAGCGCCGAGCTCAGTGCTAGTTGGACGCTCTTCTTGTCTACTCCGCGCGCCGAATGGATGCGCGGCGGTTTGCTCAGCGTCAATTGTGAGTCCCCCTTCCAGTACTCAAAGATCGTTACTCCACTAACATGAGTCTGCGTCGCAAGGGGATATCGAGGAGATGGAGGCCCATAAGGATGAGATTGTTGGCGACAGTCTGCTTAGTAGGGCTTTCCTGAACGCTAAGCTAGGGAAGGATGGGCACCCTTGGAGGACTTGAGGCGGCGGACAAGCGACGATCGAGCAGGTGCATCAAGGTCTAGCGCAGTGCATGGCAATGGTCCCACTCGCGAGGGACTACCTCAAGTTGTCAATTCCTAGCATTTGCACATGAAATTTACGCGGTGTTGGCTGCACGTCGACTTATGTGCATCAATGATGTGTCGGCTTTCATGTAAACTATTGGCCAGCGACCCCTGGGTTCTCGTTATTGGCGTGGAAGCCCACCTTGTTAGATACTCGCAGCTTGCCAGGGATCCTAGTATAATCAGAACGCCGCGGCATTTGATGGCCGATAGGTAGGATTGTAGGTGGACAAGGAAGTCAGTCAGATCATAAGGCTGGGCCCAGTAATACTGTATAGCACGTCGCGAGCGTTGCCGTGGTCTAGCATATCCAAGCTAGGCTCCGCAGCAGCAGCAAACATTGATATCCTGCACTTTATGACCATTCCTGTGTAATTCTCTACCGGCGAAAATGGTTACCCGTGGGTTGGTGGTCCTTGCGTTGATTTAACCCCCGCAGCGTTCACACTGGATTCTATAGGGACTAGTCATCTTCTCCGTAATGCTGTCGTAAGTTTTCGAAATTAGTATCAAGTACGGATGCTCATTTACTCACTACGAAACACAGCGGATAAGGCGATTGGCGAACACATTCGCGTTTGCATGAACAAATTGCTGCCTGAAAAAGACTTGAAAGCCTTTCCACGGTCGTGCCTAACGTCTTACAGCGGAGCCCCTCAGGCCCGCTATCCGTCCTTTGTGATGCCAGCCGCAAGCCGTCCACGGCAAGACTAGTGTCGAGCTTGCTATAACTGGGAATGGCTATCATGGAGCTCGCGCATACAAGTACAAGCTCTCAAATGTCTTTCCATATCTCTCGATTCTTTTTCTTTGACTTTCTTATATTCGTTAACATACGCAGTGATCCTCAACAGGTAGTCTACGAGCCCATACAGTTGTGCGCTCGTCGTGACACCCCACGCATATTTGACTAGCATTACATCCAACCAAAATGCTTCAATGACCCTGGGCCACCGTAGCACTGTAACAAGAGCCGCATTTTGTCCAGTCAAGTCACGCCACATTTACTTAGCAATTTCGAGTGGGAGCAATAAGTGAGAGGTTCATGGTTGCTGATTTTATCTCATCTTCGACTCAAGCTGCACTCTTAGTGTCCGTGATCGTTGACTCCGTACACTATAGACAAATTGCCAGAGTCTTGAGATGGAGATTTTGCCTATGCCGCAAAGCCCCCTGAATCCAACTAAAGAGATACTTTTACTCGAATGCGATGACTATGATGGCCTGGAGTTTACGACATATCCACTACGGCAGGGCTGGAATCCGCGAAGCGCGACGGAATGGCTGAATTTGTTCCACTATCCTCCGAGATCATTCGGAGCCTTTCTCGAGCGTTGGCTGCTACTCGGCCCCATCTCAGTGGCCTGCAAAACGCGATCATTAAAAACGGCAGACTTTATCTCAGTTTCGAATAATGATCCATCTCGAGCAATCTTTACTATGCGGCCGTTGAATGAGTTCGTTTCCGAGTCCACCGCTCGAGAGCAGTTCTTAGAGGTGCAACAGGCTCTATTGATAGTCATCGGCCTCAACAAACGTTTATCAAGGGTCATTAGTCCCACAGATGACGACAATGACTGGGTGAAAGAGTTTCCAGAGAGCTTGAAGATGTCGATTCACGATTTCCTCCGATTCGTCTATGTCCCTGATCCCCGCGGTGCCGAGGTTTCTGTTGCCACGTGTATGGTCCTGGATGCGATCTATTTACAAATGCGACCGCTGACTGATCAACCTGGCGGCCTCTCAATTAGTGGCACGGTACCATCCGCCTCGGAAATATGGCACTCTGCGATGTGGACAAAGTTTTTGGGACGAGGGTGGTGTCCATCCGATCTTCCTCGCCTCTTTATGCGCTTCAACACGTTTGGTCTTCACTTTATCTATAATTTGCCTCGCCCCACGGACCCTTGCACTCACAGAATAATCCAGCTTCAAGCAAAGCAGAAGGCAAACGCAAATCATCACCAGTGTGTAATACCACCAGATGCATCCATAGGCAATTTCAGGATGCCACCTACCGTTCAAAGCACACAGACAGCTGCCAAGGATGCCGTGATGTCGTGGCCGATCAAGAAGAACTCAGAAGGATTCTGGAAAAGGGCAAGATTCCCCTGATCTTGTCAGTTGGTGAGGAGGAGGACGACGACGACGAGAGTGTCACGCTCGTAGAAGCCGAAGCCGACATGTCATACGTTGCCATATCTCACGTCTGGTCCGATGGGCTCGGAAATGTTGAGCGCAACGCGATTCCGCAGTGTCAAGTCCGGAGGCTTAGCCGCCTGGTTCGTGGTCTATCTGGTAAAAACTCGGACATGCTCTTGTACTGGCTGGACACCATTTGCGTACCACCCGACTCAGCGGGCATGGATAAGGCACAGGCATTGGCCCTGGCAAGTATGCGGAAAGTATATGAAGAAGCAAATGTAGTTCTCGTGCTCGACCAATGGCTTTTTAACACGCCGTCTAAAGGTAAATCACATGCCGAGCTTCTAATGATGATCTTCTCATGCGCGTGGAACACGCGGCTATGGACGTATCAAGAAGGAGCACTGGCTTCATCATTACTTTTCCAATTCAGCGATACAGCATACGATCTTGACGATGCTATCAAGGCGTTGCACGCAACGGCCGATAATTTGACCCGACGGGTTCTCGTAGCATCTTTAGACGCCATCTATTTCGATCTCCGAGGCTTCAAATCACACCAGTCAACCGAGGATAAAATTGGTGCAATCATCTCGGCTTTCCGTACCCGAAGCACAAGCGTATCGACCGATGAGCCACTGTGCCTCGCAGTCTTACTGGGGTTGAATGTTGAGGCCATTGCCCAGACTACTCCCAGTTCTAGGATGGAATCGTTTTGGAGAGCGTTACACACGGTACCAGTAAGTTAAAAGGACTATTTCTATTCTTGCAATACCCTCTTGGATTTCCCATATACCTTAGGGACTTACGAATCAATGGTATAAAGACCAGGCATCCCGTCTTTCCTTTCCACGCAGACAGCGGAGGCCCCCACCGTTCGGCTTTTTGAGATAGATCTTGACTGTAATATTATAGTGGCATTTGGCTTTTTCCCAACGACCTACTATGAGCACCCATGGCTTGGGATGGGCACCAATGAGTTTCCTTCGTGCTCCTCTGGAGATTACCCCAAAAGGACACGTCGTGTTAGAAGCAGAAGAGGGGCGGTCCATTTTGAACGCGAACAAGACGGCTTATCAGACCCCAATGGACTCGTATTGAAATCCTCCGGGATACGTACACTCATTGGCCCGGGGGAAACACCGCTGGGCCGAAACTTCTTCGTTCGGGACGAGCACGGCCGTTGGGTGTTAGTCAAAAGGATCCCCGAAGACGATACCCGTCCTTCGGACCACATTTTTGGGATGATTGAAGTCGCCGTTATTGACTTTGAAGACTGGCGCATGTTCAACAATGCACTATTAAATACAATGTCATCGACCCGCGGCATCTTGGTCCGCATTGACCGCGAACCGAAGCGCGGCGCTCCCATCCATTGCACGCGCCTCTACCGTGTTCTGTCAATACCGATGACGATGCCGAGCGTGGTTGCTGAGAATGAAGCGCAGTTGGGACCTCGCCCACCAGTTGAAGGTCTAGCAATTGCCACCAAGAACGCAGAAGACGGCGCAATATGGTGTACGCATGGCACGACGTGTGGTGACGAACAAGTTTGGTATGTCAAATAGGACTTCTTAAAATACCTCAAACTATCTCGATAAAAGAAATAGTCAACATCCACGCAAAGCAAGTATCCTGGCATTCGAGGCACGTATTTGGGACTTACCAGAAACTGGACTGTTGTTCAGGCAACAAACCCACAATACGATTCACGAAACTTCAGATCCAGCACAACGATCATGGCCACGTTATATATTTTACGGCTAAGCGGTCCTTGGTCATACTCTGGGACAATCGGACACCTCCAGATGCATGAAACAATCTAGGCGGCGAAGGTACATGGTGAATGGTGTTGGCACCTTCTTAGCTTCAGAGCCTGGATTAAGTAGAAACTAATAGAATGCTTATATATAATAGCCAAAGGGTATTAAAGTGCAAAAATGTAGGCAGAAGATTGACCTTGAGCCACGACGAATGTCGTTCGAGAACCTTTGAGCGGGGGTTGACATCAATTAATCACTTTTGTAAAGTCTCGTCACTTGAGACGTGCTGGGCGCAGTACCGGCATTAGCTCAAATAGATGAAATCTACGAAGGATATTATTGGTATGGGTCTGGTGCCCGGGGACTCGGGCATCCTAGTGAAAGGAAATATAGACGCTTATGATAAAAGTGCTTTAAAAACAAGCTCTTAGCCCTAACCATCTACTACTACAGTAGTACCTCAATCAGCATTCCCCTGTTTTCTATGGCAACCCTTGTGTTCGCTTCTCGAAGCGCCTTTCGGAAATCACCAACGGTCCTCGCTCGGATGCCTTTCATCCACTGCTCTGAATCATTTGCTTGATCGACGGGGGACTCGTCCGCACCGGCGGCAGCCTCGGCCAAAGCAGCATAATTAGGTGAAGGGCGGAAAGAGACATTGGCTTCATCGTCGGAAGCGCCATTGATCAGACCTTGAGGGTAAACAAGCTTTGTAGAGTTACGTGGTGCCTTCCAGCCTATGTAATAGAGTCATTAGTAATAGCGACGAAGCGAACTTGCGCCGATGGCCTCAATGCGGATCATTGAGATGATGCGACATGGACGACTGACCTCCATTGTTCAAAACCACTGTCAAGATGGGAATTTTGTACTTGCTTGCGACCCATAGCGCACTCGACGGAGCTGCACACATGAAGCTGCCATCACCAACTACTTGGCAAACAAGTGTCGAGTGACGGTCGTGGTCCTGTTGTTCGAGTTCCGTCTCTGCCATCTTGATGCCCAATGCTGCTCCGTTACTCCAACCAATACCTGTTCCACCACAATTGATCCAGCTACCCTCTCGATCGGGCTGCAGTTGCTCAGAAAGAGCCTGCGCGGCGGTCACAGCTTCCACAACAAAAGTCGTAGAGTCTGGCAGAATGTCTTTGAGTAGGCTCCCGACATTATGGATATCTAAAGGCTCGTTATAACCCAAGCATGGTTTAGAAGCAATATCAGTGAGACGAGTTTGATGAGTCCTGGTGCGAGTTTGTTTACGTTGTGTATATTTGGGATCCGTAAGTGTTTGTTGAATAGAGTTGTTGTTCTCAATGTAGTTAACCAGCTGTGTGAGCGCTGTAAAACTGTCTGCTCTCCAACGTCCATTAGCCGGAAAGAATGAAACCGGCATTTGATATTTCAAAGGATCGCTATCCACATGGTAGATCTTGGCGTCCTTCCGAGGTGGATTGCGAGATGGTATCCACGGAACGTCGCAATCAAGTAAAAGAATTGTATCTGCACATTGGACATTCTCATTAGAAGCAAGGCAGAAACCCTCAGACGCAATGTGTGAAAAAGGGAAACACATATCGCTACCTCCCGCATCCTGGACACGTATACCGGGTATTAGGTCCGCAAGACCTACCAGAAGTTTTGGTGTCCGGCGATCGCGACCAGAATAACCCGTAATGATCAGAGGACGATCGGCATGAACAAGCGCATTAGCTATATCTCGAATAGCACCGTCCGGCAGGGCAATTGGCCCGATAGGGCCCCATTGGTCCTGATTTAAGGAGTATGGCTGAATTAGCTCAGCCATAACCTCTCGTGCTCCAGCAACATATACAGGCCCCTTGGGTGAGCTGTTGGCAAATTGGAGAGCGCGACCGACGGTCTGTTTGATGTTTAGGCCCGTACGGATCTCTCCAGTGTACCTGCAATACTGGCGAACGATGGCTTTTTGGTCCGGAGCTTCTTGAAGCCAGTGCACTGCGACAATACCTATTAGCATTTGCTTTTCTCAGCGGCACAAATAATACAAAGATGGCTGTTTGCCCCTTCGAGTATTTGATTTAGATGTGCTCCATCGGATAAGTTGTGTTCATTAGATAGTCAAAAAAGGAGAGGAATAACGCTAGAAGTTTCTTACTGTATTCTGTCCTGGATCCGGGAAGTTCCCCAGACTCTGTGTACGGGCAGAGCCCCGCGAAAATGAAGACTGGGACCCGGCCAATACTGGCATTGTGGATACCTTGACCCAGGGCTTGTGTACCGACATCAACATGAACCACTACAGCTTGCGGCCGCCCAGTGACCCGAGCAAAGCCATCAGCCATGGAAATGGCCGTGACTTCAGAAGGGCATGTAATCATTTTGGGCCATTCTTGAAGTCGTTCTCTCTTGCCTTGGATGATAGCCTCGATTATTGACGGGTGATCGGAAACGACATTAACGAAACATGCAGTAATCCCCGCCTTGGTGCCTCAGTGAATGTCCATTCCCAGGGGTTGTTACAGGGGGCATACCTCCCACAATGCCTCGAACAGCGCATACGCGGATGTGTAACTTAATTCAAATTGCCTTCTAGTCAATTTCAACTACATCTAGAAAGACAATCTATCTTACTCTTCGGTTTCTTTGCTGAGCGCAGTCGCCCGCTCTGTAGGTCTATCCACGGGAGAAGCCATATTATGGTGCACGGAAGACGGTGTTTGTCGTGGAAATCGGGTCACGGCGAAGGAACGAGCTAGGTGGGATGAAAGAGGATGTGAAGCCGGAGACAGGCGGAGCTTTTGAGCATTTCTCACGTACATTGCGCGAAGCGCCTGGGCTGAAAACCCAAGAAACAGCATGTTAATGGTATCCGACAAAGTTTTCGTGCGATTGGCAAAACAAAAAGAAGAGAGGAGGGGAAATAACAAATGTTCGCAAGACTTGAAGGTCACCAACAATGAATTGTTGTTGGCGGAAGCCTGCAGCTGCAACTCCTTGCATTGATTGCCAGGATGTTCCCGCCCATCCACTCAGGTTAGCCCGGCTGCAGCAGGCTGACGATTACCGACTGTGCTCCCCCAACTCTTGAAGCTTGGCACGACTTGCCCGATTGATTTGATTTATTGTTTCCAATGACAATGCAAACATGAATCGGGCGTGGATGGAGTCAGAAAGTTTGCATTTTAACCACTTAAAATCGTAGGCATGGGCTAGAGTTGGACACGAACTAAAAGATTTAAGTTCAGAAAACAAACGAGCGCACGACAGGACTTTGCCGGGACTTTGCCGGAACTTTGCCGGGAAGGAGGAACCCCTCCTGTGTAATCAGTAGGCTCTATGAGGCTGTACACGGATCAAACATAAGTTTTCACCACTCGTCATAAGCAGTAACAACTTTTCACTGGATCCGAGAAGACTCCACGAATATCTAACATATATGAGGTTTCTATTTCATCGTCTAGATGCGAACAAAAGGTGTGGGGGACAGATTTTGGGCACCTTGCTTTTGAGATAAGCGAAACCTTAATGCGGTCGATCTTGTGTGACTGTTATTTATGGGAGACGACGATTGAGCAGGCAACCATTGGCACATCGCGTTCTCGGCTTTGATTGGACCATCAATGGAAAGAAATCATGGCAAGAACACACACCACCTGTCATTCAGGTCCCAGCTCGAAGTTTCGGTGAGCAGGTCTGTTTCGGTGAGCAGGTCTCACATCAATGGAAAGACTCGCCCCAAAACGTCTTTCCCCCGATAAACCGGTCCATGACACCGTTGCCGAGCAGAGACTTTTGAAGCCTTATGGTTTGGCTTAAATAGGCTCATACTCGCTGTCAGAGAACGAAGTCGGGCTGTGACTCTATTCTCATCTCCATTGACTTCATTTATATTCGTCCTTTCATATTCATCCTCAATCCAAGAACGTACTCGATTTTGAATATCGATATAGTCGTACTCTCGAGTCCTGGAAATGGCCGGGCGTCTATGGTTCCACGTTCCGAATGCCCAATGGGGCTATGCCCAGCCTACGTACGCGGAAGAAAGAGAGCAAGCAGAAAGTCAAGGCCCCGCGGACCTTGGTCCAGGGTCAGCAGAATGGCAGCTCGCATTCGATTCAGGCTGGTGCAAACACCAGATAATCGCACTCCACAGGGAATTGGGTCCTGCCGCATTCAGCCACTTCTCAACAATGAGGCCCTTATCACGGAAACGAGCAGATCATTACAATTGCTTAGATAAACCCCATTGCGTCGCGTTCGACATCGACCTCGACACAGCAGATTACAAGCCACGACATGTGGACGACGATTGCACATGCGAGCATATTTCAGTCTCTCAGGAAGACCTTGTCCGCATCCTACAAAAAAAGGACGGGGTTCCACTTGCTAAGATCACCGGCATTGAAGACGGGCGCCTGCGACTACATCTTCAAGAGCGGAAGACGGGATCAACATACACAGCTGTGTCTCACGTGTGGGCGGATGGTCTTGGGAATCTTCAGGATAATGCCTTGCCGGAGTGTCAGTTGCGCAAGCTACATGAGCGGCTCGTGGACCTCATGGCTGCCACCGGCGGATCTGATTCAGAGCATCTATTCTGGCTTGATGCTCTGTGCGTCCCGCCCGATCAGACAGCGTCCGACAGATTTCAAGCCAATGCTTTGGGAACTATGGCTTCTATATATGCTGAAGCTCGTCAAGTGCTGGTTCTTGATAGGGAGCTCATGCAGATTGAGCCTGATGAACTGGAAAGCATGGCACGTGTGGTCACGAGTGCTTGGATGCATCGTTGTTGGACATACCAGGAGGGTATTCTCTCAAAATCTTGTGCTTTCCAATTCCGCAACGAGATTCGTCTCGCAAAGGTTAATCGTGAGCCAGTCTACAACCCGAATTTCCAAACCCATTTGGAGTGGGAGTCTCAACCGTGCCGATCAAATGAATCAAGAGCTACTCGCCGGCGTACTCATCGACGTCGCCACAGCGACTCTTCTCGCAGTGTAGAGGAAGATGCGACTTCACATATGATGGCTGGTCATCAATTTCGACATTATCTCCTGCACAAGTTCTTCGGAGTTCGATCTGTGGACTTGGAACGGTATGAACTCTTCGTCTATGTATGGAATAGTTTGACTGTCCGTACCACCTCCAGAGAGTCCGACAAAACTCTCATCCTTGCAACTCTTATGGGTTTGAGCCGCCAGAAATTGAGGGAGGTCATTGTACATGATCGCAAAACCACATCGGCTATTCATCTGAATGAAGACTTAGAGCTGGGGTCGCAGACTGGAGATAATTCTCACAACAACAGTCTTCGCGCTATTCTATCAACTGTCAACAAGATTCCAATTGGCTTGCTCTTTACCCAGACAGGCAAGCTTCGCCCGGGTGACCATCATGCCAATAGATGGATACCAACCGACATCGGCCATGCGAACATTTGCGACCATCTGTATATGAGTAATCGAAGCAAGTATCTTGAGCTGAAGTCTGATGAGCTGGACCTGTTTCAGAGGACGTCTTCTGTGTCCGTCCTGGTTATCCAGGAAGTCATACCCATCTCAATTCGACAATTCGACCTTCGACGGGTCGATGGGGATCTCACTTGCGCATTACTTCGAATCAGAACTGAGAATCCTACAGATGACAACATTGATACCTCTGGGTTCAACTTCACGTGTATTTTCACCTTGCTTGGAAGCGGATCTACAAACCATAGAGCAGCTATACTCTATGGGAAGAAAGTACAGAATTCTCAGCACCTGGAGTTATTCTACCATTGCTCTGCAGAATTGGAGAATGTGCATGACAACGAGCACGAACCACATTCGGGATCCGAATACACCCGCATTTATTTGTGTCAAAGTCCCGAGTACGCTCGAATCAGGATCCAATGCGGTATGTACTGTGCTGTAGAATTATTCCACCCACTGATCTGAAGCATATAGGAAACGCTAATGCAGGAACAGATTTGAGCCGACAGCTCGGACCGTCTTTCGACCGCAAATTTCTGAGAAGATACGACATGTTTTGTATTAAACATGGAGGAATCGTAAGTCGCGGGGTGATCTTGCTGGAGTTGGCTATTGTGTGCAGCACGATGTTGACTCGCAAAGACCCAAACATGATTGCATTCATTGTGATGATACCCTTAACTTTAGTTTTTGCCATACCAATCTGCGCTGTGATAGTGAAAATCGTGCCGTGGTTTTATGCTTGGAGAGAGAGAAGCTTCATACTTTCTCAGACACAATAGAGTACATAGGTAGATATCCATCACATTGCGGTTTCAACGATCGTGAACATTCAGGCCAGTCCACAGTCTGCTACTTATAATATATACTTATATGTCTAGGTATGGGGATACCGTTGACAGTAGTGTGACATTGCGTGGAAAGGCCTTCTGTAAAAAGATTGCTTCGCGTGAGGATGCTTCTCAATCCACCCAAGGCCACTATTAAGATGCTCACTGTAATATATCAACCAAAATAACCAGCTCTTCGTCCGTGATCATAAATTTGTGAATTTATAAATCCTTTATGACTCACTTATGAATCCTTAACTCCGTGCGATCCAGGTCTTATGTTTAAATCGTTGTATTATTAAAAGAAAAATGGAATCCAAGCTTTTTCTTTTCTTTTTTGCCGTTCTCCCACTCTTTAGTAGTTGGCGGCAGTGGACGTCAGTGGACGTCAGACTCGTTATAGTGGCCGCTATAACGGGTTCATCGTCGGTACCTACCAATTATTTGCGCGAGGACCAGAAAAAACGGTGGATTACGCTAAAACTATAGGGACGCTCCTAGTTAGGCTAAGCTCCCGTCTTTGCCAGCTGCTTCACTAGATGGTTTGAGCTGGGTCTAGGTGGTTTAAGCCGATAGCTTTTTAGATCTTAATATTGCATCCCTATATGATTAGGAAGCAGAGGAGTTTTGTAAGTTTGTATTGGTTGAATTGCCTAGCGTCATCCACCGATTTTTCTGGTCCTCGCGCAAATAACCGGTACCTAGGTCCTTATGTACCTAGGTATGCAATCTTTGAGAATGCTTTTGCTTGGAGAATCCTAATAATTGGACGCACGCAAGGGCACGCTTTTGACCCCACTGCAAACCCCAGAGCGATACTGTGATAACCAGTTTGATGTCCACTAACGCCAACCACTAAAAAATGGTAAAATGACCAAAGAAAAAAACACTTTTCTTTTCTTTTCTTTTAATAGTAATAAGAATTGAACACACGACTTGCATTGCACGGAGTTACGGATTTACAAATTTACGATTACGGACGAAGAGCTGGTTATGTCAGATAATATCCTCTAGCTGTCTCCCCGCCGGGGTGCCTAGGCGGGGTGAGAATGTTCTTCCTGAGCCAACAGTTCTTCTTCCCAACAAAAGTCTTCTTTAGTAGGTAGGGAAGACTTTGAGCACTTTTAGAAGGGCAAGAACACTTCCAACCTTCCTCAATTTCCCACCAGGTGGTGGTGCGAGAGTGGGACTTAAATTTGCTGATTCATCAGTCACTTGGGCCTCACCCCCGAACGAAATCCGCTGGAGCCGCCATCTCGAATGTATTGAGGTATGTAACCCGAATTATCATCGTTTATGCATGTGGTAAAAGCTATGATGTCAGCAACGGCGCCTCAGCTGGCCACCCGGCAGGCATTCCAGCGAGTTTTCTCCTCACTGGCCCAACCAGTCATCTGGCTTTATGGCACTCCTCTGTCTTTCGAGTTTCTATTAAGCGGCGCACTCTACATACCTTCTACATGACTTACTCACAGCCATCACCTGCATTGAAACAACAACAGTAGTGCCGTGTTCAACCTGTCCCTTGGAAGCTCCACGCCAATTTGACTTCAAAGAGTATTTCGATCTTGTCTCGCTCGTCGCATTCACCATGGAACACATACCACAAGCCATGCGCTCTACACAGATTTTACCAGATGTTACATTCTATGCTAATGAATACGATCGCGGTCCTGTAATTGGATATCTGGACCGCATCGGCTGGACACTCAAGCATATTACCCACTGTTTCGAGTTAGGTCGAGCGGTCGATGAAGTACATGCTGTCCTGCAAACTTGGACATATTTTGGGATACTGCATGAGTTCATTGGCACGGTAGACATCCACGACTTTATGATCAAGCGAAATGACAGAGTCGTACTGACCACAGTTCGTCTACCTGTGATGATCAAGGACTGGATTGACAGCAAGGCTCTGCTTACGCACGAACAGCAGCAAGAAGAAGAAGCCCATTTGGCAAAGTGCCTGGGAGACATGAAGCATGTTTATCATAGCATGTTTCTGAATAGCCATAAGGCAATTGACAGAGACTTTCTCTTATCCGTTCAGCTGCTTTACGACTATTTAACAGCGGCAGGGCTCGTGGCTTTCGGACGATTTGATGAAACATCAAGAAGGCTGTCACCCCTGTACCCGATATCGTACACAATGCTTGGTGGGAAGGAGTTGCCCCACGTCAGGTTTCTTCGAGATGGATGGTGCCCATCCGAAATTTCTTTATTGAACTCCACTGCATCTCCATCTGAACTACTCCTTGCAAGCTCTTTATCAAAGCCCGGCGTTGGCAAGGATCACTCTCATTGCAGCGAGCACAAGTGCTTAGCATATCAAGTGAGAGAAGAAGAATACCGGACGAGGCACACTAAAGAAGATTGCGACTGCGAATTTGTGTTTGCTTCGCAATCAGAGCTGGCGTCCGTACTTTGCGGGGAGACAGGATCTATCCCATTGGTACTACCATGGGACCCAGCGCGTGGCCACGATGGCAAACTTCACGTCCATCTCCAAGAATCCGGACCAATGGCCAACCGAAAGCCATTCGTTGCCATTTCTCATGTATGGTCAGATGGCCTTGGGAATGCCGAGGATAATGCAATCCCATTGTGTCAATTCCGTCGGCTGTGTCAATTGGTATCTACTGTACATGGGGGAGTTGCTGTTCCGTTTTGGCTAGATACTTTGTGTTTCCCATTAGAGCCTCAGCACGCCTACGATATGGCACTGATACGAATGAGAGAGAGTTATGAAGGTGCTCAAAAGGTGCTGGTACTGGATAGCTACCTATTGCAGGATAGCTGCAAAGATCTCTCGACGTATGAAGTAGTGCTTCGTATATTCTGCTCGCCGTGGAATCGACGATTGTGGACGCTCCAGGAAGGACTTTTGGCTCGTCACCTTGCGTTCCAGTTCGAAGATACCTACGTCGATACTCAGTCATTGAAGACAAAACGAGAAATTGAGGACCCACTGAACAAGCTGCACAACTTCCTATTCAGAAGTACATGGCAGAGTCTTGAGTCATTGAAGATTGCATGGGACGGCGTTGGCAAACGAATGACTATCATTGAAGCGAAGAAAGCACTGACATATCGATCGACCAGCAACCCTGCCGATGAGCCTCTTTGCCTCGGCAATCTCGTCGGCGTAGATCCAGCAGCTGTCGTGAAAGCAAAGTCAAGAAACGAGCGGATGAAGGTTATCTGGAGATCTCTGCCACAGCAGTTCTCGGAGCCTATATTCTGGACTGGTCTCAAAATAAAAGATCAGGGCTATCGGTGGGCCGCGGCAACCCTGATGCATGATAATCCTGTAGAGACTGTTGCGGAGGATCCCAGAAGGAACAGCGGTCTTCGGCAGGCACCTTCGATGCCAGGACTCAGTGTCCGGCTCCCGGCCATCCAATTCTACCTTCCGAATTTGAAGGTTGGGGAGTCGTTCCGCTTCTATATTGGGTCACAGGGTCCTTACACGGGGTTCTTCAACACACGAGATATCACTAAGGAACGTGATGTGGGCACCATGATTACCCCTTCGACAAAAGCAGGTTTCCTCATCATCTTAGGCCCAACATTGATAGGATCTCTCCGCAATGATGGTTTGAACGAGGAATCATCTCGAAGCCTAAGCCTCAGTGGCAGGCTAGCGGATATTCTTGGAGAAGAGAACAACGTCATCCGAGTGCATTCACTGAACAAGGTTAATTTCTACAGAATGTCAATATTGACAGATAGCACATTGGATCTCGACGCACCTGAAACTGAGTGGCAAAAAGGGTCATCGATGCTGCAGCCTGCTGTTGACCATGACCAAAGGACACTAATGGGTGTAAAGTCTTCAGCTGAGCCAGTTGCTCGGAATGATTATTTGGTCAGCAATGGTATAGCGCACCCGGATGTAGCATTGATGGTAGATTGAGTTATGGCAGAAGAAGCAAAGAAAGTAATAGGGTCGTCTGGTCTGCTCTAATTATCAGCTCAGGCCTTGTTTGTCAAGGTGCCAAAGGTTAAGTCATTTACACAGATCTCATTGGCCTGTTGCGATGCGTGCGCGCACGACAACGTGCGGAGAGCAAGTATCAGCTTTTATTTTTTATTTTTTCTTCTTATTTTTCCAACCTGAGGCGGTGAGAACGAGATGACGTGGAAGATGAGCTTGTGAAGAAGTGAAATTAAGCCGCATGAAATTATGAATATATGACTTTCACGTTTCACGTGTCCACTCTTGATCGCGTTTGTGGCGAGCAAGCACCAGGCACATATGATCTATTCGTGATTGCGCCATTAATTCCATGAGCGAGAGATTGTTTTAGTATGAATTCCCTCAATCTATACACCAGAATTAGGATACGTCGAGTGCTCTGCCTCGGAAGTGTTGCCGTGACTCGCAGTGTCCGTCTGATTCATCTACGCCTTGGTCCGATTCTGATTCTTCACTGCTGCTATCATTGCTACAGTCAGAATCGGAAGATCCTTCCAGAGTCTCTGAAATATCACTATCACCTCCAATATCTTCTCGTGGATGATGAAAGTCCTGATATATCCCGGGCTCTACTCTAGCAACTGACGCACAACACAGCAAGTCCGCTCTTATGTATCTTGACTGCACCTCCTGAACTGCCGCTAGGATTGCGTAATGGTCAAAATTCTGCGGGCGAGATTCAGAAGGCTACAGCGGACGATGCATCAGTAATGCTAACTGCCGTGCGGGGCTGGCCTCATCCTCCCAGCTGGGACGGATCTCCTCATCAGAGCCAAAGCTGGCCCCATTTTTCCTTCTCAAATTGAAGACCAGGTGCCAACTAAGAACACCATCATGAATAAAGAAAGCAGGTCTCATGGGATCTTGAGACGCCGAGAAAATGACTCCAAGACACATGAACAATAGGCCTTCGTCTGCTCGAACTGCAAGACTCGCATCGGTAACTTCGGGTGTTAAAATGACTACCGAGCGGTCGAAGAGTGTTGAAGGAGCCCAGCGATACCCTTTTTCTTCTAGCTTTGAGCCGGGCCAGAACATGATGTTCGATTCATACTCAGTCTGCTGCTGCCATATCACACGCATGCGATCTTTCGGTTCCGTACGGACGATCACATTTGAGTCCAGTCCCAGGAGGTTTCCCAAGCATAGAGCCTCATCATCAGGTACACTTGTGGATCGTGTCGCAAGAGCCCTTTTTGCTTCCGCATTTGTCATTCTGAGAACACCATGTGCACTCATCTTCTCCGCAGGCCGAAGTTGCTCATAGAATGACCAGAGATTAGTAAACTCGAAGCTGATATGGGTGTTCACATCGAAGCTGTTAGAAAGGTTCACCGCGGAGTTAGACGTCTGGAAATGCAGCGATTTCGCCAAGAAGCCTTCCTGCAAAGTCCACAGCCTTTGATTCCAGGGAGAGCAGATGACACGTGCTAGCAATTCATTCGTATTCATTTCGAGCGCATCATGCTGTAAAATATAGCCATCTAGAACGAGGACCTTACTGGCGAACTCGTATGCTGGTCGCATACGAATAAGGGCTCGGTTATAGGCCTCTTGCGGTTCCAGTGGGAAGCACCAGGTATCAAACCAGAACGGAATCGGCTTTCCATGGTATAATTTGCTCACGAGTTGTGACAGACGATCGAATTGACAGGTGGGTATGGCATTGGCCTCCACATTGCCGAGACCGTCAGACCAAACGTGTGAGATAGCGACATACTCCATAGTAGCTGTAGAATCTATGAAGCGGACCTTTGGCTGAGAACCTGCATCACCATTGACCTCAAAGGGCACAATGAGAGGATACGATGTGTCGCTGCTCAAAAGGATATCGGATAGTTGTGGCTGCGGCGCGAAAATGAATGCACACTGACAGTTGGGCGACGTGTGCTTGGTCTTATAGTTGGTGTTGTCGATCTGAAATGCGCTACAGCTGTCCTGCTCACAATTTCCATGGTCTTTACTGAGAGCCGGTCGTTCCATCGCGCTGATAAAGTACAGCTCTCTGATTGAGAGGCGACCCAGCTGAGAAATCTGGAATGGGCACCAGCCATCACATTTCATTCGTTCAGTCAAGTATTTGGTTGCATAAAGAAACGTGTTCTTCGTGCTCATTGGGTGCGTCTCGTCCGTGTCTTGTTTGCGATAGTAAAGCCAGCTGAAACGTTGCAATTCCTCAGCGACCGCTGCGAACGCCAGGTGGAGTCTCCGGTCAAGGACATCTGGTTTCCAGATAGAAATGTTGGTCAAGACATCGTCCATCTCACTTATGCAGACTGCCAAATGGAGAATTCTTTCCCCCTTTGTCCTCGGATCTAGATCCCGATCCTCTCGTATCTTATTTCTTAGAAGTTCTGGCAGATGCGCCGTCGTAATATATTGGGATCCATCAGGTGCGTCTCTGACGAAGGAAGATTGATCTAATTTGGCCCCGAGGAACACATGTAGTAAACCAAAAAAGAGCCATCTTTGGAGGAAGGACTGGACATCGTCAGCAGAGCGGCTCGCGCCCAGAAAATCCACTTTTTGCCACCTTTCTCGCTCCTGGTATGACAACCACGGTCCTCCGTCGTACTCAGCTTCGCAGATGCGAGGAACCTCGACGTGCGGGTGCGCCGGGAACTGTGGAAGAGACAAGTGATCCATATCTTGTCGGCGTCAAGATACTTACATTGGAAAACTTTGCGCACACATGGGTCAAAAGTTGAGTAAGCCCGGATTGAGGGATTATCCACTGAAGCGCGCCTTCTATTGCGTTTCGATGTTCAACGGTGCCACGCAGGGTTCGCTGCTAGCTGGCAACCCCGCTAGCTGAGGTCCAAGACTGCTGTTGGCTAGCAGCCCATTCGTCGCATGAACACTGAGGGGCGTCAGGACTTCAAAACCTGGGTAGCTACCGTAAACTTCGTGTTTCTAATAATTGCAATAAATCCATGTGAATGAAAGAAGGTGATAGAAAGCGAAACATGCATTCAATATGAGTTTGATTGGAGGAAAAGCAAAATTGAGACTCTCGCATGCCGCATTTATTCATGTACGCCGTAACACTTGATTCATTGCCTAGTAGCGGGGGGAAGGTGAAAGAGCAACAACAAAAGAGATATTCTTTGGACACATGCGATCATTTCGTCTCCTCTATTCAGTCCCTCCTAGCTGGTCTCTCAATCCACTTTCCATTTCGCTCTGAACATCGCGCGCGACGGTATCATGCGTGGCAAAGGTCCAGGACGCCCGTCCATTCTGACGGGCTTGGTAGTGCTCAAAAGGGTTCCTGGACTGATCAGGTGCAGTTGATCATCGCTTTTCCTTGATTTCGCGGCAATCTGGACATCAGCCTGCCACGATTTGTCTTCTTCCCATCTGAATGGAAGCAACACTACAAATTCTTGTGAGCTTTTCATATGTTCTTCCAGCTTGCTCCAATCGGGTAGGTCAAGCACAAAATAGATGCGGTCACGGGCATTCTGGTTGATCAAGACGTCTAGAAAGCAGAGATCGTTGCTGGTCTTGTAGAGACCATTGCAGACAATCGTGGTCAGATCTACATGCAACCCGTGAACGGATATTTCTGTGGCACAATGGTCAAGGAGATCCCATTTCTGTTGCGCTGATGTTCTGCTCGCGTCCATGAATGTCGCGGGTGCCCAGCGAAAGCCCTCTTCTTTGAGCTTTGGACCATCCCAGAATATCATGGACGCATGGTAATGGCCTTCGGAAGCCAGATGCTTCCAGAAAGCCAACATCCAGTCTTTCTGATCTTTGCAATTGAGTATGATAGCGGTGTCGATGCCGAGTATATTGCTGAGTGCTAGAGCTTCGTCCGGCGCAACGCTTGTGGATCGGAACGTCAAACTGTTCTTTGATTTAGCAATTTTATCCAGTGCGCTCAAGCGGTCGTCTCTATCCCGTATGTCTCGGAATCTCGAATAGAAGCCTTGAGACATGGCAAAGTCGAGAGCGCAGTCAACATTGTTCGCCCAATCCCCATCAGCAGCGTTCAAGATCTCATCATCGCAGATTGCCTTATCCTTGAATTGGAAAAACAAATGTTTGCGATGCGCTAGGTAGGCTTCTTGCCATGTCCAGAGTCTCCTATTCCACGGGGAAATGATGATACGTGCCATAACTTCGGTCAAAGACATGCGCCCTTGTCCTGCGTAGGCCCCAAGCAGGTAGTGATCCAGAACGAGCACAGCTTTGGCACCCTCGTAGCATTCCCTCATGCGAATCAACGCCTTGTTATATGCGGTTTCTGGCTTGAGTGGGAAGCATAGGGTGTCCAGCCAGAACGGAGATTGGCCTGCGAGCCCTGAAATGGGGAGGGCCGAAGTAAGTCGGCAGAGGCGCTTGAATTGACAAAGTGGAATACCATTATCCTTGTTGTTGCCAAGTCCGTCTGACCAGACATGGGAAATCGCTGTCCAGTCGACATTAGTGGGCTGGTTCTGAGTCCTAGATGGCATCAGCTCCACGTAGAGGCGACCATCCTTTTTTTCTTTGAGGACTCGAAATCTTGATTAGAGGAATTCCGTCACCTGCACCGAGCAGAATATCCGCAAGTTCCTTTTGTGAGGCGTAGACAAACTCGCATCTGCAGGTGGGGCTGTTTCCAGGGTCGTGTTTTGTCACATAGTCTCCAACGATGTTGTAGGCGGTGCATTTCTCAGTGTCTGTGCACTTAGAATGGTTCATGCCGATATGAGGTACCTCGAGAAAGCTGAGACGAAACAATTCAAGACCAGTGAAGCTATCTGACATGACACGTAGTTCGGCAGGGCACCAGCCAGCCAAGGCCATATGATCGTTGATTACCTCTGAATGGAAGGGAAAGACAGGTCCACCTCCGGCCATACTTGAAACAACATCCGAAGTGGTGGTTCGCGGCGCAAATGCTATTCGGCTGGCCCATTCGATATACTCATAGAGCAAGCCGACTGATACCCGAAGGTTGAGGTCGACAGATTTTCTATCTCTTGTAGATGAAAGAACGTAAATCCATACATCCACGGCATGGGTAAGTATCTGGAGCACGCGGTCATGCTTTGATATTCTTTCGACGTCATTGTAGTGTTTGACCTGAGTTCTGGTCTTCCGAATCCATGCTTCGACCTCAGGACGAAGTTCAGTGGTATCAAAACGGAGCAGTCTTCTCCTATTTGACCGAATGTATGGGTCAAGCGGACTAGTGCCATCACTGCGTGGCACTTGAGCAGGGTTGAAACTGAAATCAAAAATCAATTTGATGACGGCGAAGAATGACCATGCCTGAAGATGCGCGTGGCCGAGATAACGATCCTCTGGTTCATTGCTGGCAAGTAGTCTGGCGAGTTTATCTTCTGGCATGTTGCCTTGATCGAAGAAGACAGATGATTGATTCTTGAGGTCATAGTCTGCATAGTCGTAAACAGGCATGATTGGAGGCCAATTCAACGACCTCGATCGCAGCTGACCAAGAACGAGATGCGATAAATGATCCATGTCGTCGATTTTGAGGGTCCAAGGTTGCGACGATCACGGGAGATTGTAAAATGTTCTGGCTATTATCGGAAGCAGTGTTGAGATTGGGGGAATTTCAAAAAGACCAGAAGTTGCTAGATGAGCATATAAATACAATGTGATTTCGCTGGGTCAGAGCCTTGCGTACCACACAGCTTGAAAATTGATGTGATCGGCCCCTCTCACAGAACCAGGCATACAGGGGGCCGAATGACGAGGCGCCGGATGCTGATTGGCGATACGCCCAAGGAGCTGAGACATGTGTCATTTCATGATCGGGTATGTAGTTATAACGAGGTTGGTCCCACAAAAGGCTCTTCAATCGCGGGTTACAATGCTCGCTCATAGTATCCGACTGCCAGTTGTACATCCTGCCATAGCCTTATAATTGAAAGCTCGCGATGGTCCAAGGCTCTTGTTTCGTAAGTATGGGGCGCGTCTTTCATTGGACTAGCGAAATAAGAGGAGAGGGCAATTTCGCGCAATTGCTCAGTCTCTTGCACGACCACAAGGCCGAGCACGTCTTTACTTTACCAAGAAGGGGGAAGGTTATTCTCAATGGTAAATGAAAAAAGCAGATCGTGGTTCGTCTTAGCATTTTAAACAGGTAGATTGGTGAAGAACGAACCTTTACTACTAGTGGGGCGTGGCACGGTTAGGTACACAATCAGGCTGTCTGCTGTTCGAGGGTATGAAATATCGCTGTCACTTCCGGGAGCGGGGTATGAGCCCGCAGTAGGATTTTGCAGTAGGGTTCTGCGCTGGAATTTAGCTCTACTGTAGTAAAGGCGCAGCCAGGGTCGTGCTCTCATGCCCCGCCTCCTTCCCTTTATTGGAACCCAGGCGATGGACAGGCCCTCCATGAGTATTCGAGAACCTCGACTACTTATTTAATTTATCGGACTGGTCCGGGGGCACCGGAATCTGTCCGCTTCTCTGATTGTCTTCAGTAGCAATGTGTGCGACACAGATCGAATCTGTAAGTATTCTGGAAACATGCATGCTCAGAGATTGGCACTGAAAGAAATGAGTAGCTCTGGTATTATTCTTCCACTAAACCGGCGTATTTTTCACTTCCGCGTTGCTCTTTGGTGCCGCTGAGTGGACAGCTTGTTGAGCGGCAGGCTTTTGAGAGTTAGGCTGTTGAGATCTGTATCTGTTCCACCAAAACGTATTGGACCTTTGCGGCATCATATTCCAATGAACCATATTGTCTTCCTCAATTGGAGTCATTTTGAATCTTGCGTAGGCTTGGCCCCGTTTCCATGTAGGATCTCCCAAATCCACGTCCATATGCAGGTGTGTGCCTATAGTATAAGGACGATCACCAACATGAGTTGCGGTAAGATATGTAGCCGAAAGCAGCATAACGACAGTTAGGATCTGATTCATTAGATTGCTCATACCGAGCGTAATGGCATGAGTACCAAACAGAACCCAGCCAATAGCACGCAAAGCATAATAATATCTCGGACGGATTGGTCGCGCTTCGGATAGGAGGAACTCAACCACGGCTTGGCGAGGACCCAATATCGTTACTGCACTGCCATTTGGCAGAGTTAGGAAAACTTTGACTTCTGGTCCAGGTTGGCTTTGGAGACGTTCAGAGGTCTTATTGATAGACATGCGGAGCTGCTGGACCATTTGTTGTCGGACTAGTACTTGGAGCGCCATGGCAGTGGAATTGGCGATACCCCAGGGATCTGCTGTCAAACTTGCGAAGCATAAAGATAATGAGATGACTCCCGATCCTATGGCTAATGAAATCCCCTTTTGAGTGGCTGTGACAGGTCTACCATCCATTTTAAGCCTGATGACTGTAGACGTGTAATTGGGAGGAAATGAGATGAGCCACCGCGTGAACCATGCGGCTACATCTGTAGCCATTACTCCGTCGGTGATGTTGTATAGGACAAATCCGTGCTCCGGCTGAGCAATCTCATTATTCGCAACGGCGTATGATCCTAGGACAGGCAGCCAATCGGTGACCCAGCTATAGGCGAGATTGCCAATCGACGTATTCATCTCCTTGGCACCAAAAATGGTGACCAGACCAAGTGCATCTAGCTGGAAAGGCGCCCATTTTGCAATGCTAGCTAACACTGGAACTGACATTAGGCGATAAGAGTGCAAGTAGGAATTTGAACGGAAATAAATGCTCAATCGAGGGGAAAAAGAAAGGTCACGAAATCAAATGACTAAGGTCTCTAGGAAGGCAGCAAAAATTGGACGAAAGAGATGATATATAGTCAAATGATAGGCATATTTCAACGAGCATGGGAGTTTTTACTTCCATGATGAATGTGCCCTACCCCGCCTCGCCAGTGGGGCATGAAAACCAGCTTATTGAGAGCAACATACTTCGTGTACAAATTGCGAGATGTCAGATCAGCCGTCCAAGGCTGCTGAAACGGGGGATTGGGATCCTGCAATATAGCGATTGGATTCGTCTTTCTGGTTGAATTATTCCTCGCTTACAGTCTTCCATCCGTTATGGGTGAGACCTAGTCACGCTCGAGACTGCAGCCATTACAGATTTTTAGTGTCTTTTAGCGATAATATGACCCAATTCTGTGACCGGGGTAGTAATCACTGGTCACAATACGATTTTGCTAATAGGATATTATGGATTTTGTCTTACTTACACGATGATATGACTACTAAGCGGCGGTTCCGAATTATGCATAAAAATGATATTGATCAGAACCAGAAGCGGTGAGAATTAAAGGTGCATTCGATGGCTTACACCCCGGGTCGGTACTACACTCTCTTAACAGCGGGATGTATACCACCTTATCTCACAAGGATCACTACGATACGAACAGTGCTTCGTCAAATACCCCGAGAGGCGCTATGCAAAGGTACCCAGGCAGCACTATGTACTCTGCATAGAGCCTAACTAATTTCGGGAAGCCAAACTTCATTCTACGTATGTAAGATACGCCACGAGCGATGGGTCCGGTTCCTCAGTTCGCTGCCACCTGTGATAGGGTAGAACAAAAATAGATTATGACAAGCCACAATGGGCGGCCCCAGCTGAAAGCGATTTGACTGAAATTGGGGCCGTATTCAATAAGCTGTCTGCCACTCCGGCCACAAAATTACAGCTTTCTGTTGCGCGTACAAATGAAAATTTTTCGCATACTCAAATCCATTCATATCAACCAAGGTCTTATTCGTGATCATCTTGCAGAAGTCAAAATCACACCGTGCTCCCACCATGGTCCTACTATGCCCCTACCAGGACCATGATTTGCTATTTGATCTTGAGAGCCATGGGCTAAATCAAATAAACTCACTTAGGTTGTCCCTGCATAATAGTAATTAATCGTTTCTTTGTCTCCCTTGGTCAGAGACATCCCTTCAAATCATTTAACTCAGGATCGCCACCTCGTACACACTGCATGAACGGCAGATGCAAAAAGAGCAAATGAACACAGAGGCCAAGAGATTGAACGGAACTTCCAACAGAATGCTACAAGAGAATCCCCTGACACAGAGGAAGAAAATGAATGGAAAGACAGCAGATCATGCGCCTGACACCAGATGTAGGTGTGCATGGCGCAACACTGTTTATGCCACTTATTTCGCGCATGTTCTAGGCTTGAATGCTCCCCTCTCTGAGACATTATATATTCAAAAACGACTAGTAGTGTTGAGAGGATTACTCATAAGATTGCTGATGCTTCAATCTCCACGTCTGCCCCAAATGGAAGTTCCTTGACCGCCACGCATGTTCGGATCTGGCCAATGTCAATGTCAGTGGAAATCTTGACGAGTTTTCAGGAAACAAGATGTTCGTACCGGTCGAACACCCTTGTTGAAAGTCTCATGATAAGCGCCATTCATCGCATCAAAATTAGCCATGTCAGTCAAGAATACGTTGATTTTGACCTATTCGGAGTCAGCGTGTGAGGATATTAACCTAGATCCTGATGGGGATTGACTTACCGCCTTGTCAATGTGACTTCCCGCTGCTTCAAGGATGTTGGAAATAATTTTCAAGATTTGTCTCTGTAGACCAAGTCAGAAAATATCGCGAGCTCTCAGGATCTGCCTGTCACTCACAGTGCGGTCTGCTACAGTGCCTTCGACAAATTTCCCCGTGGCCGGATCGATCGCCAGACTGCCCGAGACATAGACCATATCACCAACTGTGACACCCTGGGAATAAAATGGTAACGGAGCTGGAGCTCCATCGGTGCGAACTTCCTGTTTGACGGACGACATGGTATGGAATGAAGAGCGTGGACTGGTGGGTAGAGTCGCCAGGGACAGTTTGTGATATTGCTGAGTATATTTACAATGTTGAGTATAGAACAATTCTCTAGCACCATATATTGTGTTTTGGCCTCTTTTATACTTTCCGGTGGGTCCTAAGAACGACTTTGTTGTTGAATAACGCGATTCTGTGTTGCCCTCCACACTGGAGGGCTAGGGGCCCGATACTATGCCCGAAACGTTGCGCGGGAACGACACATAGCGTACCTAGGCCTACTTAGGTTTTCGTAAAGCACTTTATTGGCTAAATGCTCTCTTTTGCGGCAATAATGGGTCCATTAGGATGTAGCGCAGATCGTGAGTCGCGCAATAGTCACGAATTCATAAGACGACTGAATTGGCTGTGGATGAATATGACCTAATGGTAACTAACAACTGGCACTAGCCATTGAGACCGGATTGCCCCCATTCCTCCACGGTCTAACGGAAATATCCGTAAATATGCGAATTGATCTTCGCGAATATAGTTTTATAAATGTGCTACGCATTCAATTTCGACATCAGTGGGTCGAGGAAGGCGTTTCACGATGACGCAGGTGCGAACCTGGATCCTACTTAGTAACTCCTCATGATCAGATACTGCTCGCAGACACCACTTACCGGTTTGACGGCTTGGTCGAACACCGCGGAATATGCCTCGTTCATTGAAGTAAAATCTTCGTGGTCGAGCAAAAACACGTTGACCTTTACCTAGATGGTGGGTTAATGGGAAATGCTCTCAGTTATAGACGAGCTCCGCTATTCTTACCACTTGACTGATGTGACTGCCCGCCTCCTCTAGTATAGCGCTAATGTTTCTCAGCGTTTGTGCCTGTGGTGTATGTTGCATAAGTGCTCCTGTAACCAGAAAAGATGGTAAGGGTCTGAACAAACCGTTCGCTCTTTCACAGTTCCTCCTACGAACTCGTTTGTGAGAGGATCGATTCCCACAATACCGGAGGTGTATACTAGATTGCCGACTGTGACAGCTTGGGAATAAAATGGTCGTGGCGGAGGGGCTTTGTCCGTACGGACTTCTCTCTTCTCCAGGATAGCCATGGTGGACTGAAAGCAATGTGAAATAATTCAACGTTGGGTTTCTTTATGTTGGAAAATCCTTCGCAATATAAGTTAAGTTTCTGTTACGTTGGTATTATATACGCCGATACTAGGGCGGCTGACAAGGACCAAAAAGAGGCCTAGAATTAAGAGCATTCAACAAATACAAGCTAAGAATGTACCGACGAAGAGTTTCCGAGAAAGGGGATGAAATTGAGCCTGAAGTCAGGCCTCTGTTAGGATGTCATCCTCGACATTCCACAAGTATTTCGCAGATATTGTCGTTGGACAATCTGACTCGACATGGACTTACGAGGGAGACTGTCATGCATTGACTGGGGCCAATAACGCCGCACTCCACATTCTTGTTTCGTTACGGCCTGGGCGGTGGCGTGCTACTAGCTTTCATCAGGCTTTCTATTTCGAGTCAACGATTGCGATGTGGCAAGTACAGATCGACATGTGGGTTCGACTGACGACGCAAGAAAGTTCGTTCACCAATTCATCTCGAAGGCGTAAGAGCCTGACAATCTTCTGCGCCAGTCATTGTTGCTCATGTATGTACTGGAGATGCCGTAACGCTTTACCTGCTCTGTTCGGGGAACTGCTGGTCCTCGATAGTCCCCATAGACAGGCTCTTACTCACCATGTGTGCATCACTTGCTCATGCCTCTTACTGCCAATAAAAGAAAAGAGAATGGAAAGGACGGAGATAACATATGCTGTCACAATCATATTAATAATATCGACCCATGCGACGACAAGTAACCAAATTCATTTTGTTATTATTTTGCACTCAGGCCTTCTCAACCCTGGTCACATCATCATAGAGATCGAACCTTCTTTGACCGGTTAGGGGGATTTGCTTGCGGCAATCGGAGATCAATGAATCGGCCAAGTCAGCGTATACGATGGCTTCCTTAGTTCCCGCGCAAGACATGATCTGTCCCGAAGGATCTACGACCATACTATAGCCCCATGCTGGGTAGTCTGAACCAGGCTCGAAGCTCTGGGAGCACATGGCCACAAAGACCTGGTTGTCCAAAGCTCTCGCTCTGGCAAGAACTTCCCAATGCAGAGGCCCGGTAGTTGTATTGAAAGCCGATGGATAGATCAAGGCAAACGCCCCCTCTCTGGCAGCAATGGCTGCCATCTCTGGAAAACGTACATCGAAGCAAATACCTAGCCCAATCTTGCCTATGCCATTAAGGTTTATGACGGTAATTGCATTTCCAGGCGACAGTACGTCCGATTCCCTGAAGGACATGCGTCCTGGGAAGTCAACGTCGAACAAGTGCGCCTTGCGATGAAATCCCACCAGTTGGCCCGTGGGAGCAAAGACGAGGGAGGTATTGTACAGATTGCGGCTTTCTGTTTCCAACTCGGGGATACTTCCGCTAACTATAAATGCTTGTGAATCCATGGCCATTCGAGAAAGCGCGTGGAACGTGGGAGAAGTTTCTTTAGATGGTGGGCTAGGGTGCAGAACTTCGGCGTATTTAGGAAAGCAAGCTGTGGAATAAGGCGAGTTGAAGCATTCAGGAAGGACAATGAGGTGAGCGCCATTGTGAGCAGCCAACTTCACCAACCGCTCAGCTTCCTGAATATTATTTTCCTTGTTCTTTGCTGATTTCATCAAAGTCAGCATATGATACCAACTCTTTATCAGGCACATTCAAGTACATACTGCTGGCAAATTGAACACAAGCGATCTTGATATCCTTTTGCAAATGATGAACGATTTGAGGAGGCATATTGTATGCTGTAAAGAGCGAACACGATTCGAATACCAGTTGAGTCGAGATAGTGAATCACGGCTTCAATAAGTTCCAAGTTGGTACTCTGGGAATTGAAGCATGAAGAAAATGAGAAGTCAACCTGTGGTCTTGGGCCACTACCCGTCCTGTCAAGACTTGGTCTTATTCAACGAAGGACTGTACACAATAACGATTATGCTAGAGTATCTATCTAGGGAACAAGTTAAGAACCTATACTAACTAACCGCGATGGGTGCGCGAGAGCGCCCACGTCGCGCCATTTTCACGTATAAGTGGTGTGGGTCTGAGACTCGGGAATCGGGAGACGTGGACCTTAGTACGGCTGATGAAAAGATGGTGCCGTGGGTCTAGTATGATCCAATGACTTATGTTGACAGGCGAGCCCGTGTACCGCAGTAGGCACTTGCGTGGGTCAGCATCTTGTCGCTCCCGCACACTCCTTTCGGCCTAGTGGGAAATCTGATGTGGTGGCGATGCTCACTCCGTTCGACCAGATAATACAAAATGTGAATCCGAAGAACAATTTTTCACATCTTGAGACCACAGAAGACATTTCAGAAGCCAAATCCTGGTAGAATTCCTCAACATGTCTGACATCACATCAGATCCTCCTCTCACCCGCGAATCCGTACAGGCGGCCCATGAGCTGATCAAGCCGTTCGTACATCGGACTCCCGTCTTGACAAATACGACTTTGACCGAGTTGGCTTCCACGCCACGGAATGCTGAAGATCTTGTTGGCACTCCGTGGGAAGGACGTGTACCTGCCAAGCCAAAAGTCAGATTGTGGTTCAAGTGCGAGAATTTCCAAAAGATCGGTGCTTTCAAAGTCAGAGGTGCATTTCGTAAGTGTCCCTTCTGCAGCGATACCATTATTTCAAACACGCAATGGATCTACTGCGAACACTGTTATACTAATTTTAGCCGTCAGACGCAATTGAACAGTTGAAGAAGGACCCGACTTGGTCTCCGGAAAAAGGTGTTGTTACGCACAGTTCAGGTATGTGAACGAAACCAGCAGCAGTCGATTTGATCTATATAGCCGGTCATGATCCTGCTTTGTTCCATAATTCAGCGGCTAACCATGAATATAGGCAACCATGCACAGGCACTCGCTCTTGCTGCACGAACAAATGGTATTCCTGCCTATATCGTAATGCCATCGATCTCACCGCCGCCGAAGATTGCAGCAACCCGAGGATACGGTGCCAAGATCATATTCAGTGGCTCGACGTCTGTGGAACGCGAGGCTGTCTGCGATCAAGTGATACGAGATACTGGTGCGCGACTTGTGCCACCATATGACCATCCCAATATCGTGCTCGGTCAGGGCACTTTGGGGTTGGAATTGCAGCAAGATGCTGCACGGATGATTGATGAGGCAAATGGACATGCGGGAGATGCGTGTGATACTGGTCGCCTTGATATCATTCTAGCACCTTGTGGAGGTGGTGGCATGCTGTCTGGCGTAGCTCTTTCGTGCGAAGGCACGGGAATACGAGTCTTTGGCTGTGAGCCTTCGTTTGAAGGCGCCGATGATGCCAAGCGAGGTTTCGAGTCTGGTCAGCGTGTAGAGAACGTTTCGACCATGACCATTGCGGATGGGCTTCGCACACCTCTTGGAAAAATACCTTGGCACCTCATATATGAGAGAAGGCTGGTTGAAAATTTCTTCAGTGTCACAGAAGACGAAATCAAGGCAGCACTCAAACTAGTTTTGGAGCGCTTCAAACTAGTCATCGAGCCAAGCGCGGCAGTGCCTCTGGCCGTGGCTTTATTCAATGAGGATTTTAGGTCCCTCGTCGAGAGAGAAGCTGGCGAGAATGGATGGGACGTCGGCATTGTATTCAGCGGTGGCAATCTGAATCTGGAGATACTAGCTGACTTGATCAAATAACAAGAGCAGGAGCTTAGTGTAAAATTAAATATGCCTTGGAGCTATAATACCTTGCTCACTGGAATATTTTATAGTGAACTCAAGCGGTGGTAGTGATGCAACTCGACCACTCATATCACCTTGCGGAGATGGATACCAATTCAATTTGTAGTCCGTCGATTCGGGCTCAATACACTACCTCAAGTCCTGATATGTTTCAGCTAGCACTTATCAGATATCGAGCACTTGATGCGACTCAGCACCTGACGCCCCCACTCAAACCTCGGAACACCATCCGGCTCGTAATGAATCGTAGACAACACCGACGTCGAACCTTGTCCATGTGGGGCAGCATTGCAATTCGTAGGCTCTAGCCACGTGACTGGTACCGGGATATCCGATCGAGCGAAGCCACGCATGTTAGTGTCAGCAAGACGAACCAGATCTGTCCATTATCACCACATGAGCTCAATGCCTATAATCACAGAGCATAGCAACCTTCCGTTCCGCGGACAGACCCTTCTGACCCTTGCAATAATTTCAAGGCTAATCTCTATCATCCGGCGAAATGTATGCGCCTCCACCGCCGCGGCCAAAGAAAACAAATATTGTCCGATCCAGGTCGGGATGTGTGACCTGCCGCAAGCGGCGTAAGAAAGTATGGTTGCAGCGTCAATACCATAAATTGATTTGAGAGACTAACCATAGATGAATTTAGTGTGACGAAAGAAAACCCGCTTGTAGCACTTGCGCAAAGCTTGGCATAATCTGCGAGCCAGTGAAGCCGAAATTGAAGTTTCGGAGTGTCTTGCCATGCACATTTGCGCAAGAAGAGTGCGCTGTTCCTAACGAAAAACTTGATTGCACAGAATATAGCCAGCCGCAGCAAGGATTACTCAGTCGCGACGCACTTCTTGATTCCCAGCAGTGTGCCTTGGGCAATGCCGGTTCTACACAAGATTTGCCTCGGGAAGAGATGAAAGGTCTCGTGGCAACTCATTTGAACGCTACTATACACCACGAAACAGCAATAAACGTCACGACTTATGCACGGAAGCTCTACTACTTGGAGTTGTGGGAGACACAATGTTTACCCGCCTTGCCCTCGCTTTTCCGACTTGTTGCAAGCTCAACTATCATGGACATGCCACCAATCATCGAAGATACAGTGGTGGCGCTTTCTGCTTGTCATCTCAGTCGATCACTACCGGAAGTCAAAACCAAAGCTGGAGAGGCATTCCAAGAATTCCGTCCCAGCGCACCTCATCAAGCATTCGGTCAGGTGTTTTATAGAAACGCAATACGTCGCATGGTAGCGTGGTGTCCCACGCTTGGAGCGCAAGATGCCACCATTGCTCTGTCTGTCATGACACTGTTTGGCTTTCTCGAGTCAATGATGGGGAATTTCACAGCCTTTGATGTCCATGCAAAGGGCATCCAAGAACTGTTCCAGGCCTGTCATAAATCCGCTGATAAGAAGGAATATCTGGCACAACTCTACGCAGTTTGGGTAAAGTGTGAAACGTACAAGTGGTGGCTCAGATTTCATTTCAGTACAACTCAGTTTCAAAAAACACTAGAGCCTTTCCATTTGTCGCTACAGTACCGTCATGTGCTGAGCGACGTCGAGAATCGGAGGGCAATCGTCTCGCTATTGCTGTGCGAAACGTATCGATTAAGTAACCAGCACATCATTGACATTTGGGAGTCGATTCAAACAGACGAAGATACTCAATACCCGAGCTTGGAGAACTCCTTGTCCTTAGCAGAGCATCACGGTGCCGAGGCAACTCTTTCAGGTCGTTGTGCAGCACGCCTAGCATTATTACAAAGGCAGAGACAGGAATTGGAGCAATGGCATTCGCGATTACCCATCTCTCAGATTCCTATTGAGCCCGACCTACAAAGAATTTCGCTGGACGTCCCCGATTTTGGTGGTCACCGTGTTGTGCCGCTACAGTTCACGTCCCATATTTCAGCAATGAACTATGCTTACTATGTTGCAGCAATGATACTGCAACACCAGAACTTTTTTGAGGAAATGTTCGCCAATGGCCCAACTAGCAGCGAGACCGATTCCAACGAAATGGAATCATTAATCTTGCTTCTCCTTCGGGTTGTGGCGGGGATCAGCTGGTTGGATTGTGTTTGTCTCAATACTTACTCGATTGGAATCTCCAATTTGCTTCCAATATGTGTTTTACGATCGCGCAACTATGCTGCAGGCCTCTGGTTTCAACAATGGCTCGAGCAACGTTATCACGGCGGAAGTCTTGAAGAAGGGAGTTTCCCTATCGCCCAGTGCCTTGGACTCATTACGGCAATTAATGAGTACCGAAATTGTGGCAAGGACATCATCGCCTTCTTTAGCCCCGAAGATGACGGAGGCGGTGCAGGAAAAACGGCTTCCTATGCGAGTCAAATGATCGAGTCTGTCCTAGTTTACGGAAAAGATCGACGAACGGGTTTCTTTTTTTCAGAACATGTTAGCATAATCATCTAGTCGCAATCGGAAGACAATACTATTCATTGAAGAGATGCCTTCTTAGTTATCATTTCAACTGGGGACTCGCACACACGCCAAAGCAACTCTACTTCAAGTTCAAGTATTTCTTGGATTGTTCACTATGTAGCCTTGAATTTCGCTGTTTTCCCCGAAGATGTAAAGCAAAGGCATCTCCCATTGCCGATTTTCCTCACTTCTCTTCAAATTCAGATAAAATGTTAAAGGCCGTCTCCATCTTCATACACTTTGGCCCATCGCTGAAGGATAGTCAGTTCTAAAGCACTGTTGAACGAATCAGATGACTCACCGTGTCCCAAGTTTTGCTTGCATCAACAAATCTCAAATCTGTTCCCAGGCGAATTCGATTGTCTTTGTCATAATTCATTGTCGATGCGTGAATCTGCAATTTTCATTAGTGCTTCTCTATTCGCTGGTTGGAATTGAAAAGAATACTAACCATATGAGAGCTATGCAGAACAACGTCTCCAGCTTCGTATGCTGAAACCAACCACTTTCGTTGATATTCCTTACCAAATTTGATGGGACCACTGTCAAGAACGCCGCCCGACATCATGTTGCTGTTGAATGCGCTTCTCGCCTGCTCCTCGGTCATACCCGTGGACATGGCCTTTTGGGTGAACTCATGCTCAATCTGCTTGCCCAATTGATGACCTGATAACAAAGTTCAGTTATCCCGCACCATGGATTGCCTTGTATTGGTATAAATAATGAATTCAATCAATGAAACTCACCTTTCTCCAGATAGATCAAGCCTCCGCCCTCCACTCTGACATCGCCGATGGGAATCCATGCAGTGACCACAGAGTCATCGCCATGGCGCAGAAATATGTAGTCATAATGCACGCCAATGGCTTTATTCCCAGGAACATTATTTCGGAGAAGAGTCCGTTCTAGACTGCCAGTATTCTTGCCCCAGCCCGTGAGTCTTTGCACAAAGTCAAGTATGACGGGGTGCTTGCAGAATTCGTCTTTATACCAGGGCTCGGAATGAGACTGTAGTGCGAGTGACATGAACTGGTCCGATGAAGTGGTACCGGTGCCCGGCTTTCCCGTTCCGAACCCAGGATAATCCGCGGGATCCTTGGACGCATCAAAGATGCCATCCATCTTGGGGGTCCCGGGCTTGAGAAGGCCAGTAGGAGATAACATATCGAAATATCTTTCCCTAGTCCTCAGGACATCTTCGCGCGGAAGCAATCCTTTAAGAAGAAGATAACCATCTCTTGCCAGCGATTCCCGCATGTCCTCAATTGATGTTGAATGGGGATCAGTAGGCTTCAGGAGACCAATCATGTCTGATGGCAATTGGCCGTCGTTGACATACAAGTCGGGTAGTTTTGACGGTGTGTCGAACGGCATTGTTTCGATAGGCGAGTTGTGTATTCTTAGTATGAATGAGTGCCCGGCTCAAGCGATTTCTCTGAGCAGTTACAAGACTTGGGAAGCTGTGATCCAGGACATTCGACAAGATCTAGTTCGAAGGGATAAAAGAAACCGAAACGAAAGAAAGAAAAACAGACTTTATCTTTTTGAGGGTAGCTGCCGTATTGACTGCTTGCAACTTGACTTACATCTTGGCTAGCTTTGCACGTAGCCAGGATCTCACAGCAATGCTGGGTCGTAGGAGAAAATTGCCGTACTGGGTTAGCAGCGAAGCGCCCACTATACTACGTCTGCGTGATCAATGCAGCGGGCAGAATTACTGACTACAGTTAGACTCAGATTAGCCTGGAACCAAACCTGTGATCCACCTGGTTCATCTTTGTAGCCTAGGTACTTGACTTGGACATTCATTGAATGGTTCTGCTAGAGTCTTTTGGCTACACCAGTTTGGGGAAATGCGCAGAAGTTGACAGCCTGCGTCATTCTTGTTTACAATGTGGGGAAGCTTACTGCTGTTTCGAGCGCAGATTCTTTTTCCTTTCGCAATGGTCCATTACCCCTCTACCGACCATTCATGTTCGACGGAGTCTCACATCGGGGGAAATTGCCAATTGTAGAGAATTCGCATGTCACGAATCACCAATTCTTGTTTCTGTTTGCGCCGTTCGACCTGGCCGTATCCGACTGCCGTGTCAGCATCGGCCCCGCTCAGATTGGACTGATGGCCCGCTCGTGGTACTTTAATCCTCACATGAACCCCCAATATTTGATTCGCCCCCTCACTAATTGACATACAGCCACCGATGCCGTGCGCGGCATCAGCGATGTAAGCAAAATCACATTTGAGCCTACTTCCACTTCTTCCGATGTCACACTGGCAAAAGGCTGATCCAGCGGTTATCAGGTGATATAAGCTCCAATGGCAGCTCGTGTTCTAATTGTCATAGAGCAAGCGCGAGTTGTCGAGGCGGCGGCCACGATGAGCTACAAATTCGATTCAGCCAAGTTGGGAAGAAACCACAAAAGCGCCGGTATACTCGGCTGCACAGACAGCCATTGAACACACCGGTTGGACAGTCTCACGCGAACAAGGAGGCGGCAGTCGCCTGCGTATTTGACCAAGATGGACAAAATAGTGCTGCATGGAATCTCGAAGAGTCCGGAGAGACCGAGCACTTGCCACGCCTGGAACTGCCACACCCCATCAGTCAGATTCCCGATCGTGACGATGGCTTTCCCCACGTGGAGCAAGTATGTGATACGTCCTTGGTCACCCAAGACGCCACGGTCATCGAGAATAGCACTCCTGCGGCAAGCCTTGCCGCGCGACCGAGGGTGAACGCGGCGACAAAAACACCAATTCTACGTCGCGTTGAATCGGACAATCTCGGGGCTGAAAGTAGCGATCTTAATCCATGTCCTACAGCCTCGTTTACCAGCGGCGGACTGCATGAAAAGAGCTACTCTGGGCTTCCGAGCAGCACTACTATATCACCGAGGGAATTTTCAAGCTCGACAAGATTGTGGCCTTTGCAAACAGAAGAAGCGCAGTTGATCAAGTATTTTCTTACGGTCTTGGTGGGTTGGGTGAGTACATTCCCCTTGCACTGGTACCTTGGCAAAATTCTTGTGGTGACATAAGCTGAACCAGCTAGTTCGATTATTGTGACCCTAAGACGAGCTTCAAGACTCATGTTCAGTCTGCCATAAATATGGATGCCACGATCTTGTACGCTGTGCTGGCCATCTCTGCCAGGCATCGGGAACTCACAATGGGCATCGGCAATCACAAATCTCACATCTATGAGAGTCGCTGTCTTGAGGTATTGATTCCAAGCCTCAATGACCAAACAATAGCCCTGAGTGATGGATTGTTGGCGTCAGCGATGCTGTTACGACTTTTGGAAGAAATGACAGGTAGGAGCTCCGAGTTTATTGTGCATGGCTAGTGCTATAGAGACCCATTGCATGCTGTATTATTACTACAAACGCATACTAACTGAACCCCTACCAAGAGCCAGTACATTCTCAAGCCATTGCTGTGCACGCCGTCTCAGCACCCGTCATCCTGCGCATCAAACAAGGTAATATTGAGGCTAGCAGCTTTAGCCACGCAGCCATCGTCGTCGCCCTTCGCCAGGAAATTTTTGTCGCCAACATGACCATGCGCCCGATTGTGGAGGCCATACTGGATTATTGTAACGTGGCCGCCAGCTCGGAACCAACTTCCGAGGCCGTCTGGACCTATCGAATGATCGTCCACGCAGCCCGAGTAACAAACTATACATACATGAAAGGGCCAAAAGATGTTGCGGAATGGGATCGTCTGCTTCAATACCTACACGAGTGGAATATACGCAAACCTGCGTCTTTTGAGCCTATGAATCATGTCTTTGATGATGACTTTCATATACAGATCGACAAAGATCAACAGGAGCCGAGGACACCAAAAAGGGTACACCCTGCCTTTCCAGCTGTCTACTACTCTCACGATTGCCCTATAGCTGCTCAGCAGTATCTGCAATTATGTCGCATATTACTTTTGGCTCATGATCCTCGAGCACCAAGTTTAGGTTTGGGGCGAGCTAGTTTCGTACAAGCACAGGAAAACAAGATACGAGACTCAGTACGGATCATATGTGGTGTTGCGCAATCAAACCCGGAATTTATGCCCGCACGATTGACTGCGGGTTTGGCCATCGCCATGTGTGGCGAACTATTTGATAATCCTGTCGAAACAACTCAGCTTCTTGAAATAGTAACTGAGGCTGAAATGCACCTGGGATGGCCGTGCCTGAAAGTCAGAGACCGACTGAAAAGCTTTTGGCATCTTCAGTAGCCACAAATCTACCTCTGAAAGCACTCTACATCTGCTTGAATTAGTGAATGCATCTATCCACTTACTCTTCTGCAGTACAAGTATGACATTCCAATAAGAACCCATACCTGGCCCCTCTAGTGAGCTTGCAGTGCGCAACAAGTCATATTTTAGACGCGGCACAACGCAGTAAGACAGACCCAATCGTGCTGTACTTGGATGAGATCAAATGGCGGAATACCTACCGAGCGCCACTTGGAGGTCTGTCGCATGCGAAGTTCCGTGAAGTTCATGAGAGACTTTAAGCTGCGGAGTCTGGCATGTATTGTGGGTGCTCGAAGAACAAGCAACACAATTTTAACGCGGTATTGGAGGCTGCAGCGCTGGACTAGATCGGAATTTCTTACCAAATGAGGCAGAATTGCCCTAAAGTCATGACTCGGTAGCCAAACGCCCCCGCAGAGCCCCCAGAAATCCCCCAGATTTTGTGTTTTCAAGCCGAACCGTACTAATTTGTGAATTCTGGGGATTACCCCAACTGTGCTTTCTATAATATCCTCCGCTACTAGATGCACTAGTGATGACAATGTTGTATAAAGACACCATCTTTTGTCCTCCCCAGTAATTTTTGTGCCCGTTGGCGAGCTTTCAGTATTGTTCTCTATATCCCTCGATATTATATTGTCATCATGACCACAAAAGCCTCTACCAACAGTCCCGTCCTTGCTGCTTCCCCAGGCGAAGGTATCGAACCTGAAACTCGAAATGGCTTGGAAAGAGTATTGACCAGAACATCCTACAATCCACGATATCCTAATTGGTTACGTGGTCGTCCACTGCTGATTTTGACGTCTGTCTTTGGTTCCCTCGGCGATGCTCTGTTCGGTTATGATCAAGGTGTGTCAGCCCGTTCGGTCAATTTGACACTGTTGATGCTTAATGTTATTAGGGATTATGGCAGGTTTGCTCGTCAATCCTGTATGGATCAGAACATTTTTCAGTGACTATGGTGGAGCGGACGGTACCACTGACAATGTTGACACAAATCTAATCGGTATGCATTAGTCACTTGTGCCTCGTAATCATATCCAGAAAGCTCATTGTTGTCAAATCATAGGTATTACTGTTGCTTGTTTACAGGTGGCCGCCGCTCTGACGGCCTTCGCATCCGGACATCTCTGTGACCTCCTCGGCCGTAAGCGATGTGTTCGCCTGGGAGGCTTCCTGTACTTGGTTACTGCTTTCATCCAAGCTTTCGCGCCCAACCTGGCGTGTTTCATCAGCGGTCGAACATTGCAGGGACTGGCTGTGGGTATCTTGTCCATGACGGTCCCGATAATCCAAACAGAAATCGCGCGGCCTCATCGAGTACGTCTAATTCGCGAAATTTCCTATCCAGAGGTGACTTTGAGCAACGAGACTAACCACCGAGAAAACTAGCGAGGACTCATGGTGGGAATCGAATACAGCTTGTTGATAGCCAGCTACTCCCTGTCCTGCTGGGTGAACTATGGTTTCTACTTTCTCGTCCCCGACGTCGAGTCGTGGCGCGGACCCTTCTATATTCAGATGGGTTTGGCGGCCATCCTGTTTTCCATGTCCTTCATCTTGCCCGAAACACCACGATGGCTTGCGAGAAATGGCTTCACGACAGAGTGTTTACAAACGGTGGCAGATCTACATGCTAAGGGAAATATACACGATAAAGATGTACAACACGTCTATAACGAGATTCGGCAGGCAGTAGCGTATGAGAAGGAGGTCGATCAAGATTCGTGGAAGGTATGGATTACAAAGTTTTCGAGGGGTCTGTCACTAATAGTTGTGGTCACCAGGATATGTTTGGACGATACCGAAAACGCACATTCATGGCCGTCACAGCACAAATGTTTGCACAGCTAAATGGCATCAACGTCATCTCCTTTTACCTACCTAGTACGCTTTCCAGTGCCGGATTCGACACCGCAAAATCGCTGCTTTATACGGCGGCAAACTCACTCATCTACATTGCTGCCACCGTGCCGACCTGGTGGCTAGCCGACTCGTGGGGAAGAAGGCCACTTCTAATATACGGAGGTAAATAACTGTCTGGTCGAAAGAGGATGAATGTTGAAAACATCTTGGCTGATATGGAAAAACGCCATAGGTTGTGGCATGGCAGCGTGCCTGGCGATCATGTGCGCTTTCACCCAAGTTGAGAGTCTTGCGCCACTGACCAGGGCCAACGGCATGTTCTCTTTCGTCATCCTCTACAACGCAATCTATGGCGCCACGTGGGGACCTATGCCCTGGTTATTACCGGCCGAAGTATTCCCTCTCTCGGTGCGAAGCAAGGGTGTTGCTCTTGCTACGACGTCAAATTGGTAAGAATATCACAAGTCCAAGACCTTGTGTTAAATCTCACAGGAACGTGGAAACGCGAGCTAATCTGTACTCTGTCCTCGTAGGCTTTTTAATTTCATTATCGGAATGTCTTCGCCGTCGGCATTTGCCGCCATGCATGGCTATTATTATGTATTGATACTTGGATTTTGTTTGTTCTCTGCAGGTATGGTGAAACTTTTGTACGTCGAGACTGCTCGGCATACCTTAGAAGAAATCGCCACGGCATTTGGAGATCTTGCCTTTTTGGACGAGAATAGGGACCTCGGTGCACCAGTTGCAGAGAAACAGGAGACCAGTATCGAGCATTGCGCCTAGATATCATTTTGGGTGTGGTGACGATGACCGGTCAGGCTTGCTGGATGTATTGGAAGAGATACTTGATGGCTGCATCACTCTTCGGGCAAGATTTTCTCATTCTACATAAGCCTCATTAAGACTCTTGAGACTCTTGAGATCTGGTACGTAATGATTGATAAATGATAGTCGCGTAGACTCTAGTGCAGTGCTATATGAGAAAGAGTACAAGTAAAGTACGTAAACAGCTAATGTCACCTAGTTCGGCAAGATGACATCCCACTCGCAGTTGGCCAAGAAATAAAACTCAAGAGCGGTGGCAGCATAACTCTCAGCATTCTCCGTAGTACGAGTCGTGGGCTTGTACTGCGAATTCTCGCCGTTATAAGTGTCCCACAACTGATGTAGCTTTCGGGCGGCCTGCCACGGTTCCAAATCCTTGTACTTGTCCATGCCCCAAAGATGACGGCGGCGGTGCAGGAAAAACAGCTTCTTTTGCGAGTCAGACAATCGAGTTTGTCTTAGTTCATGGCAAAGATCAAGTAACAGGTCGTTCATTTTCAGAGTGTATCAGCATAGTACTTCAATTGCGCTCGAAACATGCATAAACAATCCTAAAATACGCAAATAATAATTTCAAGCAAACTTGCTTCTTGAGAAGTGCATGAACAGCTTTCTATCTATTCCATCAGTTGAGGAAACAATAACAGTCCCGTATCATCGTTTACTCTTTCCAGATATTTCACTAGGAGGGGATTCATTCCTGCTTGACCAAGAGCCATCACCCACTCATTGAAGGGCATTACTGTAGGCACCTGGCCAATCAGTACGGTCATATGACTCCCCAGGCTCTCAGCACCAATAACCTCATCGCCGCTTTCATAGACGTAGCGGATACTAGACCCGCTGCCAATCTTTCTTTCGCCGCCTTGTATTGACTTCATCACTTCCTCCTTGACCCGTCTCGCCACCGTAGAGACGTCTACGAAATCTAGGTTCCCTTGCCAACTGCTGGCGTCGGGTACCGCCTTAGCCTTTTGAGAAAAGTGCATCACATTTCCTAGCAAGTCCGTCTCGTGTGCGCCCTCTCCGGTAATACTCGTGGGACGGTGCACAATGACGGGGAGTCTGAGTGTCTTGCTAACCTTTTCGAGGAATACTTCGCTTGCCCACTTTGTGGACTTGTAACCGAAACCATTGAGGCTGTTTGCATTGGGCGAAAAAGATGCCACTGACTCGGGACCCCAAGTAGTTGCCTTGGTGAGCTGCGTGACACTCGCGGTGGAGACATAATGTAGAGGTATTCTATATGGCAGACTCAAGCGTGCAATTTCTTGAGTCGAAGCGAGGTTGGTATGGCGGAGACTGTGGTAGGATTCGAGGAATGAGACATTTGCACCGCAATGCACAACAGCAGAGGCTTCGGCAAATATGTTCGCAGCGGCCTGGTCTGACAGCCCGAGAAGCTTCGATCGCAGATCTCCGCGATGTATCGAGACTCTTTCGTCCAGAAATATCTCTGGGAGATCTTCAGAAGGCTTGCGCACTGCAATGCAGTGCACTCTGGAGACCTTATCATCTGAGAGCAATTGGGAAAGGACCCTTTGTCCTAGAAAACCTGTGGAGCCGGTCAGGATGATGACGGTTCCTGACGTGCGGGTTTCCAGCGACTCATGTCTCGAGTGATTCTCTGGGTCGAGGTTTGATGATGTGAACAACATATCAGCAGGCAGAGCTGTCTCCTGCTCCCAGTCAACAATCTCCACATCCGCCTTTGAGCGCCATCTGGATCTGTCCCGAAGCATGTTCGCCATCTGGCTCAGGGTGCTTGCCCCGAAAAGGCTCATTATCGAAATTGAAACGTTGAACCTCTCCTTTATACGCGATTGAAGCGTTAGGAGAGAGAGTGAGTTTCCACCAGAAGCAAAGAAATCAGTATCGCGATTTCTCACATTGCGTATCCGCATTATGTCTTCTGGAAGAACCTCTTTCCATAAGCAGAGTAGAGTAGCTTCCAGGTCGTCAAGTTGCACAGCCCCTTCCTCGTCATTTGGTGTTGTGCGCGCTGTCTCGTTGAGGCTCAATTTTGCGACCGCTGTTCTGTCAATCTTGTTCGATATTGTCATTGGCAACGCATCTACCGAGACCGCAATTGCCGGACGCATTATATGTGGCAAAGGCAAATCTCGAATAATCGTCTCCAGGAATGTATCCCGATTGAGATGGTAATCATCTCCCATATCTTCCAGGGCAATGTCAGCCATTACCAAGAAAGCCACCAGAAATTCCGTCGCCAAGTCAGGGTTCACGCGGCGAGAGACAACTGCCTGGAGGATTCGCGGTGACATGGCCACAATAGTGTTTTCGATGTCTTGCAAATCCATCCTAACGCCTGCCAACTTTATCTGTGTGCTATCTTCCACTCGACCGTGTAAAATGAGGCGGCCATGGGAGTCAAGAGAGCCACGATCACCTGATAAGTGTGCACAGAGCCATTCATTCGCTTTGAAAATAGTGGAGGGTCGGTCATTGCGTATGAACGCTTCCGTCGTCCCCTGTTGCAGCGTCACATAGCCTGCTGCGACACCGGCTCCTCCGATCAGAATCTGACCAGGCACACCGACTGGGACTGGCTTCAAATTGGAGTCAACAACACATATAGAGTAGTTGGGAAGAACCGAGAGAGCAAATACATCCTCAGAGGACTTGCCGACCGTTTGTCTGGGTAGGATTTGCTGATCTGCGCAGCCAATAGTTGTCTCTGATGGGCCATAAACGTTGAAGAGTCGTACTTCTGTATTAGCAAGAGTGCCAAAGGCCTGAACAAGAGAATCTGTAGCACTTTCACCAGCAGTGATAGCTGTTCGCCATCGCGAACTCCGAAGAGAACGGCCGTTATCGTGACGAAGCCATGCGAGGTATTCCGTCGGGGTGGCGATGGTGAATGTAATGCTCTCCTGAATCAGAAGGTTGCAAATAGCCGCTGGATCACGCCGCTGGCTATCGGCAGGAACCACAAGAGTACCTCCGTAGCAGAGACAAACCAGGATTTGGC
The DNA here is from genome assembly GCA_014621435.1 of Neopestalotiopsis clavispora. Lineage (NCBI taxonomy): Eukaryota > Fungi > Ascomycota > Sordariomycetes > Amphisphaeriales > Sporocadaceae > Neopestalotiopsis > Neopestalotiopsis clavispora. The sequence continues at coordinate 253,791 of JAANBA010000009.1, forward strand.
CGATGGACAGATCAAACGAACAGGAAGACTGCTGAAGCACTGTTTCAACGCCCAGCTCAACTCCCCAACGAGGGGGGCTGAACTCGCAGAAGTTCCTATAGGAATCGTGCCGTATGATCGACCCCTTGGGAACACCAGTAGATCCACTAGTGTATGTAATGATGGCGGCATCAGCACCTCTTGCCTGGCTTGGCTTTAGGTCATTCCAGTCACCGCTTGAGGGTAGATCTGACACATCAACTAGCTGCACTTCCGAACACTGTAAGAACTCATCTTCTAAACGAGTCTGAGCATCAATCAGAATAGCCTGTGGCTTGCAGTCTTGACAGATCAGAGTCAGGCGACCAGGTCCCATTCTCAGATCAAGCGGAACGCAGCAAGCACCAGCTCGTAATATTCCGAGAAAGGAACATATCCAATCCGGGCCTGGAGTCTGGAAAAGACCAACAGGGCAGCCACGCTTAATGCCAAGATGTTGCAACCTTCTCGCCACGCTATGTGCACGCTTGGCCATTTCCGAGTATGTTAGTCGATAGCCAGCTCCATCAGTCAGAGCAACCTTGCTTCGGAATTTCTCCACCATGAGATCGATACGGTGATGCACACAGGACGGCCAGCTACTGCGGCTATGTTCGGAACCCTGTCCGAGCCTCACAGCATTGTTCACGTCTTCGTCAAGATGAAGTGGGGGCAATACGAGCGATACCGAAGAGCATGCCACGAATTCCTGCAACAAGGACATATAGCTCCGCTGCAGCGTACGCGCATCGTTGGCTGTGTACAGACCCTTATTTACCAGAATCGTGATGGTATTCTCGCGTGTATTGCTGTCAACGATGTCCATGCTAACATCGTAGCCGGTTTCGCCTCCTGATATAAGTTCCCCAGTCGCCTTGCAGCCACAGAACGTGCGCGCATCTGAGATGTTACGTTGGTAGTTGAAAAAAGCCTGGAACAGTGGGGGATGCGATTGAGACCGCGGCACGTTGAGCTGGGATAGAAGCACATCAATAGGTACACGCGAGTGGGTGAAGGCGTCATCACTGATGCGCTTGACTTCTTGAAGCGTCTCTGCGAAAGACTGCTCACGGGCCTGACGGAAGCGAAGAGGAATGAGATTGAGGTACAGGCCTAGGCTGCGGAGAAGATCAGCGTCTTTGCGATTGCTATCAGCAACGCCAATGCAGAAGTCTTCCGCTCGGCAATTACTGTAGCGGAACAGGAGTACGCGGAAGATCGCCAAGTAAAAGTGGAAGGATTGGACTCCCAAGTGTCGGCTGAGGTCGCCGATGCGACTTTTGAGAGCGCCATCGAGCTGAAACTTGAGCGAATGTGAGGCATACTTTGTTGTCTGCGGTCGCAAAAGCTGACGCGATAAGTCTAGCAAGGGCAGTGGGGATGGGATGTCAGCAAATTGACCGTGCCAGTAGGCCAGATGGTCGTCCCATCTTCCACGCTCAAAATCAGATAGTTGTCTCAATGTGTAGTCAGGGTATTGCAGCCCTGCAGAGCTTGAAGTGTCGAGCATGCCATTGTATGCTTTTTCAAGATCTGAGAAGAATACCTGATTACCCACGCCGTCCAATACAATATGGTGATTGCCGAGAACTAGGATGTGGCGGTCTTCACTGAGCGACAAAAGTTTGAGCCTCAGCGACTTGCCCGCAGAGAGATCAAAATTATGGTAGCGCATCTCGTTAACTATTTGCCCAATGTGCTCTTCTTCAGTTATCGTATCATGTTCCAGCTGTAGGGATGATTGTGATAATACGGCCTGCATAGGTCGCTTCGTGGTGTCATCGATGTAGAAGGCCGTGCGAATGGCCTCATGTTGCTGGCCTACAGTTACCAATGCCCGAGCCAGTCTGTCTTTATCAATGTAGCCGTTGAGTTTTACGACTGTTGTGACATTGAAGGCGGCTTTGTCCTCGATTGCGTGGCGCAGAAACCAGAATCGAGTTTGAGCAAATGACATCGGGATGGATCGTTCCAGGTGAAGTTCAGAGAGTGTATTCGAGTCTCCGACGTCTGGTTGGGTCATTGTTGTGGATGCTTCTGGTACTACTGGAGACAATACTAGGTCAGAGATTTCAGCTTTAGCTTCTTCTGGCCAAGAAGTGATCGAGCTTCTTAGAGAAGAGACTGTTTCAATATCAGCCACAGTATCTTGCTCGACAGAGACATCAGTGCTGGGTAGCTGCTTCAGATCTTCGCCGTTGTTGCAAGTCGAAAGCGTTTGAAGTCTAGGGACCTTCTGAGGAGCCAGAGAATCCTTTGCTATGTTGACAAGTTCAATTATCGACACAGCATTGAGAATTCTCATCACAGAAATGTCGACTCCAAGCTCCTGGGCGAGCCAAGACTGAATTTCGACTGAGACCAAAGAATCTATACCGAGTTGGTCAGGGCTTAATTGCATGGCAGAGGAATGATTCAGCTCGACACGAAGGACCGATGCCAATTTTGACAAAACACCATCTAAGTCACATCTTAGTTAGCAAAGGGTCGAGGCATTCAAAATGACTGAACTTATACTTACCACTGATGATATCTTGTACTTCTTCGTCGGAGCTAGCTTCAAGGAGATGGGCCTTGATCATCACATGAGACTTCTTACCGAGTACCATAGTACTGACGGTCGCACTAGTCCCAGTTTTGGCCATCTGGTGCTGGAAGATTGGGTTGTTCGCGAAGGAGACGCCTTGAATCTCGCCAACTCGCAACCCTGAAGATATATCCAGACTTTCGTCCGATCCAGGACGGCCTGCCAATACAGCCTCGGAGAATAACTCGTGAAAGGCTTGCTCAGATTGGAAATCAAAACCAGCCTTGATCAAGGCCGATTGCTTGCCCATTGCGAGCTGTCGCGTAATGTAACCTTCTCCAACTATACCACCCATGTTCATCACAGAGCCGGCGAGACCACGCTTGCGCCGGCGGGCGGCCAGGCTGGCCATGAATCCATTTGCTGCAGAGTATGAGCTTTGGCCTCGATTTCCTGCTACGTAGGCCATGGATGAGAAAAAGACGAAGAAGTCAAGAGTGTTCTCAGAGAAGAGCGCATCCAGATAAATACTACCATCAACCTTGGGTGCGAATGTCTCGCGTAAGTTGGAGTAAGACACATCCTGAAGAACGGCATCATGAAGGACCATTGCGCCTTGAGCTACGCCCGCGATTGGGGGCATTGAGTCTTGGATCTCACGGTGGAGAGCTCGGAGCGAATTGAGGTCTGTAACGTCGCTGTGACAAAAGTATTAACAGGAGTGATATGGAATTTGGAATTCTCGCTTACTTTGCAAAGGTATGGATTTGGCATCCTCGAGCGGCCATTGAATTGATCCAGTCGGAATCCATTCGAGGGCGCCTACTTGAGATTGCAATGTGCGCAGCTCCCTTGGAGGCCATGAACTCACAAAGCCCCGGGCCTAGGCCACCAGTCATGCCAACGAGCCAGTATGTCCGATCTGCGCGGAAAAGGATCTGGTGGCTGGCCGGCTGCATCTGAATGCGGATGGGCTTATCCGACATCCAAGATACAATCGCTTGTACAATCTGGCTGTCACCAACCTCATTCGATAGCAGGCTCAGAGAATTAAGATCGAACTCCTGCAATGAGGATAGGTCTGCCAACTCCACATCTGTCGACATGCAAGCAAGATACGCCGTCTGTAGGTGATTGGCAATGTCTTGACTGCTCTCCATGTTCACATCCATTTCTGCATGATTAGAAAACAGGTGGGTGGATTCGATCTGTTTACAGTTGCGAGGTAGGCAACAGCGAATCGCCTCGGAGTGCCCTTTGTGCGCAGTCATATCAACAAAGGAGAAGGAGCGGCTTGGAAGTTTTTGTTGTATAGCTTGTCGTGTCTCGCGCGGGTGGACATGCGTCCACCCTCGTCTGTACCCGCTGCGTTTTGTGGTTATCATTACCAAGTCAATGGCTTCCTTTGCCGCCAGTCTCAGTAATGCATCTCCGAGCACAGCGTCAGGATTGACCACAACAAGTCGCCGCATCGGCATAGCTGCTTTCACCATGGCACGAGCAAGGAGTTGCGCCTGCATCAATATAAGGGCCTTGCGTCCTTGGGCAGGGCCTCCTGCCACCGGCACGGTCCAATCTTCCGGTGCATAGACATGAGAACTCAGAGACTCGGAGAACAGCAAAACGTACTTTCCTGTCTCTTGATACATGCCCACAGAAAGAAACCCGCGCTGTGTACCGAGGGGAACTGCTTTCAATAAGGAATGAGTGATCCGAAGTTGGGGCACGAAAGGATTTGACGAAACAAGCATCTCAGAGACCTTAGGGTAGCCCTCTTCAGTTTTGATGCGGAGAGAAGTCGTTGCGGCGCTCACATCGCGGCTGATAAAGCGGCGCGTCGAGTTATATCGGTCGTTTCTGGCTGTGCTCTGCCTCAGCCGAGGCACCAAGACTACACCGTTCTGGACGAACAGCTCAGGCTCGCATTGCCAGAGAAGATTGCCCAAGCGAGTTTCCTCGGCCCATAAGCTGTATGCCTCTACCTGCAAAAGACTTCGAACGGCAATTTGCCACTGAAAAGAGTCATTTGTATCAAAGTCCAGGGTCTGAACCCGTACATTACTCATCTCGAGCTTGGCGCTACGCGCTAGACCACGGAACATATTGCTATGAGGACGGTCATCCAAGCACCCTCGAGAGATCCAGATAATTGTCCTACTCAAACGGAATATCTTCTGAATGGCTGCAAAATCCAACTCGTTGAAGTTCTTGAACACGGGATCTTGCTCTGAGTCCGCATCGAGCAAACTCAAGACGGTGCCGGCTGCTGGTAGTTCATTCACCGCGATTTCAGCCAGTGATGGAACTTGTCGGATGCTTTGGTAGTGGGTGGCCAACGTCGCCTTGAAATCTGCTGAGACAAGCTCGCTGCCACCGATGATTGTCAAGCACTCAAGTCCTAGCTTTGGAGCATCGAAACTCAGCGGGTTGCGCAAGAAATCAATCCTTTCGTCCACGGCCTGGCATACCAGGACGGAGAGCGGCGCTGGTAGGGTACGGTCTGCAGGTACAATTGAGTCGATCTTCGAAAATCCGGTTCTCTGCATGAGGTCTTGCCAGGTTTCGACTGAGACGCAAGGTGAAAGCTGGCGTCCATTGCCCTGTGTTCCAAGCCACCAGCCGGGAAAGCCACCAAATATCAGACCAACTCGGAGGGGATCCGTTTCGACAAGCTCCAACATGACAAGGTATCCTCCGGGACGAAGGAGTTTTCTCACGTTAGCGAGTGTTTCAGCCAGATCTTTAGTTGCATGTAGACAAAGGGAAGCTACGACCAAGTCATACGACCCTTCTACAAAGCCCTGGTCCGCAACAGGTTTTTCGATGTCCAGAGGCCGAAATTCCATTTGAGATTCGAAATCGGCAAACTTGGCCAGTGCATCCGGGAAGAAACCATTAGAAATATCAGTGAATGTGAAAGATCGGAAGCTGGAGTGCAACCTGTCAAGGATCGCGGCTGTGGCTGAACCTGTGCCGGCCCCCACTTCGAGAATGTCCATGTGGGCAAAACGATGGCTCAAGTGATCTACAATATCCGTCATGGCACCTAAGTACTCGGGCATACCTTGGCCATGGCGGTAATAGTCATCGAGCATACCATCGCGGGTTAAAACTTCCCATATATTGGTTTCTCCCTTGTCGCGAATAGCCAAAGGTAACGTACGGCCCGCAGCTGCCATGAGCTTGAAGTCTACAATTGATGAACACCTTGGTGATATGTTTGTTAGCTATTGCTGTCGGTCATATGCAAGTAGAGATCGGTTACTCACTGTTCCAGGATCGCATCTATATCCTGCTCCGTATCTGTCATCCACTCAGGCTGCGCATAAGGATGCGTTCCATTCACGAACTTGAACAAGCAGCAATCAACATACTCGAGAAGTCGGGCATGATACCACTGCAAGTCTTTCCGAGCATCAATTGGGAACAGATGACCTAGTCTCCGCAGATAGAAGCATGCAACGCGCTCAGCCTTAATGCCCAGATCATGCTCGGTTTCGAGATGATCTGGATCAAAAGCGGGCCGTGAACCCATGGGCATCTCGGGTCTCAGTACCATTTCAAAAAACAGCTTGGTGTCGTTTTCTGCCGTTGGCGGATTCACGGACGTCGCATGTAGGCCCTGCATCTGCACAAGCGTACGTGCCGAATCGTGCAGTTCCACATGACCGACGAGATCGGTGGTGGCCGCGACTGAAGAAGAGAAGAAGAGCTCCTTCTGAGCAGCGACTCGGCAGGCAATTGGGTCGACACGAAGCAGATCAATGCGCGTAGGCATATGCATGGAGCGCAGTCGGCCATCTCCAGGACAGGCATAGGCAAGAAGAACGCTCTGAATAGCCAAATCCATAGTCGCTGGGTGTAGAATGAGGTCATCCTTTTGGGGGACGCAGATACGTCCTACGGAGATGTTGATTTTCCGCTGAATATGAGATAGGCCTCGAAAGAAGCCCTCATAACCGTAACCCAGATCACGGGCCCAGTCGTAGAACGTCGACGGCTGCACGTTTAGAGATGTACCGTCGAGGGTGAGATGGCTCGGCGGCGGTAATTCAACTTCGTCATTCTCTTCCTCCGAACGTCCCCGAACGACGAAAAGCTCACCCGAGCAATTGCCTGCCAAGGCAGTTCCTTCTTTCATGGCATCTGAACTACTCGAGAACTGGAAAGTAGCACAAATGTGATCGGCAGTCTCCTCGGTGAGCTTAATGGACAATAAGAATTCGGCACCACCTTCGCCGCCTTCTAGTCCCTCGGGAAAGATCAAAGCCTTGAGAATCACAAGATTGCGTATCTCAATCAGTCGCACTTCCTGAGCTGGTAATGGAAAGGCAGTCATCACGGCCTCGAGACAGGCGACCATGTAGGCTGATCCAGGAAGTACCATCTGTCCTTGAATTCGATGATCGGCCAACCACGGCAAGTCGCGCAAGTGCAGGTAATTCCGGAACCGTAGCTCGCCATCTCCTTCGTCCTCGCAGCGTGTCCCAAGCAGTGGATGCGGAACATTACCGCCATTCTTGGTCCGTATCGCTCGGGCTCTGCGAGTTTCGTGCCAAAATACGCGGTCGTGGTTCCATGAGTATGTGGGAAGATCCTTCAGTAACTTTGGGGGCCGTCGCCTGAATGCCTCGAGCTCGATTGGTATTCCATATGTCCACAGAGAGCCGAGGGCAGAGGCAAAAGCTTCGGCGTCATTTTTGCCTCGAAAGAGAGTGGCTATATACGGAATGGACTGGTCGCGTCTGGTCACGGCGACGATGACGTCGGAGGCTGGGGATTTGAGTGCAGGATGTGGTCCGATCTCAAGAAAAACGTCAAAGGGGCCCTGAGATTGAATGGCGCATTCCATGGCCTTGTAAAATAGGACTGGCTCTCTCATATTGTCCCTCCAGTATGTATCCCGAAGAGTGTTGAGATCAATGTTTTCAATGTGCTGTCCTGTGACACTGGATATCCATATAGTATGGTTGGTGTCCGATTTCCGGGCTTGTACCTGAATTCCACAGCTCTGCAGAGCCTGGACGTACTCATCAGCGATTGGCGCCATGTGATGCGAATGGTAGGCTTTGTCGACCCGGAGCTGCCGGGCAAACTTTCCTTCATCCTCAAAAATTTCCAGTGCATCTTGAATGGCATCCTGATCGCCAGATAATGTGACACTGCTAGGAGAGTTGACTGCAGCAACACAGATGCGCCGTCGCATGGATCGAAGATTGCACAAGTGCTGTGCATCCTCAAGTGTTGTCCCAGCTGCAAGCATTTTTCCTGGCTGGGCCTTATCGAGAAAAAGGCCCCGGAAATATGCTAACCGTATCGCGTCCCCCATAGAAAGATAGCCTGCAGCGTATGCAGCACCAATCTCCCCTGAAGAATGGCCAACCACTGCGGTGAATGTGACACCCGCAGCTCTTAGCATTTGTACGAGCGCTATCTGTATGGCAGTGCAGAGAGGCTGGGAGAATACGCCCTGGCTGATTCGAGAGGTAGCACCATCCTTGCACACTTCTTCACGAAGCGACCATGTTGGCGCATACCGAGAAGGAAGTGTGTCCAATGCCTCTTGAAGCGCCTCAAAGCATGACACTACTAGTGATGACGTCTCGAGGAGATGCATGCCCATAGATGCCCATTGTGCTCCTTGGCCAGTGAAAACACCGAGAAGTCGCAGGTGGGTGGCCGGTGCCTTGCCTCTCAGCGTCGGTACGACTACTGCAGACTTGTCCAAGTCCTCCGATGCCGCCTCAAGCTTCTTTGCTAGCTCTTCTGCATCTGAAGCCGACACGGATATCCGCAGTGAGTGTCTTGATCTTCGGGAATTTAAGGTCCACGATAAATCCCACAGGTCAACTGAACGATTGCTCCGAAGCCAGGACGCATATGCAGCAAGATTTGAGCGCAAAGAGGATATCGAAGCGGCTGAGAAATTGAAAGGCATCGTTAATCGATCGTCTGAGACATCAGTGGTAGTTTCAGTGGCGGAGCCGTCAGTGAAGCTTTCGACGATCGCATGTGCGTTTGTTCCACCAAATCCAAAGCTGTTGACACTTGCTCGTCGTGGTGACTGCTGAGAAACCTCCGGCCAATCCTGAGCTTCTTGTGGAATGCGCAAATGCTTACAAAAAGGCTGAACAGAAGGGCTGAGGTGTGCAAGGAGCATATTTGGAGGCACAATGCCATGTTTCATGGCCAACGAGACTTTCATGATACCTAGGATCCCGGCAGTTCCCTCCGTGTGTCCTAGGATGGTCTTGACCGAGCCAACCTGGAGATTCTGGTCTGTAGCAACACCCCCCGTTGCGAAGAAAACACTGCTAATGGCCTCGGCTTCAACGGGATCACCTGCGGGTGTGCCAGTACCGTGAGCTTCAAAAAATTGCGGCCTATCCGTGACTTCGTCCAGGTTCAGGCCAGCCCGTTGGTATGTGTCTCTGATTAAGTCTGCTTGCGCCCTAGGGTTTGGCATAGTCAGACCCTTGCTTCGTCCGTCCTGATTGACTCCGGTGCCACGTATTATACATTCTATTCCATCACCATCTGCCAGGGCCCGGGAGAGAGTTTTGACAACCAAGACGCCGAAGCCGTCGCCTCGTCCGTAGCCATCAGCCTTAGCATCCCACATGCGACTTCGGCCTGATGGGCTGAGCATATTGAGTTTGCTCGAGACAACGTATTGCTCCGGTGTTAAAATGAGATTGGCACCGCCAACAATGGCGCTGTCACTCTCGCCACTGCGGAGGCTGAGAATTGCTTGGTGAAGAGCGACTAGACTGGAAGAGCAGGCCGTATCGATGGTCATTGACGGGCCGTGTAGGTCGAAGAAATATGAGATACGATTTGAAATGTTGTTTCGCGCCGTCCCCGAAGCGAAATAGGTCGGTATGTTTTGCAAATCTACACCAACAATCTTGGAGTATTCTTCTATCATGAGACCAATATATACACCCATATTGGAATTTTGGATGTTCTCCATGGGAATACCAGCAGCTTCGAGGGCTTCATAGGTGGTTTCAAGAAGGATCCGCTGCTGGGGATCGATCGCCGCAGCCTCTACTGGTTTGACACCAAAAAAGGGGGCGTCGAATAGGCGATGGTCTTCACCCAACAGATAAGAATGCCGTACTTGAAAATTTTCAGCATGAGCTCATGGAACAGATTTGGCTTGATGGACTGTTGATTATTTGCTTACCATTACTCGTGCCGCTATGAAGAGGATCCGGATGGTAAAACTTTGCGGCATTGAAACGACTAAGGGGTATCTCGGACAAAACATCTTGGGGATTCTTGAGTAAATCCCATAGCTTACTTGGGGAATTGACGCCACCAGCAAATCTACATGCGCTCCCAACGATGGCGATGGCATCTCCTGGAAACTCATGTTGTGCAGCCATGTTGATAAAGGTCTCAGTCAAACAGTGTAAGTGAATGTGAAGAAGTAATGTTGAAAACGGACACCGCGTTCAATGAGATCGTAAAGTATTTTACATCATTATCTTCAACAATATGACAAGAGTTTGTTGTCTGAACACAAAAGATAGATATAAGTTGCTTATGCGAGGCGCAAAGAGTCCGATGCTTGTGGTACTGCTTCGACTCTACTGAAGCGTTACAACATGTATATATGCCCGTACCATTCTAGATCCAGACAAGACCACCAAATTTCGGCCATATACCAACCCGACATAGAAAGTTGGTCCGCGTCAAACATCTTATTTTTATTTCGAAATTTATGGACCAACTAGGTGTGAAAGATGTACCAGGTAGTTGATACCTAATTGGATACTGCAGTGCGGTAGATTGCGGTCCCATGAGCCAGCTCGCTGGGCAGGGTAGCATGTCATCAAGCCGCGGCTCTAGTGAATGCCCTATGCCCTGTTTATTATTAGGGCGTTGCCTTGGTCCTACCCAAAACGGGTTTGTAGGACCCATGTTTTAGCCCCCATGCAGATCCATGGGTGCAAGTGCCAGCTTCAGCCCTGTACCAACCTGAGGTTCAAGCTATCCACAGCCCCCAACAGGTCAAAAGCGAGTGCTACATAGCTGTTAGTACAACTTTCGTGCCGCAGACACACATCGGCATTTGGTTCTAAAGCGGAAACAATCAGCAACGCCCGGCATTGATGACCTTGTAAGCGGATCGTGCATGGTGCTGAACTGTATAGCGCAGTGGTGGCGAGCCGTACTTCGTACATGGCACCAGCGTGTTGTGTCTCAGCGACTTGGTGAGTGCACTGATCTTGGGGCTATGTATGAAGCAGGTTGGTCACTAAAGATTGACTAATGCAGCCCACTTGATACTCGGCATGATGGGGTAGTTGCACTCCCTAGCTTCTTTGCTTGCTACTATGTACTTGACCTTGCCAATTACCTATTGCTGTAAGTACGGAATACATAGGCCATGCAGTGCATGGCACGAGGAGAGAGGCAGAGGTTGATGTTCGAGATTACCACTGCTGCTTTAGTTTGAATTTCCATTTTACATCTCACCCCCGTTCTGGTTCATAAATGCCCGACTAGCACCGTATGATGTGAGGGCTATAGTATAAAGGTAGGTACACATGCTCAGCGAGAGGTTTCACGGAGAACCGCCGTCTGCCGCCCCTGGGAAACAAAAGTCCATACTCATGTTGCCTCAAAGGTCACGTCACCAGCGCAGGTCAGCTTGCGATCGGTGCAGGGCGTATAAGTTGCGATGCGAACGCAATCCTCGCCAAGTCGATGGCTCATGTGAACGCTGCCGCAAAACTGGTGCAGCTTGCTTGACATCAGCGACCATGAGAGTCATCACCAACAACAATAATCGCAGCAGCAGTCACGACGAGACTGGCGCCGCGTCCGCAAGCACGACCGCAGGGCTCTACCGTTTCAACAAAGATTTCGCAAACAGTTCTCAGCGTCTAAGCCGTTTGGCGCCAGCGCCATCACCGTTATCTTCGGGACGTAAGGAGCCCACCACCTTACCCCAGCCAATGCAGACTCTAAGGGGAATTCAGCCAGCAACGGCAGGAGCTGCGGCAGGAGCTGCGGCAGGAGCAGTGGCAGCATCATCCGCTGGCGAAAGTGTGCATGACGGAAAGGATGCTAGTGCTTATACGGGGGCCGAAATGCTGCGCCTGTGTGGCAGTCAAGATGTAAGGTGTTTCTTCCTTAGCCGCCAGTTGGCATGGTCTAAAATCCTCCCGTCCTAATACGTACGAGAAAAAAACAGGCCTTAGTACGTACGCCGTCGTCACTCGATGACTTCAACCTAACCTGTTTTATCTTGTCTGAAGACGGGCAAGAGGCGCGGGCCGACCCGGACAAGCCACCCGAACTCAATTGGCAAGAGAGCTCGACGGAGTCCTCTTCACTTGGGGACATTTCGAATTTCGACAGTCACTATACCGAACCCTCACCTCAGGTTCTTGAGTATATCGATTCTGCTCAGCTAACGGATCCAAGCTCATGGCAGTCTCCACATTCATCGCGCGAAAGCGATATCACGACACCATTATCTTTACAAGAGAATGGCAGTTTGAATGGATGTCCCAATGATCATGCAAAACGCCATGAAAGCGGCGACAGTGTAGTCAACGCGCCGCTGGGCAGCTCTCTTTGCGGAGTACTGGAGCTCAGCAGGCAACTAGCCGAGGACCATGAGATTCTGCAGAAGGGCGACGTCTACCCGCCGTATGCTAAGAACACGCCAAATCCCCTGAAAACCGCTGTGCAGCGCGCCCTAAACCGGTCATCGCATTTTTGCGAGCTGCTCAAGAACATAGAGGCCGAAAACTTGTTCCATGGGGGGAGGAATGGGCCCGAAAGCCTGGACTCTCCAGCATCATCCTGCTGCGCAATTCTCACAACATCTCTGGTGACATCCTTCATTCTACTGGCGCGAATTTGGCGCCGAATATTCATTTATTTGCATCGGCTCCTTCTTGGTACACCAACGTTATCTGCAAGCGAGATGGACTGCTTTACCATCATACCATGCCTGCAGCTCGGTGGATTTCGCGTACAGAGCAGTTTGGCCACCCAAGTCGCCGTCCTGATCGACCTCAGCTTTGACATGGTAGGGCAGATCGAGACAAGCCTCGGCGCAGGCCGCTGGGGGTTGCTTGGTGGGTCGGGCCAGGGAGCTACCGCTGAAGGTCGGCAGCAACAGCCGGTGATTGATGGACCTGTGACAAGCTCGATAAGAGACATGTTGCTTTCTCAAGAGAAGATGACGTCGTGCGCAGGCGACAAGCTCGATGCCCTTCCTCTAAGGGAACTGGCGACTCAGCTCAAGTCACAATTATCCAAGCAGTTGCAATGAAGTGATAGCTATATTTATCCCATCATCCCCAAACGGTGTACCATGTATGCATGGCTTGGCCTAACCAAGTCGGAATCTGCCGCACAAGCGCTGTACATAGTGTCACTGTGCCCATGGGATAGTACATAGTACTAGTAAGCTGCATCGGTTCCACTATACACCTAGGTATGGAGTCAGGTATTTGCGGACGCACAGTAGCAGTTGCAATCTGTCAAGAAAGTACCGTGCAGCTGGCATGGGGGATTAACCAGTATTGGCGGTCTTGGAAGGTCTCTCAAAATTAGACAAGCATTATCGCCCGTCACACAGGCGCAGTGGCATTCTGCGTCCACCATGTGACAAATGACTGGCAAGCGAATGCTCCGTGTATGCCCCGTCACAAACAATTTATTCAAGTGCGCATCATGGGTGCCAAGTATCCACTGCTGGGATAAGGTAATGCCAAAAATGCAAAACAAAAAGATTTTCCAACAAAGAACTTGCAGATGTTGATATGACATGGTTGCACTGCACCCGACTGCTGGGCGCCAGGCGCTTAATCTGCACTAGGTACATCTTCAGCAGGCAGCTGCAGTAAAGATGATGACAAAGATGACTGAGATATCGAGCGCTGGTGCTTTCGTCCCTGGTACTGTAGTAGCAACACGCAATCTTGTATCGGGAGGTGGGGCCGCTGTGGTATTGTCTTCGTTATTGCGATTGGAAGGCACTGCATCCTGATGTGAGCCACCTGTTGGTCACTCCCCATTCCGGGGTGATCTTCGCATCCTCCACACCACAAGGCCGATACAGATTGCTCCTGTGCCCGGCCTGGTTGAGATCCCTGAAGTGCACTGCATGTGTACTGTGAACTGATTGGCTAGACAAGCCCGATATCCCTGCACCGAAGCCCTCGTCGCCGATTCCCTTGCAACTTTAACAGTGAGCGATTGGTTCAGACCCTTTTTCCAAGCAGGCATCAGAAAATCCTTCAACATGCAGGAATGAATATTATGCGTGTCTGCTTACTTCAGGTTCACATCTAAAATTGTAACATACAGCACATCGGTTGCAGGCCTAGCACGTACTACACCTACACCAGATGATTGCACACTATCTCTGTACAATAGTTGTGTCCCACACAAAGATTAACGATGCACCAGGCACTCACTCAGTTGGCGATTAGCAATAAGTGCACGGTACCTCTTGCGCTGTGCAACAAACATGCTGCATGTGATATGTGCTGCGCTGCATCCACTGCACTGCAATTGGGCTGCACTGTGACGATTGACCCATTCCACTGCCCCTTACAATATTGCATTTCTGATGTTGTGAGTGGTGTGTATGTGATTGAAGTTGGGGTGGGGGGGAATGGTGTGGGATCGTAAGGCGATCAGGGTAGCCGTAGTAAAGAATGAAGGGGCAAACTTCAATATGTTACGGTCTTGGATATGAACTGCATACTTCGCAAGCATTTGGCAATCTGCAGATGATCCTGCGAGGTTGGCCCCCAATCTGCGGACACCGGTGCGGGTGTTGTTTCCGGGATAGTCTGACTGTGCCGCTGGCTCGACAGGTCAACTTGTCTGCGCTGCGCGCGGGGAGCGGGCTGGAGTGCCGTACATCGCCCTTCATCTGCTGATACTTAGGCTCCGAGGAAGCACTGTCCACTGTCATCGTCGTACGAAGAAGGGCTTGAATTCCGTCACTCAAAGTTGTGCCGTCACCCCAGCCTCATCCTCTCCAATCTGACTGTGGCCACAGTGAACACAGTAACCTCACACGACACTTTGGGAGCGAGACGTCGCTAATACTGATCACTTCCGTCATGTCGTCGGGGCAGATGAACGTCAAAGGGGGGGCTCTGCAAGACACAGGCCCGGGCAGCGGACCAGCCATCCTGGGTGTCAACTGGACATTTACAGCACTCGCCATCATCGTCGTCTGCCTGCGCATGTATGTTCGAAAGCGGATTGGCTATGAGCTCGACGACTGGCTCATGCTCGTTGCCCTGGCCATGATGATCGTGTACGTTGCCACAATCACGGTTTCAGTGCAATGGGGCATGGGCCGAAAATATGCTTCCATAACGCTGGAAGAATACAAGAACATTGCGTACTGGCAGCTCCTGGGACAGTTCTGGGTCAACCTTCAGCCTGTATTCTCGCGATGGGCGATTGCTGTCTTCCTTATTCGCATTTTTGGCAAGGCGCGGCCGTGGTTTAGGAATTTCCTTATTTTCTGGGTTGCCCTGATGGCTATTGGTGCAATCCTAGCCAACGTTCTCACCCTTACTTTGATTGATCCTATTCAGGCCAACTGGGACCCAACCATTACCACGGCTCACTACCGCTTCAAGCCCATTATTGAATACTATATTGCTGTGGGTGTTGGTTGGCAGGCAGCTATATCGGATCTTGCATTGTAAGTGAATACAACTACGGCGGTCTACCGCCGTAAGGGCCAGTCTACAAGCTTGCAAATACTGACTGAAGCGTTTAAAACAGTGCCATCATTCCCGTCATTTTCGTCTGGAACCTACAGTTGCCGACTCGCAAGAAGCTCGCTCTGATTGCTCTACTCAGTGGTTCACTGATTGCTTTTCTGTGAGTGTCAACCCCTCCAGACTTTTCCACCCTTTTGAAGCCCTGTACTAATCGATATCTGTTGCTTCCTGACAGTGCAACCCTGTCCAAGATCATCTTCAGCACTATGCAAATCCGAGGCGAAACCGGGAAGACGGACGGCCCTACCTCAGGCGGCATTCTTTGGATCACGTCGGGTATCGAGCAGGGTCTCGTCATCATCCTCGGCAGCGTCCCCGCGCTCGGCCCGCTTGCGTCGTTGGCCGCGTTTAGCACCCTTGTCGACTCTCTCATGTACTTGGTCACATTTGGACGCCGAAGCCGCAGGAGTAGCAATGCCTCATCGATGGTCCACGAAGAGGTAGAGCTGGGTCAACCTAAACGTATATCCGATGATGACCGGCACTCTGGTGGAGCGGCCCAACAACCAGTGGCACACTTCGCGGACGGCTCGTTGCAGACCATGGACGAAAACACTGCCAAATACATCAGAAGAACGGACGATTTTGTAGTTGTCAGCAAGCAGCCCTGAGAACCAAAATTGATAGAACTAGAGGAATGAATAAGGAAAGAAGAACAAGACACAGGAACTTAGTGGAGGTGGGCAGGCTTTGAAATTTGTTTATTCCTATTCTTAGCACTACTGCGACCAATAAATATCACCTGTGAAAACCTGTGCAGTACAATTCACATATTGATTGAAACCACTACTATCCAATGCGGCAACGACGAATTTCAATGATTCTGGTAAGGGCAAGTACATGGGCTGAATAGCTAGGACTATAGGTCCTTCATCATGATTGGTACCGATGTGTCAGGAGTCAGATCCATGAACCGCCGTGATTCTGCGGGCTTGTCTTTGTTCTCAACAAGCTTCATATCGTATTTCGTGATCAAGGAGACAAGGATCAGTTTGATAGTGATTTCGGCCATGAAGCGTCCTGGACATGCATGCAAACCTCCACCCCAGTCAAACATATCTTCGGCCGTCGATGCGAACTGGAACTTGCTCGTATCGTACCCGGCGCGGCGTCGCAGCCACCGGTAGCCGTCAAATGTAGCAGCTTCAGGGACTCTAGATGAGTCTGTGTTATAGCGCAAATTAGGGAACGATATGACGGTGCCGGAAGGGATATGCAGTCCATCTTTGAATGTGTACGAGGCCATGGCAACTCGTTGTACCGTAGCTGTATTTGATTTAGTACGAATCTCGTCAAGGAAGGAACACCGAAATCAATACAAGCCGATAACGGCAATACATGTGAATGATGATTTATCCACTTACCTTCTTGGAACGGTTTCATGCGTAATGTCTCTTTCATGAAAGAGTCCATCGTCTTCAGCTCACCAAGCGCGTGACGGGTCCAGACCGGAGAATCCTTGAGTTCATTATTTTGGACATGTTGAATCTCTTTACGGATTTCATCCCACGCACCGGGCTCGCTTAGAAGGGCGAATAGTGCCTGGAGTGCGATAAAGGATGTGCCGTGCATAGAAGCAAACATGACGATAAATATATTTTGCACAGTTTCGTCCGGTGTAACCTTTTTGCCGTTGGCGCGGTAGCTATCCATAATCCACTGGATGAAATCGTCATGCTTCTCGGCCTTTTCGCCTTTGGCAGCATATTCGGCTTGTCGAGCTTCAAGCACGGGACGCACTAGTTCAGCCGCCTCATAGCGTGCCTTATTGACCAAAGCTACTTCGGGGTTGAAATAGTAGGCCATCCAGTAGAGCATCGGGTGGTATTTCTGACGAATGGCGCCTTGGGCAGCGAGGACGCAGTTGATATACTTCATAGCAATAGCAGGCCACGCGTGGCAAAGCTCAGGGCCTACCATAACACGAGCAGATATGGCCCCGAAAAGCGTTAAGATCTTCGGGTAAAGAACGACTGATGTCCAGTCTGAACAAGTTGGAAGCTCTTTTTCCGCGGCTTCAAAACAGAGCGTTTGCATGGGCTCCACAAGCTTATTCAATGCGTGATTCAAGTCAACTCGGGCACTGAACTGGATTTCTGGCGTTATACGTGGGCCTCCAACTTTGCTCATGGTAGACGTCTGGAAGCATAGTGATTAGTTAACTATTATAAATATCGCAGAAATACCAGAACGTATACAAACATTATTCAAGATGGCGGCAATGCTCAGTGTTTCCTCTTGCGCATTTTTGACCTCATCCATATATTTATATGGGAGGAAGACACGCGGCCGGTTGGGGTTCAAAAAAGTCCCGTATGCAAAAAGGTTCCCCATTTTTGATGTGCTGATAGATGGATTAATAAAAACGAAGCTACACAGGGACGGCATGAACAATGTATCTTACTGTCTCGTAGCCTTTGCCAAGGAGGCTGCCAGCCTCGGTCGCATACCGCTGTCTTGTATTGTTTTCATCAAACTCAACAAGTGGGATGCCTGGTAGTGATTTGGCCGGAGATATAGTCTCCCAGAACCTCCAGACCAGCCATGCGATGGACAAAGCGGCGGTGAGGATAGCAACAGGTGAGATGACGATAGACATGGTTGTGAGTGTGTCGTTGTTAGATGGGGATGATTCTCGATGTCCAGCTCAGTTGAGCTTGTGGGTGGTAGGTGGGAAAGATGCGGGGGAATGTTTCACAGTCGTAGCCTAAAAAGAGTCACCTTCTTGCTGACCTTGGAGCACGTTCCCATTGATCGCCCTATGTCATGTAGTGACGGGCAGATAAGAGTATGTAGGGATTGTGGCACAGTGGCGGCAGACAGGCATCAATATATTTGGGGCCGCAGGGACTTTTGATCTGCAACTACATCAGGTACCTACCAAAGTAATCCCGTCGTGGTGTGGCCACCGGAGCGGAGCCTCTCGTTCCCATCTTGCATGAGCCAATCGGCGCTGCGCAAACGAGATATGCTGTCCGAAGACCTCTTTGCTTGAGGAGGCACCTCATTGATCAGACGCTCAGACGAAAAGTTGTTCTTGGATCGTAGTTGTGTGGTCGATCTATGTCATTGTTTTTTATTTAGTAGAGCCTTGAACAGCTTTCTTTAATGTTTTGTTCAGTCATGCACTATTTTTGGTGCTCTCCAAATAGTTGATTTTTAGCGTATTCGATCCCCTCTAGCCATGGCGACAATAGCCTCCGAGGGTGATAGGCCCCTACAAAGCGAATCCTACAACACGCACACAGGCCTGATCACCAACACTGGCAGCAACAACAACAACAACAACAACAACAACAACAACAACAACAATAATAATACCAGCAGTATCAACGACGATGGTCGGCACTCGCCATTGAATGTTAGGACCATCCCCAACGACGAGGTCACCAATGTCAAGGGCGGAACTGGCCATGGATTGCGCTTCTGGATCATCATGGCCGCCTTGATGCTGGCTTTCGTCATTAGTGCTCTTGACGGTGCCGTAGTGTCCACAGCGCTGCCGACCATTGTGCACGACTTCAACATTGGCGCTGGCTACGTCTGGGTGGTCAACATGTACTTTCTCACCACAGCTGCCATCCAACCCTTTCTCGGCCAGTTATCAGATCTCTGTGGTCGCCGATGGGTGTTCATCAGCACGGTTGGCCTGTTCGTGCTCGGCAGCGGCATCATAGGAGGGGCGTCTTCGGGTGCCATGGTCATCGCTGGTCGGGGCGTTCAAGGTCTCGGCGCTGGAGGAATCAATATGAGTAAGACACTGCACTTCTTTCCGTTTAGATCACCACGTAAAGTATATCTTGAGCTGACTGTTTGATTACCCTGGTGCCAGTGGTTGAGCTTATCATCTCGGACCTTTTGCCGCTACGTGAGCGTGGCGCCTACATTGGTATGATGTTCGCGGTCTCGTCCACCGTGTCTGCAGCAGGCCCGGTGATATCTGGGGCATTGACAGACGCTGGTCAATGGCGGTGGATCTGGTATATGAATCTCCCCATTGGCGGCGTGTGCCTCGCTATGAGTTTCATCTGGCTCCGGTTAGCGCGATCACAAATCCCGAAGACCTTTGCTCAGCGGATTCTCAGCATTGACTGGATCGGTGCAAGCTTGATTGTCGCATCTACCGTCGCCATTCTTTGGGCCATAGCCTATGGTGGCGCGACGAAGCCCTGGTCTGACAGCGGCGTCATCGCCGGGCTCGTATGCGGCCACGTTGGCCTCATTCTTTTCGTGATCTGGCAAGGCATGCCGCAGTGCAAAAATCCAATCGCTCCTCTGCGCCTGTTTGCGAACCGTACTTCGGTCATTTCATTCTTTCTAGCATTTTCGAACTGCATCGTCATTTACTGGCCTCTGTTCATGCTGCCTCTGTATTTTCAATCCGTGCGTGGCGTCTCTCCCACGGAATCCGGTGTGCAGCTACTCCCATTTATCTTCTTCTTTCCCGTTGGTTCTGCATTCGGCGGTGGAATGATGGCCAAAACAGGCCGATACAAGCCCTTTCACCTCGCCGGCTTCGCCTTTTGCCTACTCAGCTTCGGTCTATGTTCAATCCTCAAGCGCGATACGCACCAGGCAGCCTATGTTGTGTTTGAAATGTTCGCTGCCCTTGGGATTGGTATTCCCATCGCCTGTCTTCTTCCTCCCGTACAAGCTTCATTGAAAGACAGTGACACCGCCGTGAGCACGGCTGCATTTGCTTTCATTCGAAGCTTTGGGTCTATTTGGGGTCTCGCCATTCCGGCAGCCGTTTTCAATAATCGCTTCTCCCAGCTACTTCACACCATCGAGGACGAGTCTGCGCGGACCATGCTCGCTAACGGCAAAGCCTATGAGCTTGCCTCGGCAGCCTTCACAAGCCAATTCACAGGCACGACGCAAGATCAGGTCGTTGCGGTCTACGAAGCAAGTCTACAGAGGACATGGCAGATAGCTTGCGCCTTTGCTGGCTTCTCTTTTCTGCTAGCTCTGTTTGAGAAAGAGATACCGCTGCGCCAGGAGCTCGAAACTGACTTCGGAATGGAAACTGACGCGAACCAGGACAAAGAGAAGAATATTGCGCCAGATGTTTGATAAGGATGTCCCTCTCTTAATGGCAAAGCGATGCCTAGTCACAAATACCATATTCCTATTGTCTAGTCTACATACATAATGGTGGCAACTAAACTACGCCACATCGATTTCGCTCTCAGATCTCTGCTTTGCTTTGTGCGTGAGAAATCCTGGCCTTGCTGCTTCCAAAAACATCCCGCGTTTCTCTTCATGTTTCCAGCAGTGGCCATGGTGCGCGCGGATTCGCATAATAACAAAGTCTCAAGATTTGCCAATCTCAAGTAATTGAATGAAATTGAGTAAGAATCAAAACTAAACAAGTAACGAATTAATCTAGGTCTGTGATTTATGACTTTCTGCGCTCTCGAATCATTATTTTTGCGAACAAGTCTGGCATCACTGATCCGTTCGCCATGGACCCGACCGCAGGCTTGCTTGCCCCTGGAGGAAGTTTGATATCATAATTAAGTAGCAAGTGTGCAAGGAATATCTTAATAGAATTTCCCGCAAAGACGCGACCTGGGCACGCCTGTGGACCGCCACCCCAGCCAGGCATATCAGAGTCGAGACTCGTGAACTGATGCAAGTTCTCGTGTCCAGGCTGATGACGCATTTTGAGGAAGCGCTCGGGATCGAACGTATCAGGATTTCCCCATTTTTCTGGAGACTTGACCATGTTGTATGCATCAATGCAAATGACTGCGCCTGCCGGCACCTCTGGGCCGATTGATAGCTTGATAGGCTTCAATGCTCTTCGGAACACAGCCACTGCGACGATTCGTCTAGTTAGTGGGAGCAGATTTAATGGGGGGTGGGCATGGTCAAGCGGCGCGTAGAACTTACGATAGCTGAATATGTTTGTCCTCGTGGCCTCCCGGATGAACGAATCCATTTTGCGAAGCTCTCCAAGCTGTGACGATGGCAATTGACCATCATTCAGACTCGCAGTCACCTCGGCGCGTAAATCATCTGCCAACTCGGGTCTGAGGACCAATTCCGACAGAATGAAATACAGCGTGCATGTCGTAGTTGGCATCGACTCAAACATGGTGACGATGAAGTCATGTGCTAGCCGATCTGGTTCCAGCTCGTCGGCCTTGTAGCGGGCTGCCAGCCACCCTCCGAGGTGATGCTTGCTCTTATCTGATCTTCTCGATGTTGACTCTGCCTTATTAGCCAGATCGTACTCGCGCAGATGGGTCTCGACTGTAGGGCGTGCCAATCGTTTTAATCGCTGGTACAGAAGCCAATTTGGGCCGAAGCTAATGTACTTGAAGACTGGTCGGAGCTTGTGCGGCACGGGGTTCAGCGTTAAGAGGGCAAACATGAGCGAGTAGATGAACATGTCGAAAGTGTTCAGCCACCTCTTGTCCGTCCCTAGTTCCGGGCCCAGCAGCGCCGGCGCATTCGTCATGGCTACAAGCTTCTGCACGGAACCATACAAGCGTATACTCTTCCACTCCCGACACGGCCCCACTACCTGGTCAAAAGCTCTCCGTGCTATGTCTTCT
Source organism: Neopestalotiopsis clavispora (assembly GCA_014621435.1). Taxonomy (NCBI): domain Eukaryota; kingdom Fungi; phylum Ascomycota; class Sordariomycetes; order Amphisphaeriales; family Sporocadaceae; genus Neopestalotiopsis; species Neopestalotiopsis clavispora. The sequence goes on from JAANBA010000009.1 coordinate 275,684, forward strand.
CTGTCGGCGACTCGCGAAGGCAGTGAACGCGCTAGGTCAACACCAAGTGCCCCATGCAGCGCACCGATTTCCCGACCTAGGAAGTGCCAACCCTCGAAGAAACAGTGCGCAAAGTACTCCATCAAAGACGCATCGCTCACGGGTACAGTCTTGACCTCGTTATAGCTAGAGGAAGGGTATACGATCTGTTCAAATCCGCCGTACTTGATGATATATGGAGACTTGGGAAACTGCCGGCAGCCTTCCTGCATCTTGGCTTGGAAGTCCCAGCGGCGCTGTCCTTTGGGTCGTTCGAGCAAGGGAAAGCCGCGCCGAGTGAGAGAAGTATGACGCGCTCTTACACTGTCTGCAACAAAGACGACTACCAAAGATAGAAATATCGAAAATAGCACTCGAGCGGTGACAGAGGCGTCGATCCAGCTGTTTTGAATGTCGAGCCATGTTTTCCGAATGAATAGTCCAAGTATCTGTGTTTTGGTGAGGCGCAGGGGACCAATGCCGTTCAGTGCGCACGCATACTCCTGCTGAAGCCGCACAAAAATTGCTCCTACATCAGAACAGCTGTTCTGGATATCAAGCCATATTTTGCGCAGAAAAAGGCTGAAAATCTCTCTCTTTGTCAGGCGCAAGGGACCGATGCCGTTTAAGGCGCACGCATACTCTTCCTGGATGCGGGTCACGCCGTTGCGAAGCTCTTGCCACATGCTGAAGCTGCAAACCGAATTTGTCGCAAACGATTGATGTACCTACTAATCAACGATGCTCTATTTAGAGACTGGCTGAACTTGACTTTGTAATTCAGACTCTCCATTCGTGTCAAGGTACGTCCATTCGTAAGTCCTAGATGCTGTATGTAGACAGCAGGGATCGGCGGTCCGTCAGCTCATAATGCGCTGCTCCGATTCGCTGAAAGCCCAGCCTAAACGCCGACACCCTGGACCAGACCTATGTCCCGTTGGGCAGTGCATACATCTGAGATCGCATCGTTTCGCAATATCGATTGCTGGTCCGTGAGAGAACGCAGAGAAAAAGAAAAGGCAGGTTTGGGTCTGAAAAGTCTCTCTGCACACAAAGAAGATCATGTTTAGAAGACACTTGCTTCACATTATCCACGCGGCTCTTTGCCATGCTTCCTCACCGGTCTGGCAAGAAGACTTGGCCGCTTCCCAACATCCACTCTCTTGGACTGACAACAACACGTCATGCGTGACCAGCTATGCATCCCGTCATGACATGGCCCGTGGGCGCAATCAGGTTCCCATCGTGACGTCTGATTCCTTGATGTGGAACTGGGAGCAACCTGCGATTTCCCCCATGAACCGCACCGCTGGCGAACAATGGGAATTTGACGGAGTCTCAGCGGACGGCAAGCAGGCCTTCATCTTTGGAGTGTATCGCGATCCCAACTACTCATTTCTCGGCACGGGGAATCTGCGCGCACACGTGGAGATGGTGTTCGAAGATGGCTCGCGCTACGCAGTGGTGGATTACGCGGAAGAAGCAACCGTGACGACGTGCCCAGGCACAGGTACGCATGGTGTTTGGAGAGGGCCGGGATTTTTGTATACATTCGATGTCTCAGAAGACATGTCGCGTGCGCTGTGGACATTAGAAAGTTCGGACGTGAATGCCACCGTCGAGATGAAGTCGATTTCCAGACCTCGGTATCCAGATAACACCATTTTCAGCGAGAATCATTCAGACGCGAGGCACGAGAACGTGTCCGTGGTACCTCACTTTTTCTGGGTAGAACCTATTCCGACAGCCGACGTCAAGCTCGAGGTCGCTATGCGGGACAAAAAGCATGCGTGGACGGGGGTTGGAGGCCACGAGCGGCTATGGGCAGCATTCAACTGGCGGACGTGTCTGCGCAGCCTGAAGATTGTGCGTTTGCAGGCGGGGCCATTTTCATTGTCTTTATGGGAGTTCGGCTCGAGTCGAATTTCTGATACGACCTTTTCGTCAGTGGTTATGTTCAAAGATGGGGAAAAGGTCTTCGGAGTGGCTGGTACCTCCCGCGGAGATGCCACCGCTGAGGTAGAGGTAGTGGAGGAAGGAACGAGCAGGTTTGTTCTGAAGAAAATGTACGGTGGCGATGGAATCACCACCGAACATCTGCAAGATAAGGTGACTGGCATGGAGCTTCACTTAGAGGGGCCTGGAAGCCACCTGAAATGGTCGTTCACCGTGACATTTAAAAGAGTTGGATTTGAGTATGTGCTTACAGAAGGTCGTGGTGGAACAGGATACTCAGGGGTCGTTAACGGTGGTCCTATCGAGGGCGAGGCTGCAGACAAGTGGTCAGGACCAGCCTTTGTCGAGATCATGAGACTTCCCGACGGCGACTGGTGGCTGCTTCCTGACAACTTTGTCGAGTGAGTCTAGGGAGACACTCAACTGGAAGTTTCAGAGAGATTTGGAGGAAGTATACAGATCCACAGTCCAATTTGTTCCCAGAGTATATAGTTTCATGATTCATAGTTCTCCAGGCTATTATATCAAGTTTCGAATGAATGGTGCCGAATCTTTCGCAGTTCATGGATTACCTACTGTAGGTATTATTGATTATTGTGCGTTCTCCCTAAGGAACGCTGCCAGGCTTACGAATCTGGTACACCAGTTTCTCGCCTGACAGAGCTCCTTGTCTTAGCTCTTCTATGCCCTCTAGAACACCTTCGAACCCGATCTTCTTACCAATCCGAATAGGGTGTGGCCGAACCTCTCCCTTGTTCAACATGCGCTGGGCTAATTTGAACCACTCTGTGCCAAAAGTCCGGAGCTCTGTGTCAGGTTGAATGTGATACGGATCTTTCCAGGCCACCTCTCTCCCAACCAACGCTGGCCCGAGTAGCCAATCTGGCTTGACCCTCTTGCGCTTTGCCAGATGAGCCGGGTAGGGCTCAAGTGTGGTATATCGACCGCCAGCACGGCCAATAGCTTTGTAGCAGAATTCCATGCTGGATGCATGACAATAGCAGTCCAGTGCGAAATCCAGGGCATCTTCCGTGTACGCCTTGATCTGCTCTACGCAAGTGGGGTCATTGTAGTCAAAGGCCTTCTCGGCGCCGTAAGCCTCCACAAGCGCAAAGTTTTTCGGACTGCAGGTGGTTATTGGGATGCAACCGGCGCGGCGGATAAGTTGAATAGCCATCGTTCCTGAAGCCGAGCTACCACCGTAGACTAAGACATGGATATCTGGGCTCTCATTAGGCCGATCAGGCCGCCCTGGAATATCCAACGATCGGAACAGAGCATAGCCAATTGTGATGAGTCCGATGCCAAGTGCAGCAGCCTCCTCTAGCGACATGGAATCGGGTACTTTGAGAGTGAAGTCAGCCGTTACGCCGACAAACTCTTGAAAAGCACCATCGCGTGGTGCCACCGGGTTCATGAAGAGGTTTGGTGCGCATACGCGATCACCAACTGCAAAGCGGCCAGGCGCCACGCCAGACCCGATGGCCACAACTATCCCAGCACAGTCACCACCAGCGGTGCAACCCGCCGATGCCATTGCACCCGTCATCTTCATGTCTGCGGGGTTCACAGCGACGGCAACCGTCCGGATGAGCATGAGGTCAGGTTTCAGCTCTGGCAAGGCGACATCGTGGGCAACGACGAGCTCTCCGATGGTATTGGCAATTATAGCACTTTGTGTTGTCGGCAGCATAGCAGCCATGATAAGTAAGCGAACTAGTTGTCCTCTCAAGAAGCCTTTTGGTTGTCTTGGAATGCTTCACCATACCCGAATAAAATATCTTGAAATTGATACAATTCATTACTACGTACTTTGCGTATATTGCATGTTGGCGGTTTGTGATGTAAGCGAAATGGCTTAGCCACATTCTATCTTCCTTCCAACCTCTAGCTACCAATGCTCCGATTGGCAGTCTAAAAATATATCGCCGTCCATTGCGGGCGACCCACCAATCGGGGTAGAGCTTTTCTGGAGCACCGAGACGAATGATATACCCCTGTCGTCCACACCAGGCATGTCCCATCTCTTTTGCATCCCAAAGATTGAGCAACGCCATCTTCAGGCTCTTTGGAGGCAAGCTGGCTCACGAAATGCAATAATCCGGGTCTCTGGTGGCAGTGTTGAGCTTGTCAACGAGATCTTCTGCGAAGCCCTACTTTCCATTGGCATATCTTGTGATGGATTCCGCTCAAGTGTATTGGACTCAACTCAGTCCACTAAGGACCTCAGTCATTGAGTTTAGTCTCTGCGGCTGTTTTGCTCGTGGCAATGATTCGGCATTGCAGATGGCTATGCCCAATGCTAAAGAGATGTCCTTCTCAATTCCGGTGGTTGGTTGTAATGGAATACGAGTAGGTTCGTAGTCAAGGAAAAGTGAAATTCCCTAAGCCAACTTCGTGGGCAATAGCAGTATAACCAAAGACGATTACTTTTACGATGTTTCCTTCTGCAAACCTTTATGATACAAAAGTGAGCAATATGACTCAAGCTGGCAAGGCAAATCTGCATACACTTGCCCATTGGTTTCTGTCGAAGTTACTTCAGCGTTGTTTCCGTGGAAGGTCGCATTTCAAGCCGATTTGAGCTAGGTCGCGCGGGCTGATTTGTATGCGCATTTTACACCAATGTATGGGGAAATCTTCGTTCTTGTAAGCATGCATTACCTTATTGAACATTGGCGCCAGTACCAACAATACCGTGGTCGCATTTACCAACTGTCTTTCACTCTCATTAGACAACCTACGAGTTCCCTTCTTTGTACTAATTGATTTAGTGAACAGAAACATCCCCTCGACAGAAGCGTGGAGGCCAAAGGCGATGACTGTACTGTCAGCCAATATGACCCCTCAGGCGCGGCCAACAGAATACCACCTAGGGAATGTTCAGCTCGCACTCAGCCTTATCACTAGCCCCCCATACGCTGTTTCCATTCTCGATCCGTATCCTTCAAAGCCCCTCAGACTTATCGCGTCCGTCAAGCAGAGTGAATCGCCCTTCCCCGATCGCGCTCTCACGATACTGACAAAGTACTCGTGTCTGGACACAACGCCATCTGAGGATGCATTTTTCATCCGGGCCATGAGATCGCCTCAGGTCTCAGCGTCAGATACACGATGTCCCACTCCAGAATTGCCGCTGCGACCCGTGGCGCGGAACATCACCACTACGCGCATACCGGGCCATCCGGACTTGCTAAAGCGCGGAGAAGATGATGGATTCACATTCATAACTGTTCCGCCGGTAGGTCAAGGTGACGTCGAAGTCGTGTTCGAGTTGCCGCCCGACAGGCTTGTCCAGCGCCTGGGCAACAAGGATGAGTCGGTGCAAGACAAGCTGCTCCGCCTACTCCGGCCAGGAGACTCGTACAAGATCGTTCCCAGCGACCTGTCAATCCGTTGGTGGGCATTCGGCTCGCTTGAAGGTGAGGATGGCCTAAGAAGCAAGAAGATTGCACGCTGGACCTTCCCAGATGACCTACCTCTGGTGAGAGAACCTGGGGAAGATGAGATGGACGAGATTGCACATAGGCTGAGAGACTTGGTTGACCTGCACGACGTGAATCATTTGAGTTCGCGCAGCGCTGTGGAGGGTGAAGAGAGACCTGACATAGGAGCGATGCGTTCTGAAGGCTGGGTATTTGGTGAGCCTGCAGGGGCTCTGGTGATGACTGCCGAAGATCAAGAAAAGGGAGCTATATTTACAGTTGAAGAATAAATTGATTTTTCATTATGAAATGCGTGCATGCTCTCTTCCATTTCTCCAAAGAAGCGACCGAGAAACCATGCTCAACCTTCTTCGGCGAGCGAGCGGGCAGTCAATGAATGGACCCAGTCTATTCAAGACTTGGATCCGCAATAGCAATGCGAAAGGCATGATCAATCGCATCGGACCATTTATCGGGTGCGCATTATTCCCCGATCTTTCCGCATTTCACTGCATTCCACCTCGATAGTAACGGCTATCCCCACCTCAATTATGGGACGTCGCAATGCCTTTTGTTGTCGCGACACACTCATTGACCAAAATGGGAAATTGTTCACCTCGAAATGTCGTCACTAGCACTATTACGCTAAATGTCCTACTGGCAGCCGTGAGAACCGACCCTCTCTTAAGCTAAAAGCAGGGTCCATAGGCCTCATTAGCCTGGTCTATACTACCAGACGTCCCCAGTGCTGCGGACAACCTCCGCACGAACAAATACATAAATATGTCTGTGAATTTGACATGAACCACAGACGAATTTGAAAGACATCAACTGTCGACACTTGCATTTTTCGTGAACATCACAGTTTTCAGAACAGTCATGCCGCCTCCCATTATTTTGTTTGACTATGGTGAGAACAATTGCTTGCATTAGACAAATAGGGAGCTGACTTTGCAAGGTTTCTCGCCATACGGCCAAAAGGTTCGCCTAGCATTATCAGCTGCTGGTCTACCATTCCGACAATGCGAGCAGCCCATGATGCTCCCTCGTCCTGATCTGACCGCTCTCGGCATCACCCACCGGCGCATTCCCATCATGGCAATTGGCAAAGATGTCTATTGCGATTCTGCGGTTGCCATAGACGCTATACATGCCTTGTCGGATACACTGCAATCCAGCCCGTCGGACAAGGCCTTTGAGGCGTATGGCAACACAGTCATTGGGATAATGCTTCGAGCATTCGCATTGGATAGCTTTCCCGGGCTCCTGCAGGATCGAGCCACTATTTTCTGTACGCCTGGACTATGTTCGCAAAGAATTGATGTTTCACGTGCTAATGAATATCAGCGGTTGTGACTAGGCCAGACCACGCAACTCTACGCGACAGCGCGATGAGCGAGCTGAAGTCCATCTTTGACATACTGGAGTATGAAATGCTCGCAGACCACAAATTTGTCGCTGGCGATACCATGACGATTGCCGATATCAATGTTGTGTTCGTTGTCAGATGGGCGCTAGTCGATCTTCAATTTGAGAAGGTTCCAGGGTTTGGAGCTTCTGATCTTCCGCGTATATATGCATGGTATGTAAGATGTCTATCCTGACAGAGGTTCTGGTCGATTCTGCTTTCCTATATACTCTCTTTCGGACTCTAGGATCTCCCGTATATCACTGCCCGATAGCATCAACAATATCAGCGCAGAGGATGCCTCAACCATTATCTCGCAATCCGAGTCTTGCCCTTTGGACTTGTCCAAGACTGACCTCCATTCCATTCCTGTTGACACCAGAGTAGTGATTGAGACGGTCGAGTATGCTGAATACACATTATCTTTAAGTCCAGTCAATTGCTAACAGACTTTAGTTCCGTTCCCGGGTCGCATCCTCAGTATGGTACCTTGATCGGGTCGAGCCACCACGAGGTGGTTATTGGTATCGACAATGGGCTGCGGCTTCACTTTCCCAAAAGAGGTTACATAATCCGTTCCGAAGAAGCCTATCGCAAATGCGGCTTCTCGTAGGACAATATAAAGCTGGTACCGGTTGATGGTCACAGTGCTAGATACAGCAAGACTTGAACATCTTTCGCCCCATAGCGACAGTACTTACCGGGTTGTTTCTAATGTTCGCCCTAGTCATTGCCTAGCCATCAGATGCGCAACAGAAAAGAAGAGAAATAACTAATACGGTAGAAAATTCAAAGAGAATGTCTTACCGCTATAAACCCCCATTTTACAATCCATGGCTTCAGGCGTGCTGCAAACCATGTTGCCATATTCTTTGCAGCCTGGTGGTACAAATGCTCCTTAGCTTGGCGGGTCGCTCTGGAGCGTTAGCGAGGGTCTTAGCGAAGCCCGGGGCAAGACACTTGCTGGCTCCATAAGTAAGACCGCCGTGGTGCAGACTGCCACACAAACAACCAACAATTTACACACGAGATCAAAGCACCAATAATTCCTCCATCTTAGAGATACAAGCGGCCAAGGCTTCTGCGAAAGATGAAGGTTGGCATGCAGAATGGTTCAATCATCGTTTTCAAGAAACAATGCGATAATCCCGCAGGCCACTATTGACAACAGCGAGGTACATCGTCATTACATGCGGCAGGACTCGGCTTTGGATTTCATAAAATCTTTGAAGGGTTCCATGCACTCTACGCCCTGCCACATGGCAAGTGGCTTGCAGATGGTCTACTAAGAAGCTGTCCAGGTACAGCCTCAACCGGGCTGTGCACAATTGGAAAAAGGCTTTGCTGATCGTATATGTTTCTGCATACTTCTTCAATGAAACATACATATCCAAATCTGTCTCACTTTCTAAAATCTAGTCGATAATTTTGATATGCCCTGTGAAGATGCATCTCATCAACGTCGACACGCTGGAGCTTGAATATTTTGTGTCGGATCCCCCACCCTACGCCATTTTGTCACATACATGGGGCAACGAGGAGGTCACATTTGCCGACATCACAAGCTCGGACGCAGAAAGCTCGAAGCAGAAGGCCGGGTACAGAAAAATCAAGCTCACGTGCGACCAGGCGAGAAAGGACAAAGTTCAGTATGCTTGGATCGATACTTGCTGCATCAACAAGGACAGCAGCGCCGAGCTCAGCGAGGCCATCAACTCCATGTATCAATGGTACGGCAATTCAAAATTCTGCTACGCTTACCTCGAAGATGCAGCACCACCAAGTGATCGAGGCATGCTGAGAGATTCGCTGGAGAAATGCAAGTGGCTGACCCGTGGATGGACGCTGCAAGAGCTGTTGGCTCCTTCAGAAGTCATATTCTATGGACCTGAATGGGTTGAGCTCGGGCGGAAAACCGAAATATGCGACATTCTGCACAATGTTACAGGAATACCACAAGACGTCTTGCGCAAAGAGAGGCCGTTTGAAGATATCAGCGTTGCTGCACGCATGAGTTGGGCGGCAACAAGACAAACCAAGCGAAAGGAAGACCTGGCCTACTGTTTGATGGGAATCTTTGATGTGAATATGCCTTTGCTATACGGCGAAGGCGAAAAAGCATTCATTCGTCTGCAAGAGGAAATCATGAACCAGGTACAAGACGATACCCTGTTTGCATGGTGTTCAGATGCCGAATCAGCAAGTCAATATCCATACCGTGGTTTGTTTGCATCATCGCCGCGGGACTTTCGGGGTTGTGCTGATTTGATGCATTTTGGCGAAGACGACACAGGCACAACTCGTCTTATAGGCAATGGCAAAGTCAGCCTCAGATGTACTGTACAGAAAGAAGACGATGGGTTCGTACTTGGACTTAGGTGTTCCCGTGGAGACATCTCGAAAAGGAAGGGCATCAAGGTCATAAGGGTCGGTTTGAGCGGCTGTTATAGGCAAAGCTCGTCCCAGTTGGCTGATTGTTCTTCACAACTTCTCGAGGATATTGTCATGGACAAATATATCCTCAGAGAAAAGGTGGATATACCTGATAACATTCACCTCCGTGATGCGATTTATCTCGATCACTTACCCATGGGTGTCCATTTGAATGCAGTCCACCCGACCGAGGCATATGATTCAACAGAGCGAACTGTATCGGTGATCCATACACTTCATAAGAAGGTCGCCTTTGAGTTGGAATTTGATAGGAATATTCTTGGCGACATCATGTTGCCTCAGGTTCGGGGGAAGAATGCAAAACTCCTCATTGTGTTCTGGGTTGAACAGGACTCAGGAGTGAGATCCTATTCATACTACTTCGAAGTTGTTCCTGTGTCTCTAGACATACAAGAGCATCTCGCAAATGCAATTAAACCACAGAATACATTTCACAACGGTCGAAAAGTCATATTTGATTGGACCCAGGTTTACATTTTTGCAAATCATGGCCAGATTAAAGGTCGCAAGATGTTGTCACTGAAGCTTCACTGCAAAACAGATCAAGCCATCCGAGCTGTATTCCGGGAGGGTCAGCAACTTGAAGCGCAACAAAAACGCGAAGGTCTGGTGATGGATTTCTCGGCAGCCATGGTCGCAATCTATGGCGTAGCATCCCACTATTCACGGACGGAAATCTTGTGCGACAAGGTCGTTGTGACGTCACTGCTTGGGGTGTATCTTGCTCTAAAGTACAGCATCAGCAGAAGTCCAGCGAACCAATGTGTGAGGTCTCTTGAAACGCAACTTAGTTTATTACAACGTACATCCTGACGAGTATGACATCTGCACACTAAAGGTGCGTCAGCATCTCAATACTTGTGACTATGCCAATACAACTTCCCTATGGTAGTAGCGTACATCGTGCTCAATTTGAACCGAGCCGCTTCTCGTAACAGACACTATTGTCGGCTTCTGTATAGTCCCCAAACATATCGCGTTGAATGAAGCCGCATCTTTCATAGAAGCGCCTTGCCTTTGTCAAAAAGACACCAGTCTCCAATAGCAACAATGACCAGCCTCTTTGCAGCGCCTCTTCTTCTAGCCTTCCAAGTATCATCTCTGCAATTGATTTGCCCGAGCCTTGGGGTAGATTTAGGGGCCCTCGGTATGCAGCGTCGACAAACATGCGTTTGATCTCAGCGGTATCGGCATGCGCACAACTTGTTGAGCCAGATAGCGGACGTAAACCGCCACAGCCGACCGGAATACCATCGCAATATGCGACTAGAAAAACTGGAACGTCGGCGGCTGACGGTGCAATTCCGGGTTCCACGCCTCCGACGGAGGCTATTTCGTTTCGCTGCAGGTTGCGGAGGTGGATACTATCTGGATGATCCCAGGGGACTGCAAGAATAACAACATCTTTAAGGTTCGACACGGTAGATGCCATTATGTTGAGGGCGCAGCAAAGATACAATATATTTCGATGATGAGTTTATCCAATCGACCCTTGGTATGTTTGTAATCGGCGGCGCACTGTAACTCCATTCCATCGTGAATGAATATGACTCTTAAAAAGAAGTTTCGAGAAGCATGCGCCACCGCTCAATCGACTTCTAGCATTGCACAAATGAACTATCGTGCACTAATATGTAAGCTGTCTAGTATACTGGGGCTTCTGCTTTCTGAGTGTGGCGCCATTGAGTAGGCGAGTAAATCTGTGTTGATTATCGGGTCCGGATCTGATAAGATGATCGAGATAAAATATCGCAGATGGCGCCGGACCAAGCGGGGCTCCATGTCACCTGGACCTGCCGACTCCCGCGCGTACTACTTACTGTACTACGTACTGACCTAGGTCAAACGCGTACATTGTTCAAGATCACACCGGGGGATTGATAACAGCAAATGACCGGTTTTCCTCGGCAATCAGTCGCTGCCGCACTCTGGCGCGATGGAAACATGTCTCTGCAGTTCAATTCACCGCCTAGCGGAGACCTTCAACGAGGATCAAGCTAAAGACTTGATCCCTGCTCTTAACTCACACCTGCAGGATCTGGTTGCGCTGCTGGGTCAGTCCAGATCCCTCGGTCGCGAGCTGCAGTATCGCATTACCCCAAGCAACCAGCGGACGAATAAGGTCTTTTCTGTCGAGTCCGTCGATCTCACGCCTGTCAATCAGGTATGTGACAGATTTCGGGGAGATGTCGACGGCTTTTGGACGGCATCCGACGACGATGCTGTGCACGCCGAGCTGCGGCGGCGGCTTGCCTGCGTGGTGGTATTCCTCAGGTCGAGATTGAACGCGCAAGCGTCCGTGCCCGCACCCATTGCCAAACTCTTCATCGGACAAGCCAATTATACCAATATTCGAAATTCAGGAAGAAAATATATTCAGCTCGCTCGCAAGCTTGGAGGCATTGGAGCAATTTTCTGGTTCCCACTAAACATCCCACATTCGACGTAAGCAACATGGCGCTCATTCCAAAGCCACTTCTAAATGAAGTAGAAGAATACTCAACATTGTATAGATACGAAAGATATTTGAATATGGATGATGAGCAATTATTCAGTCATTTCTTATCCCTTCGCCCACAATTTAGTCACTACACAGAGTTTGTACAGCGCGCAGTTCTAAATCATTTACAAGGTCGGTCGTCTTGTGCAATCCATCGTTGGAGATTGCCTGCTCACCTCATCAGATCTTTCTCTACAATCTTCATATTATAACCTTTTAACCGGCTACGCTGATGTCCTTCCGGGTTCTGACCAGCTACTGCTTCTACTACATGGCCTTGGCGGCTCGAATATTCCCGTCGTTCTGCTAAAAAATGACTGCCCCTCACAGCGTCGGTGGGATGTTCATGGAGAGATAGAAACTATCAGTGCGACAGAATTTGGTCTCCCGAAGGAAATCGTCGACTGTCTATCAGACGAGACAGTCTTCGCTTCAGTGGCAGCAAGCCCCTACATCATCACGCACGTCTTGGAGGGCGGCGCTGTCGCATGGTCTTTGCGCCCGGAATTCAGCCTATTCCTGTCCCAAGCCTTGACATCCGACGTGGTGGATGAGCTTGGAATAATAGCATTAAAGTTGCTGTGCTGTGCCTGTCCACCATGCTTCGAAGGTCACACAAATTGGTATGACTTCGTCCTTAGATCCTTAACTATCTCTTCTCACATCCATTGCATAGGTCAATACCGCTCAAAAACGCAGTGTGGACGATATTAGATAAAGCTATCGAGATGCACAAAGTGCAAAGGTCGGACCGTTCTCAGGTTCTCGAGGCCATCCTGTACTTTGCCGAGAGAGACTCGACCCCCACCCGGCGCGCTGCCGTGGAACGGGCCACGACATTTGTGCGAAAATCTATGTCGTACTATCTCCAGGCTTCTGTCGTGCTCTTTCAGAGTATACTATCTCGCAATGATGGAGACTTTGTCAAGTCTGAGACGCAGATACGCAACTTCATGTGGCGCGGGCCGCAGCCAGTCACTCGGCGCGATCATGCACTCGAAGGGCGACTGCACATTTCACAAATCGAGAACAAGATCAAGTGCTACGACAATGATGTTCCATCATTCATTTACAAGTGGAGCGCAGAGCTCCCTCTGTCCACTCTCGATACCGAGGTAACTTTTAGGCTTCAGAGTACAGCAGCAAGGTTTTTTCAGTCCATTGGGGACTTTGGCGCGGCACGGGCTTCGCTTGAACAATTCATGGCTTTGAACACGCACAAGCCCATACGTGATAATTCTCGGCGCCTGTTGGTTGGGAGACTCGCAGATATTTACTGCGAAATGGAAGAGTATGCAAAAGCACTGGATATGCTCCAGCCAGAACTCGATAGCGCCAAAGGGGTTGGTCGGTCGCGCCGTGATTTCCGACGACTGTTGTTGGCATCGGTCGAAAGCAACATTGGTCTCGGAAGACTAGACGCGGCTATATTGGTACTGGAGGAACTGAAGAATCACGAGCCTCGTGACTTGAACGACATTTACGACCAACAGCTGCACATGCGTATGGTCCTTGCCGCAGCCCGCATAGTCCATCTAGGGCCAGACCGCGAAGAAGCGGTGCACCAGTGGATGTTTGCGCTTCGCGAGGTGCAGAATATGAACATTCTCAATTCCACTGCCGGATTCACGGCAGCGATGATATATCTATCCCTGGCCCACGCTCAGCTCACCACTGGCGACAGATATGGCGGTCAACAGTCGTGGGAATCCGGATCAGAAATTTTGAAGCACGAGAAATGTGAATTCTGGTTATCCACTATCCCTACAATTTGGCTACAAAAGATTGCCGCGGAGGTTCATGCGATGGAAGGCTGGTCGGTCAGCATGATGCTTCCTGGCGGGACGCGCACCATCACGAGGCCCTAATCATGGATTATTCTACTGGTACGTACCCACCCAATCAAATGAGTGTCTGCAAGAAGATCAATGATAAGATTGATAAGATGTGATCGTACTAAGCATATGCAGTAGCTCGAGACAATCTCGGACTTCCTCACCGTCGGAGAAAACCCTGGGCCCATCGACTCTGCGGGTCAACAGGGGTCATGGATACCTACCCTACCACTATAGTGTGTGTATAGAGGTGAACTAGCAGCATTGGGTTATTGGACCGAGCCCGAGCCCATCGGATTGAATGGACCCTATACTCACTAATAAATAGATATCGTTTTGTTTTCGCCGCGCATGCTTGGCGAGTTTCCCCTTCATCCTCGAATAATGCTTACGGCCAATTCGTTGCTTCAAAGGCAACGACAGATGAATCCTCAGCGAGATTCGATGGCGGAAACATCTAACAGGTCGCGCCCGGCAGCGGAGCCATCCGAGACGACGGCTCTAATCCGAGAGCCTGAGAGTCCTTCAAACTCAAATGGCACGAAGGTAGTTTCGTGGATGTCGCTGCCCAGAAAAGGGCAGCTGGCCGTCCTCGTCTTTGCTCGTCTCGCCGAACCATTGAGCGAACGGTCCTTGACATCATATCTCTTTTATCAGCTACGATGGTTCAGTCCACACCTTGGTCCCTCCGAGATTGCCAAGCAGGCGGGTTACCTCACTGCCGTGTTTGCAGCAGCACAATGTCTCACTTCCATGTGGTGGGGTCGCGCAGCAGATAACCCTCGCCTGGGTCGCAAGGGCGTCTTGATTATTGATCTTACCGGCTCGGCTCTTTCTGCTCTTGGAATGGGATTCTCAAGATCTCTTACTGCAGCCTTCTTCTTCCGGTTCTGTGCGGGCGCGCTCAATGGCAATGTAGGCGTACTAAGGACCATGGTGTCCGAAGTCGTTGCTGATAAACGGTACGTCAAATCCCCCCCCCCCCCCAGGGCCTATCTGAGCTCGTCTCGATTGGATCAAGACACTAATACACGAGCAGTTACCAATCTCGAGCCTTTCTCCTCTTGCCCATGTGCTTCAATGTCGGTGTTATCATTGGGCCACTTCTAAGCGGTTTCCTCGCAGATCCCATCCATTCGATGCCTGGTATCTTTGGGCCTGGCTCTTTTCTTGGTGGAGAGGATGGCGTCGAGTTCCTCAAAAGGTTCCCGTACGCACTTCCCAACTTGTTCTGTTCGTTCGTTTTGGGCGCAGCCGCTTTTGGCATAATACTAGGTCTTGACGAGACGCACCCGCGGCTACGGGGACGGCCAGATCCCGGACGCAGACTCGGCCGCCTCATCATGCACAAGATTCTGCGGCGCCCAGAATCGACATACTCTTACCAGTCCGTACCATGCAGCATCGCAGAAACTTCGCTGAATCAACTCTGGGATGAGGAGGAAGCGGATGACAGTCCGCCCAAGCCCGAGGACAAGGGACAAACCCCGCTGCGTGCCGTCATGACTCGAAATGTCTGCCTCAACATGCTGCAGCGCTTTTTACAGTCGTTGCACGTGTCGGCATTTAATTCCATGTTCTTCAGTCTTTTACCAGCGCCACGAGCAGAGAACAAGGATTTCCACTTGCCGTTCCGCTTCACCGGCGGTCTTGGACTTTCGAGCGAGAAGATGGGTTTTGCAAACATGACAATTGGCATGATTGGCATACCGCTACAACTTCTTCTGTATCCAAGAATCATCAGCCATCTTGGTGTGAGGAGCTCCTATCGCATCTTCCTTCCCCTCAGCATTGTCGCATACTTTTCGCTGCCCTACCTTGTTCTCTTACCCGACGAAGCTGGTCTTATCTGGACGTGTCTGTCGATCGTCCTGACCATGAACGTTCTGTCCAGGACGTTTGTCAATCCGGCGACCATTATGCTCGTCAACGACTGCGCGCCGAGCCCGGATCTTCTTGGTACCGTTCACGGCCTCGCGTCAAGTATCTCGAGCGCGGCCAGGATTTTGGGCCCGACCATTGGTGGTCTCATGCTGGGTTGGGGTCTAGCGCACAACTTTGTTGGACTGCCGCTGTGGCTCTTGGGTATCATTGCGGTCGCCAACTGGGCTGTCCTTTGGTGGATTGATGATGTGAACATGTCTGGTTGATTGGCACGGATCTGTAGTAATTATGATCTGGGCATCTTGAACGCATGATTGAACGTATAAAGCATTCACAAACGGGCAGCGATCTCAGATCAGTTTGTTACATACCTACCTAGGTACTCTAGATGTGCGCAGAGGAAGACGCTGGGGCTTCAATACCTAGTTTAGAACCTAAATTCAGTGTTTCGTCCACTAAGACCCCAACTCCCAGGCTGATGCAAGCCTGTGCTTAAGACTTTGAATAAGCCTTTTCTTTTCCCTTTTTCTTTCGGAGCACTTATTCTTCATTCTACTAAATTTGTGTCGGACCCAATCGACACATCAACCTGACATTGCGATATCGGCTGCTCTCTGTTTTTCGTGATCATGATCTTGGCTTTCAATTTTCTTCTTTTCTCAACCACTGATCCCGACTCCTTCTCACTGTGAGAATTTGCTGTGGGCCCTCTTTCTGCAGCCCAGGATGTTTCCGGGAGTCACTCTGTCACTGTGACAGAAACACAAAGCTTGCATCCCCGTCACCGACCCTGAAATGACCCGCTCCCACCAACATGGCGTCTTGGCATCGTGGTTTTCCCAACTCACGGCTCTTGGCGGAGCAGTGGTCTTCTCGGACTTAGTCGGCGCTGGTGTTCGGAAAAGAATGTCACGTTGAGAATCGTATAAGAGGGTGTGTGTTTAGTGACCGTCGCGCAGGTTGAGTTGATCATGCGAAACTCCGCATTGTTTTTGTTGGACCCGTCTACTCGGATCTGCCCACTTTGGACGCTCGGTTCTGCATTAGCGTTTGCTCCCTGGGTCGGTCTGTCTATCAGCGAGGTAAAGCATGAGGTAGGAAGGTAGCCAGGACCCAGAAACAGAGGCATTAGGAACAGCCATAGTGGAGCTTGGATCATCATGGCACGAGCACTGGGTCAATACCATCTGTATCTTATCAATCAGATCAGGATGAGAATGTGGCAGTTTCATTCGCAGTCAAACCATCCTTCAGTACCGTCATGGTCACGGCGATGCTAGCCATGAAGCCTCCGACACTGAAGCAGCTCAAGAACGAGAACGCTCTGGAGGTATATGCTGTGTTTCTCTGTGGTCTCATTATCGTAGTATCTGCGTCCCATTGGCTATATGATCACTGCAGCAAGACCCCCGGGCCGTTAACGCCTCAGAGGCTGTGGCATCGTTGTCGCTACACTAAAGTCTTTGAGTATGTCAAGACGCGACTCTTTCAACCCTGTATCATACTGACTGTTTTGCAGAAGATTTGAGAGACGAGTAAATTCGACTTGGCTAGGTCGACCATGCATCGGACTCATTTTTCTTCTTGGCATCTATATTCTCGGCAACGTTGTCCTGTCCTCCACAATCCTCGCCGTCTACCGAGTCAATCATTGGGCTTCTAGATTCGGATGGTAAAATCATCATCTTGCGTTTCCTTTCAAAGTCACTTCTTTATTAACACTTTATCAGGCTGGGTGCTGCCAACATGGCGCTGTGCGTCTTCTTTGGATTGAAGAACACGCCACTGACTACATTGATGCACACATCACACACGCAGCTCAATATCGTTCATCGACTTGTTGGTTATAGCACGATATTCTTGGTCTTTCTTCATGCAGTTTTCTATGCCGTACACTTTGGTCGCCAGGGTCGCTGGGAGACTTTGGTCGAGGAAGGCAATATAGAAGGTATTGGCGCTGGCGCGGCTTTCATTGTCCTATTGATGGCCATCTTCAGACATCGTGGATACGAGGTCTTTTATGTCAGTCACATTTTAGGTTTCATCGCTTCGGTTCTTTTGGTGGCGTTTCACCGGCCAAAATGGTCTGGGAAACTTCCGATCGTGATGATATTCACTGCTTCAATTTGGGTACTGGATCGCCTCATTCGGGCGTCAAGAATGTGTCGAAACCTCGTCAATAATTCTGCCACACTCTATCCACTTGCAGATGGAGGAGTCCGAGTTGTACTAAAGAGACCATGCGCGCAAATTGCGTCGCCGGGATCTCACTGCTTCCTCTGGATCCCTCAAATTCGTCTTTGGGAGAGCCACCCTTTCACTATCGTCAGCAATGGCCCTTCGGGTTTAGAGCTGGTCATGAAGTCACACAAAGGCTTCACCGAGGCTTTGTATACCTTTGCGAGCCGCTATCCAGGCTTCAGTACTCACGCTTCAGTAGATGGACCATATGGTGCATTGCCAGACACGGCAAAGTACGATAAGCTGGTCTTGCTTGCAGGAGGTAGCGGGGCAGCGTATGCGTTCGGTCTTCTGAATCGCATTATTGACAAGCCTGAGCGATCTACCATTCAGTCCATTAACTTTTTCTGGACTGTAAAACGTATAGGTGAGTTTGAAGATCACTTTTCGAAAATTATAATGCCAATTTTGACAATTTCACAGAGCATCTGAGCTGGTTTCGAGACCATCTTCATAATATGGCGAGCGCTGGCCTACCAATTCATATAACAGTCTATATCACAGGACCCAAATCATCAGCTAATCATTATGACGCTGCAAATACTGTTGTGAAGTCCAACGAAATGCAGAACGGGATGGAAAGCAGATCGTTGTTGCAGGGAAGCGCCTCGAGTTATGGCACAATCCAAGAGGCAGATGCGACAGCAGAGCAGCCGGTATCCCCCGCGAACGTCAAATTTGCAAAGCTTTGTGACATCAAGACAGTTAGGATGGATACTGAGGTAGTCTTTGAAAAGATGCTGAGAACTGTCAACAGCCACGATCGGGTGCTTGTGGCCACTTGCGGTCCCAAGTCGCTCATGGATGATGTGAGAGAGTCGGTGGATCATTGGCGAAACAAGTCCGACCTCGCTATACAGATGCACTCTGAGGCTTTCGACAGTTAATCACTCACCAGGAACTAGTAAAAAGAAACACAGAACTGAATTGAGACGGAAATCCACGTGATCCGAAGATACAGCGGTTCTCGCGACCGAAGTGAATGTGGCATCCTGACTATTGCCCAGCATGAACTAGACCACAGCTCTGCTGTAAGAAACAATGAAAGCTCCGCACCTTCTCTGACCCAAAAGTCCTCGGATCTGATTATGTACGTGACGTTGCACTAGTAGGGGCACCCTTGATCAAAGTTACCGGGTCATCATGAACACGCCTGGGGGCGTGTCCGAAACGGAACTCTAGTGCAATGGATCAGATAAGATAATCGAGCGAGCCAAGGAGGCCAACGCTTCTACTGATGTGCCTTGTGAGATTGATCGATCGGCATATATAGAACGATTCATGCTTTTTCAGACCTTCTGATGAAGAGTTCAAAATTCTGTCTCGTACTGAGTATCACCATACCATAGCAATATCGCGACCACCAACGCCGTGGCTGTTCTTTACCATGGCTGCCAAGGAAGCTACGTCGACCGGCTCGATCACCACCGACGGAGGTGATGCTGCTGCTGCACAATCACTTCCCCGCGACGAAGAAAAGACACCTACAAACGTTGTCGGCTACTCAACAGAGGAGTCACAGAAACCAAGAGATTTCCCCTGGACTTGGAAACTTACCGCGCTCGCCTGTGGCATTGCCCTCTCTTGGGGTTCATCCTTTTCGGAAAACACACTTGGTCCTCTCAAGAGCACTTTAATCAAGGAACTCGACATCACAAATTCTCAGGTGAGCATCTTACACCAAATTACTCTTTCAGTTCAGTCAGATTTAGAGGACTATACCTAATGCTGTATCAGTACGGCGCCATCTCTTCGGCTACATCACTCGTGAATACGATCCTCCCCATCGTGGGCGGATATGCTCTTGACTACTATGGCGTAGAGTGGTACGTTGTCTTCCATTTATACATACCTCAATTGTGTACTTAATCTATTACACGCAGGGGATCCATGGCTTGTTCCATTGCCATCTTTATCGGCGCGACAGTATCGGCCGCTGGCTCAAACAATGATTCATTTACCCTTGTCGTGACTGGACGAATCATCATGGGATTTGGCAGTACCGTCATCGAGACATGTACATCCAAGGCAAGTTGTAAATTGGACATCTACTAGTATTGACGACTAACACTCGCGGCACAACAGATTCTGGCGCATTGGTTCCAGCACAGAGGACTGGGTTTGGTATATGGTCTGGACGTATCAATTGGTGAGTCATGGAGATCCATTCGGTCAAGGCGATGTGCTAACTTTTCTGATTCCAGGAAAACTCATTGTTTTGCTTGCCAAGGCCACCGCGGTTCCGATGCGAGATGCGACTTCATTCTGGGGCTGGGCATTGTGGATTCCCGCGATCGTGTGCTTTGCCAATCTGCTGCAGAACATCTTCTACATCTGGTGGGCCCAGACACGACCGGGATGGGCTCGCATACCTACTGGTCGACGGCTGCGCACCAAGTCCAAGCAGTATGAGGGCACGCAGGATCACAACAATGATGTGAGCACGGTGGTGACCACGAGCACTACCCGCCGATTCAACATCAGGAGCATTTGGCGAGCCATCAACCGTGTCCCGCGCTTCTTCTGGTTGGTCGCGTGCACGCAAATCCTGCAAGCCGGCGTCGTCGGCAGCTTCAACGGGCTCAGCGCCGACATCATTACTGTGACTCGGGGATCCACGGCCCAGATTGCCGGCTACACGTCGGCTTTGCAGCAGGTCATCCCCATCATCTGCACACCTCTAATTGGTCTCTTCTTTGATACATTCGGCTTCAGGATGATGGTGGTAAGCTTTACTTCGGCCATTTGGATCCTCGTGTACTGCCTCATTGGTTTCACCGAGACCCATGCGCTGGGCACCATGATCATAGCTTCCCTGGGTTCGGCTTTCAACGCCATCCCGTTTCTCGTGTCTATTCCCTTAATGGTGACAAGCCAAGTCGAGCTTGGGCTTGTGTTTGGTGTAAGTACCTTCCTGAAAACTTCGATAAGGGCAGGAAAATTGTCAAGAAGCTAACACTTGGTGACTCACTAGATCTGGAAAGCATTCAATAACAGCGGCAGTGTCATCGTGGACATGATTGCAGGAAGGTTGCAAGACATTACTCCAGGAGGCACTTATGAGCGCGTCATCGCCTTCTTTGTCGCAGTAAAGGGTCTGGAGTTTTGCCTAGGAATGTTTTACGGCGTATTGGACAGAAAGTATGGTTTGATTCTGCCATCAGGCTTACTTTGTTAAATCTTACACTAACATTCGGCTTGCAGATACCTCTCGGGAGTACTCACAATGAGTGAGAAGAGGCGCATGAACGCGGAGGCGAACAACGAACTTGGCGATCCTGTCGGACGAAAACCTTCAGCAAAATTCACGCTAGCAGGTATCAGTTTGTTGTGTTCTACAATCATCGTTGCCTGGGTTCTGTTTATCAAATACTCGATCTGAGTTCTGGTAGGTGGTGGACCTCACTGTCAGTCATTCATGACGAGGAGCCGACACCGAGATCAGATCTTGTAAGTATTGTGTGCAATCAAATATTCTGTAGTTATAGATCTAGAGTGAGGGACATTGAAGAAACATTCTCATTCCTGGTATGTCGAGTCCGATACTGATGTCGCCGTTCGCTTCCGACCTTGGAACTCTCCTTGCCCTTTTTCCATGACTAATTCATCGCAGCGAAGCACCTAGCTGGACGCAGCGCGTGGATGCTCTCCGTCACGAATAGTGTTTACTGATGCGCGTTGGTTTGATCATTTTTTTCGGCCGTGTTCGCGGTCGTCCCGATACTTGACTGCACCTCAAAGCCGAAAACCTTTGTGTCATTATTATAGCTTATCATTGAAACCAATATGATGATGCTTCATTTCGTCAAAACATCGATCTTCCGAATTGCTGTTGTTCTAGTTGACCACGGGGATTCTAGTGCGAGCATGCCCATCTTGTAGGTAGTTGTAGAGGGAATCCCGCTGAACAGGGCTGGGACACTGGCGCCGTTTGTGGTCACGACTGCACCGAAATATACTACGTGCAGCTTATTGGGTGGTGGCAGAAAGATCATAACAGGACCAACCGTCAAATACAGTATCCACGCGATTATAATATTGTCATTATATGATCGTGGTGTATAATGTATGGGCAAACTTGTGGGAAGTACATTCTGTTTTTGACCGTTGAATCTGGGTGCAGGTAGTGTGGTGTATAGGCAGCCAATGCGTAAAAACTCACAAAAGACAATGCCACCAATCTAAGAATTTGAAGCATCCACATAATCGACGCAGAAGACAGGGTCTCAATATTAGAATTTCATACGAAAGGCACCCGTCGGGCAACTAATACAGTGCTGCTGAACAGATTGAACCACTGACGCCGCTGCGCAAAATCTTTTGTCGATACCTCGAGTAGGTAGCGTTTGGTGCCGATCGGAATAATATAGACAAATATAGCTTCCCGTGCTGTTCGTATTGCCCGAAGTAGTAAATTCAGAATCAAGTTCAGCCAACCACAGATGTCCAAAGAGTATTGACTATTGGCTTTGTTTCGGATTTCGTTACCATGTCTTAATTATGTGGGTTTTCGACCTCAACCCAAGATACCCGCGCGCATACGCTTTGACTGCAATTGTGAGATTCTCTCGAGTTCTGGCTGACCACTGCTCTGAAAATCCACACCAAGCCATCCCGCTGATCCCGCTGGCGCCGCCCGTTGGGTATTCAGGGGCGTCAGCTGAGCAAAAAGCGCCTAACCGGACTAAAATTAGTCTTCTCGCCAACAGCTACTCCTCTCTGGGGATGGGCTATACTCTTGCGTACATGATTGGTGGAAACCCCAAACAAAGATTATCGTCGTGGCGTTTCCTCTGCCCCTGCAATTGCCGAGGGACCTGGGGGCAGCCTCTTAGTCGCTTCTCTTAGTGGCCAAAGAACTTCTTCCACTCGTTCTGGGAGGGTCTCTTGATCCCCTGCAGCTGGCCATGACTTGCATACCCCGTCAATGACTATACTCAATCAGCACAAGTGGCAAAGGGGAACGTAGGATTCATAGGTCAGCAGTGGATGAAACGTGAAACATACAGGACCTGTCGGCTCTCGTATGCCAGAGCGCAAGATGCTGCTGACATGGCAAAAGGAGGGCTTCTCGTGGGCGTTTCTCCCGTATAAGGGCCCGTAGACATCCTGATCACAACCTGACTTGCGTTTTGTCGTGTTCGTAGTTGGCGAGCTCCACCATTCATAGCTAGCACCGACGACTTGTTGCGCTGTTGATCAGCCGAAATCATGACCAGAATATATTCGCTCGTTTCTAGCCTTACGGCGGCGGTGTCGCTTGCGACTGCGCTCGACCTCAACACGAGCGACGAGACTTCAATCAAGCAAGCCGCTGCTGAGATTGCAAAGGGCCTCTACTTGTACCACAACGAATCTGCCACGACTGGCGACTTCAACCAGCCCCAGCCGTGGTTCTGGTGGCTGTCGGGAAACGGATGGAACGGCCTGCTCGACTACACAGTGTACACAAATGACACGACATATCAAGCCGACCTCTTGACCGCTTTGGCCGAAAACATTGGCGAGAACCGTGATTTCGTGCCAGCTTCGCAATACGGCTGGGAGGCAAACGATGACCAGGCATACTGGGTCTACAACGCCCTGACGGCGATGGAGTACGACTTTGAGCCTCTGCCATGCGATGAGACGGCCGCCGACGGAACGTGCCTGAACTCGTGGTTGGCCATTGGCACAAACGCATTCAACCTGTTCGTCAGCCGCTGGGAGGCTGACGCCGGGACGTGCAACGGCGGACTCAAGTGGCAGTACCGCACAACCGAGGCGGGCTACTACTACAAGAACGCCGTGACCAACGGAGGCTTCTTCCAGACTGCGGCGCGCCTGGGTCGCTACACGGGCAACTCGACGTTTGCCGACTGGGCGACCAAGATCTGGGACTGGTCGGCGGGCATCGGAATGGTGGGCTCGGAGTTCAACGTCTACGACGCGCCGGGGACCAGGACGGCGCCAACTGCACGGGCATGAGCCCGGACCAGTGGAGCTACAACATCGCCACGTACCTCCACGGCGCGGCGCACATGTACGCCCTCAGCCCCGAGGGCGAGACCAAGGACCTCTGGGAGACGCGGGTGCAATCCCTGGTCGCCACGGCCAAGAGTACCTTCTTCGGCCCCACGACGGACGCGCCCAACGTCATGTACGAGCAAAAGTGCGAGCTCTCCAAGGCGTGCGGGACGGACCAGACGAGCTTCAAGTCCAGCCTGTCGCGCTGGATGGGCAAGACGGCGGTGCTGGTGCCCAGTGTCAGCGACACCATCATGGAGCTCCTGACGGCGAGCGCAGCAGGCGCCGCAGCCAGCTGTACCGGCTACGACAACTCGACGTGCGGCAGCCAATGGTACACCAGCTTCAATGACCAGTCCGACTTTGGAGTCGAGTTGTCGGCCCTGGAAGTCGTGCAGAGTCTACTTGTAAAGAATGCGCCTGCCCTCGCAGTTGCATCGAGTACATAGCATACGAGGTAGATACAAAAGGACTTGGAACCTCAAATGTGTATATATGGGAGGGGTTCTAATTAGCGAATATGATTTCCATTCAAACATTCACAGCAAACTCGTGAGCGAACAGAGTAAAACTAAAAGAGTGTCGATTACTACTATGTAATCCAAAAGCCATAAACTCCAAGTCGCTAAAAAGTAATGCTCCTAATAATATATGAATCCATTACATCAAGTCACAACAGTCTCCCATCAATGCGATTCCCAAGTTTATTTCGTGGATATTTGACGTGAAGGGATACCAAGCGAACCAGCTGGCTGACAATGGGCTTGTAGTGGTTGAAAAGGTGAGTCCAAGTGCCAGTAGTCTTGGCAGGTAGAGCCGCAAGCTTTTTAGTCGCGGCCGTGTCCTCGGTCGCCGCCGCGGCGTCCACCGTCACGGTCACCATCGCGGTGGCCTCGGTCGTCGCCGCCACGTCGAGCCCTGCGCGACCCGGGGCTGCGCGACCATGGTCCCCGCGGGTCGGGACTGGCCGTTTTGCCAGCTCTGCACAAGGGCCTGCGCTACGGTAGGGTGTGAGGGATCCACGGCCATGGGGCTGTTTTGTGTTGACTGTGAACCACATACTTACGGTCTGTTGCAAGCCTATGTCCAGCACGAACAGCAGCAGCAGCAACAGCCACAGATTATGTTTGGTGATCCTAACGCGAGCATCGTGATGGAAGAGGAGACGCCATTTCTGGAGTCTGCTTTCAATGTGATTCCCGACTCTGTATCGCCAGTATTCAGCCATGAGGCATTCGGCTCCTCATTTGAGCTTCAGCCTTTTCCCAATGCTCAAGAATTTGGATTCAATATGAGTATCAGGTCTCCATCAAACATTTCAAACGCGGGGACCATGTTTTCTGCTCTAGAACACCAGGTCGCCCTCGATTTTGACTCAAGCAGCTCAAGTGGTGAGACAATGTTTTCAGCTCTTGATTTTCAGACGGATTCCGACTTTGAAGGAAACATCGTGTCTCTAAATCTGCTGATTTCACCATTTTCACCGGCTCCATCTGATCCCGCAGATCTCTTTAAGCACTGCGTGAGATGTGGAAGTACATTTGTAAGTGACGAGGGTAAGTCGTATTGCCCGCAGTGCGATTCCGAGGCTCTGCTTGTCGTGGGAGATGAAGACATCACGGACCCTATTCCATTCATGCCCCACGACGCGTAGAAGTCCAGAAAGGTGAGTCGAAATGGCCGTGTGGTGGGTCTCAGGTAGGCAGTGTAATAGAATTGATGGGATCATCAAGTGATTGATTCTACATGACAATGATTGAGTAATTCCAAGAATTTCCCAAACGTCTGAGAATTCGTGCCTGGAAGGCAAGTAAACAAGCGATCCGTGAATCCAGTATGGAAGAACAGGTTCGCCAGACATCTGGATAGCTTGACTCAGATGTCTTGATACAAATCATGATTTAATACCATCACATTTTGCATTGTGAGACACAGTATTTGGAGCAGCGAAACCACTTGTTATACATTCATGCCTATCGATGAAACACGGGTGAAGTCAATCCACCTCGTTGTCGAAGTCGGCCAACGAGAATTTGACGAGAATTTGACTTTTGTTTTTCACCACTCGTGTCAGTAAACCTGCCCAAAAACACTAGGGCGCCATCTCGTACACATTTTTGTGTGTACTGTCTGCTCTGCAAAAAATGAAAAGACCAAGACCAGATCTTTCAGCCAACGAACCAAACCGGAAACCAACAAGCTGAAGACAAAAGAATCAAGAGCGTCTCGATACCTAAGCCTCAATAGCCTTGTTCTTCTTCTTTTGCTCAACCTTGAGAAGCAGAGCGCGGTTGATGTGCGGCAGGACACCACCAAAGGCGATGGTGGCGCGGATGAGTGTGTCGAGTTCCTCGTCACCACGGATGGCGAGCTGCAGGTGGCGGGGTGTGATACGCTTGACCTTGAGATCCTTGGCAGCGTTCTGTATTACAGTAGCCAGTCAGTATTGGGTCATGTTTGCAAGGCAGAGTGACGCGCGGGGTTAAGAACAGGCAACAGAACGGAAGGGTATGACTCACGCCTGCCAACTCGAGGACTTCGGCAGTCAGGTACTCGAGAACTGCTGTGACATAAACGGCTGCCTTGGCGCCAACGCGCATCTTGTTCTGGGTGTTCTGCTTCAAGAAACGCTTGACACGACCGCAGGGGAACTGTGAGGGGAAGAATGTCAGTTTAGGTATTTTTTGACGACTTCCAAGTGATCAAATCATGTATTCGGCAGGTAGCATAGCAGCGGGCGATGAACGTATCGCATTTTTTTCGTCGGATGTTGCGGGAGTTTAATGTTGCGCAATGTTTTTGTCTGATGTCGTGTGTCGTTCATGGAGGGGTGGGTGTTGTTGATAATGCGACGCGCTCATAATGATGATGGTGCAAATGCGCGCAAAGGAAATCGAAATGGGTGCATCATGATTGTTGTTGCTAGCATGCGCGCAAAAACATGAACAGATGCAGACGCGTTCTCCCATGTCGTGGTGTGCATCGTCGTGAATTTTGCGTGGGGTCGAGTGGTGCGGTGCAGGTTGAGCTCGAGTGGGTTTGTTCGTTGCGTCGAGTATTCAAGGTTTCGAGGTTGATTGTCGCGAGTCGCAAAGACGAAAACAATGTCCGAGATTGTGATGCATCCATCGCCAGAGCAAATAAGACGTGCAAAATTGCTTACCTGAAGACCTGCACGAGCCGAGTGGCTCTGCTGCTTCTTGGGACCATCGGCGGACGAGGTCTTTCCACCGGCACTCTTGCCTCCAGCTGACTTGCCCTTTCCACCAGCCATTGCGTATGACGATGAGAGATGATGCGCGCAAAGTGCGAATGTTTGGTGTCGAGATGGAGTTGGAATGCAGCAAGTCGATGGCGACAAGTGTTGTAAATGGTTTGCGACGCGTTGGGTTGGAGTAGAGATTCACGATGGAAATTTGTTGATGTTTTTTTCTCGATCCTGGCTAAAAGCTGGCCTTGGCTGTGCTTGGTCGTTCGGAATGGTCGTGGTGAGAAAATCGAATGGCGGGCGGCGTTCAAAAATCAGTATCAAAGCTGCCGAGGGGAGGCACCGACCTTTGCTAGGTAACCCAATGTTGACCTTTCAGCTCCTCTAGAGCTTGGGATTGGTTCCTTTTGCTAAATGTGCCTTGTTGGGCGCCTGTAAATTCATTCAAACGACCCCAAATTCAAAAACCCCCCCATTTCGTGACACCTTAGGCAAGGCAGCGCCCGCCCATCTTGTTTGCTTGCTTTGCATAGCGCCTCCCAGCAGGCACCAGTAGCGAGCTTGCCTGCTAGCACCAACACTGAGCGGCCACCACCTAAACAGCTTCCGTCTTCCCCTCTTGGAGAGTGCTCAAGGCTTGGAGATCTGCCAGGCTGCTGTCATGGCAAGGCGCCAGCTGTCCCTAAAGTGCGAGTGCCGCGCCCGATGTCCGCCCCATCAGATAAGGTGTCTGTCTGATGATGGGTTTGGTACGCCGGAGAAACTACGGCTAGCCAGACGGACCTAGTGCGCAGCCTGAGGAGAAGGCAAAGACGATGTGAGGATATAGGGAAGATGAAGGGACGCCTCACTTGGGCAGGCTATGGACTGATGATGTCCGAAAAGCCGAGAATCCAACCGTAAGAGCTCATGGAACCTGCCACGAGCTTTTTGGACGGCAAAGGAGCACCAGCGTGCGTGGGAACTGACCTCTGATGTTGACTTACCTCAAGCCCGAGCTGGCTGAGATGTCAAGGTTGGCGGCAGCTAACGGGCAACCACAGCTCTTTGTTGTGGAACTTTGACCCAATGCTGGGTTGGGCAGTGACTTGGCTGATGATGTCTATGCCTTCCATATGGTTTGGAAAGACCAAAGATCCAATTGTGGAAGACATGTCGACTCTTGCCAGTATCTTGCTGCTCAAGTCCTCATGCTTCCGACTGACTGGAGAGAGGTCACTTGGAGATCAGATACGTTGAACGCTCGGACCCGGTATATGTGGCGCAAGCCCATTGCCAGCATGCGCCACTGACTGAGCTCGTGCGTACAGCGCCACACTTCTAGTCTCAATGGTCGAGCCACTCTAACCAGCCAACCAACTTCAGAAAATAATACAGCTAACATGCAAGAGTGTATCGTAGTATGATATTTAAGATGGGTTTAAGTATGAATTAGTCTTTTCACTTTTTGGCAGAACAATTGAGGTGTCATATTGATACGGATCAACGTGTTAACATTATTTATCAATATTCACGCTGATTAGGTATTCAACTGGAAATCAGTACAACGAGTTGGGTACATGTTCAATATGCCGTTTTCGTCCATGTTATTACCAAGGCAAATTTGAGCATCATAGTATATTGCCTTGCAAGTGAGGCGCCGGCTCATCTTACAATGCAACGATCACTTTTGAAATAAGAGTTTCCTACTACTTGCAGCGTAAGTGAATTCGCCATTCTTAAGTACCTTCAGCATTGTAAGCTGCCGTCATACTGTTTGTTTAAATGCTATGGCAGAACACGCGATTTTATATGCACATTACGAACAGGCAGACCTATAAGTTTGAAATTAGGGCAAGTATATTGCCATATTTTCCATGAAGCGACTCTATACACTATGTCTTGGGGATGGTAAACATGGATCTAGTCGTCAAGCTTCAAATTGCAACGTATTACCAACATTCTACCAGTAGTTCGCCCTAACTATCATTTCTTACCAACGTACAATCTCTGTCAGCTTCACCTTAAGAACGAATGTTACTGATCGTATGCGGCTCGAACGACTCTATCTTTTCTAGCTCTTCTTTGAACTAAAACCCGAAAAACTTACGATCTAACGTGATCATACGAGAGCCAGAGCGAAAAGTGGGGCTATATGGATGATGCCGGCAAGAGGCGAGGATGACACCGTATCATATCATGAATTCGCTCGCTTATTCGCGTACCTATTTACACTTGCAGTTGCGCTCAAATTACAGAAATGCCTTCAGAATCTTGAGTGGTCCGAAAATCAATCAATACAACTACAAGAAAGGGAAGGAAGAATAAAAAGCACACACCGAAAATGGCAACGTTACAACACTCACCCATTTACGAGAAATGGGTAAAGGTGGTCAAGGAGCAACAACGCCTCATCGTCGCCAGACTAGAAGAGATTGACGGGACAAAGTTCCGCGTGGACGAGTGGACAAAGCCCAACGACGGCGGGCACGGCATCTCGTGCGTCATCGAGGACGGCAACGTGTTCGAGCGGGGAGGCGTCATGGTGAGCGTGGTGCAGGGCACCATGACGGGCGCGGCGGCGGTAGCCCAGATGCGGGCGAGCCACCCGGCCTCGATACCAGAAGGTATCGAGGCGCTGCCCTTTTCCGCCGTGGGTCTGAGTCTCACTCATGCACCCGAAAAACCCCATGGCGCCCACGGTGCACATGAACTGCCGGTTCCTCGAGACCTTTGACGCCGCGACGGGCCGGCTGAGCTCTTGCTGGTTCGGCGGCGCGCCGACCTCACCCCTTGTTATCTCTACGACGAGGACGCCGCGCACTTTCACACCCGCCTCCGGGCTGTCTGCGACCGCTACGACGCAGCCTACTATCCCCGGTTCAAGAGCTGGTGCGACAAGTACTTTTGGAACGCGCACCGCGGCGAGGCGCGCGGAGTTGGCGGCATCTTCTTTGACGACCTAGAAGCTTCCGAGACTTCAAAACTGGAATCCCTCTTTGGGTTTGCGCGGGACGTGCTGCAAATCTTCCCCGAGGCGTACGTCCCCATTGTCGAGAAGCGCCGCGGCGAACCCTTCACCGAAGCCCAAAAGGAGTGGCAGCAGCTCCGGCGCGGTCGCTACGTAGAGTTCAATCTGTTGCACGACCGGGGCACGAAATTCGGACTGGCTGGCTCGAGCCACGCGTGGAGAGTATCCTGGTCTCCATGCCGCTCACGGCCTCTTGGAAGTACTACCATGAGCCCGAGGCAGACAGTCGCGAGCAGCAACTAGTAGATGTGCTCAGGAGGCCGAGGGAATGGGTTTGAATGGCTGCCCGTTTTCCGTTCGACGACGAAAAGAATTGTGGAAAGCTTGCTCGGCTGCAAGCAGAAAATTATTATTCTCCAACATTTCGAGTTTGCAACAAACACCAATTGCGGAAGGCCGTTCTAGGATATCATTCCAATGGAACAAAGAGATACCAGCAAACTCGAAAAGTCAAGAATGACCACAGACTCAGTCCCTTGGCACAATCGAGGAAAGCTTTGCATTGCTCCGTCACTGTAACAATACCATCCATGAGAGGCAAAAAAAAAGAGAAGAGACTGCCAGAGGGCGAGAATGTAAATAGGATAGAGCTACCAATACGAAGGGCCCCAAGGTCTTCGTCGATCTCACAATGCCATAGGAAAAGTACACTTTGAATACCGATTAAAAATAAGACCATAGTTTCATGAGCATCTTCCGTACTTGGCCCGTTTAAAGTATTGTTCAACCCATTCGCGAGTTTTCCATGTTTGATGCAGTCACATTAATCTGACCCGACGCTTGCATGAGTGGGAAAATGAATGTTTGGTATTCGTAGCTCAATGTGGAAACTAGTATATCGTATCGTCACATTAGACCTTTCAAGGTATGAAGCAAAGACCCGAGATAATCGACAACGCAAACTGCGCAAACAAGAAGAGGCAACCACGAGTCAGTTGAAACCACTTTTTAATACCCGCTAATTCATAAGAGATTGTAAGCTGACTCTTTCAGTAGTGACCAACCACCGATTTCACCTCAAATGCTTCCCATACTCAACGCCCGGTCCATGCAGTAACTCCGACGCCATTGAATGTGTCGCAAGAAAACAGCTATAATGACCGGGAGAACGCGCATTGACAATGTAACCAAGCGTTGTGAGAGGGTTGCTGCTAACTCATGATGAATAATGCTCAAGCCAAGATGGCAAGCAACGCATAAGAGGGAACGCGTAATCAAATAGATGCGACTGTTATACAGGAAAATCCGTCCCAATTCAAGCCTTCGTTGTCTCTCCACCATTTGGCTCAACTCATCCCTTCTTCACACATCTCTCATGTTGTTATCATCGCATCGAAGAATAATTTCATCTTCCACCATTCGTTCGTCTTCTCATCGTTTCGTTCTTTCATGTCCAATCAAGCGGGACTGCTGACCCCGACCAGCACCGGCACCCAAGCCCTCCCTGTGGTGGCATTATACAGATGTTTCCATCCGCAAAGAGGCCAGGAAAGGGCATCTATTAAAATTTTCCACGTCTCATCGCCAGTCCATTGCCAGTCCAATTGCCAGTCCAGCCAGCCAGCATCGCGCTTGCCATCTAAATGATGTGCATATGCGTCATAACAGCGTATCCATCGTAAAAGGGATTCTCTAGGTGAATCGCCCGTCAGAGGTGCTCAAGGTCGAAGAGAAATCCCAGCAGGGTATAGAAGTAGAGTCGAGATGCCATGAATGGTTGCCCATAAACACGCTGTATGGTGTATCCAGTGAAGGTTTTTAGCGTTAAAATGCTGGCGTCAGTCGTCACCGAGGGGTATATAAAACGGATCATTGGAACGTCCCTCCCCAGTTCCGGATCGATCCCTCCAGGCCACCCACAACCACACAAAAAAAAAGTTGTGCTTGTCAGGTGAGCCATCCCTTGTTTTTTATGTCTTGTTTTCCTCGACTTCCAGTTAACCCGCGGGTCAATGCAACTTCAAAAATAGAACTCCAAAAACACAAAATGGCGAGAGTTGATATTACAGGGAGTATTAGGTCGGTGCTTGCGCCAATATGGTCGAACGGAAATTTGAAATTCGTTGAGAGATGGATAATATCGGTGACGGCCCCAACTATTGGCGTCCAATGCTGAGCTTTCAATGGCTATGAAAGCGTCCAGTCTCTATGTCGTAAATCGTCTCTCATTGTTGACTGATAGATGTTCGGGGGCATTGATGCCATCACGTATAGATTTTCTTCACTGGTCATATATCTTAATGAAATCGAGCAGCAGCAGTGCGACTGCCGGCATCGGAGGAATCTGACATGAATATTAGTCTCCATGGGCTCACCAGTACCCGTGTAGTCGAATTGAACTTACCACTGTTCCTCTGCATGTGGCCTCGGTTGCGGCTGTTGAAGGCCTCACCCCATTCCGGTCCGCGTGGCTGCCTATCTGGGGCGGCACGGCTGGGGGCAGAAGTGTTGCCACCAACGGGTCTCTGGCTACCAATGGCGCCAGGAGTTGAGCGAAGATGCTGCGAAGTCGGGTCATATCCCAAGCTCAGAGAGCCCATACCGCCGGACAGCAAGGTATCCGTGCTAGCGCCAGGGTTCTGTCCCGAGGTGGGTGTCAGATTCGGCGGGGTCGCAAGGGAACCATAGTCGCCGTATCTAGCACCGAGGCCGTTTCCAATACCAGCATAACTAGAGCCAGACGGAGCAGGACTGGGGCTATGAGTTCGCAGATCGGCAAAGCTCTTGGCAGCGCGGAGGTTGTTCGGAATACCGCTTTCAAGCGAGTTGGGAAGCTCCAAAGTCGGACCTTGTCTTCCAATTGTGTGGTATGCGCTATTGGCTCCGATTCTTGATTCGGCGAAATCAAAGGTGGCGGCACGACTGAGCCCTCTCCTGTGATCCTCCCATGAAACATTTGGCGGCAGCTGGTGCGGCGCGTGCATTGGGGGCGACTGCTGAGCCTTCTTGGTGATTTGTAGCTGGCGCCTGTCATTTTCGCCAATCGAGTGATGCTCAAGACCCATATTGTGGGCGAGGATGTGGATCTGGCGTCGTTCTTCGGGCGAAATATCCGGAGAAAATATATACGTCTCCCTAGTCTGGTCACGCTGGAACATGGTGAGTTCAGTGTAGAACTCAAGCGTCTTTGGGTTGTTCAAGTCGATATCACCTAGGACTAGTGAGCGAGCCGGCGCTTGTAGGGTCGGGGAGTGAAAACTGCGCTTACGGATAGGCGAGCCGTTGGGTTGCTTGTTGACACCGACACCAAGAGCCTGGAGGGCGGTTTGCTGGTGCTGAGGGAGAGGGGCACGGTGCTGCTCCTCCAGTTGACCACGCTTCTCGCGCTTCTCACGATCAATCCGGTCTCTTTCTTCCTGAGGAAGCATTTTCTTGTACTCGACGCGTAGTTTGCGGCCCATGACCTCCAGTCCGTTCATTTTTTGAATGACAATAGAAGTGTCTTCGGGAGTCGAAAAGTTGGCAAAGGCAAGACCCCGGAAGACACCCTTGTCAAAGTGGTAGTTGAAAGCATAAGGCTGGGGAAGGTTGAGCGAGGCCATAAGACCTTGTAAGATCTCCTTCCGACACTGAAACTGGATGTTCTTGATCACAATAGCTGTCGGAATGAGCTGCTCGTCCATGGAGCCCGGTGTGTTAAGACCACGGTGATCCGTGATGCTTCCAATGTCGTGTTCGCTAGGGATGTTGTCATAGTATTGGTTCATCGAGGGCATAGACTGGGGAGGCTGCTCTGTCCAGGTCTACAGAAGAAACAAGGTTAGTTATGCACTGCAAGATCAATAACCATATGTCAAGGTTTTGGACTTACGCTGGGAAGGCCTGGTCTTCGGGCTGATGATCGCGAACCAAGTCTACTATTTCCATTCAGGGGGCCGTTCATTTGGGCACCACCTCCATTGTAGGCCCATGTCTGCGAATTCTCCAGCATATAGTTGGCATTCGGCGCCAAACGATCGATTCTGGACATTGTATCGTAGCCAGATGCGCCACCGAACCGGTCGTCACCGTACATTGAAGGAGCCTGGGCCATGGAATCCAGGGGTCTTTGACCGCGCGCGCCGAGACCTGAAAGACCGACCGTAGCGTAGCCCTGCCTCGTCGAGCTGGGTGACCGGTTGGAAGCGGTCGGATAATCGTAGTACATTTCGTGCTGTTGGTTCATGGTTGGAAATCGTGTTCTCGGGTGGCCGTTATAGCGTCCAAGTTTTGAGGTCGGACCGAAGCACAGCTGCTAGTACTGCTAGCGAGCTGCAAACCTCAATCCTTTTTGACCCTGCCAAAGGAAAACGACTGTCAAGTGATTGCTTGACAGTTTCAAAGTACAAACGGCAACCGTTGCAATCCACGTTGACGCTGCGCACGACGACGGCGTGGTGGTGCAAGCTCACACGAGAGGCGTGACGACCCTCTTGCAAGAACAGCGTTCAAGCCCCTGACCAGATGTGACGGATCCGCTTGTGAAAAGGGCCCAACTCTTCTGCGGATGACAGAAGACAGGACGATACAAAAAACAAGTAAAAGGAAAGATCGTCGGTGTTTGAGGATCGTGCGGACGTCGGCAAAGTCGTGGAAGGCTGGAACTGCAAGCAATGCAGCTGGATTGGCAAGTGGGTTGGGGAGACGCAGGGAGCCGAAAACCACGTCGTACTTCGTCACGGAGGGCCCAAGCCGGATAGGTCAAGACTCCGTACGGTAGGAATGAGGCGAGACCGCCAGGGGGGTGGAGGGACGGATTTGGAGGAGGAGGGGAAGTTAAGAGCAAAGAAAGTTCTGACGGAGGAATGCAACAACGACAACAATCTAGGTAAGCAGGCTGAAGAGGAGCAGGAAGGAGATATGGCCCTTTGGTCGACGACGAGATTTTTCGGTCTCTCTCTCCAGTCGAGGTCAAGAGGAGGATCTGGAGGGTAGAAAGAGTTCGAAAATCAACAAGGAGAAAATTTGGTTCGGCGACAAAAGAGGTTTGGGCGGAGAAGGAAAGATTGAACTGAACCCTGGTGTGTACTAGGATTTTGGGGGGCGGCCGGTCAACTAGAAGAAGTGGACTCTCTTCTCTCTGGGCTCAAGTCTCTCGTGGAGACGAGACAAAAAAAGCAGACTTGAGAGAACCGGGAACTTTGGGGCACCAATAAATTTTCTATTATTTTTGCCCTCCTCATTTCTTTTAATTTCACTTGATTTCATTTTTATCTGGTACTCGAGGGCGGAATAGTTTATGATTTTGTCTGGTATGTATTCAATAGATGGATGCTTATGGACCAATGTAATGTAGTTTGAGTAAGGTGCCTAAAGCAAAGAGACCTTTCAGGTATGTGCGCGCGCAACTGTTTATGCTGCTCTTCTACTTTTTTTTTTCTTCGCCTCGCCCTGCCTGCCAGTCAGTCTGTCTAGTAGTTGACCGACAGCGATCCCATGTCACAGCAAGTATGAACCACATTTTTTTTTTCTTCTTAATACCTATGAAGACTACAGAATACATGTCGAGCCCAAAGAAGCCGCTTTCGTACTTGGTTGTGCAAGGTCAGTTGAACCATCAATCATGAAATGGTGGCCACAAACATGGCTTGATCGCAACCATGACCGCGCCTCCATTTCATTCCCTTTACTTTGTCCTTGACGCCTTCTTCCTTTCGTACCTACTCGACGACGGCCTGTGTGTCATGGGGCGAGGGTTTGGAATGGTATTGGTTGTGGGGATCTGCCTTTTTCAACACTATGCGACGCACTGGGATCCAATAAAATGACGGGCTTTGATCTGGGTCTCTTGCCAGATCTGCCGGGTTCCCATCCAAGGGGGTGTGGCCGCGAGAGGGTCAGCAGGAAAGAGGCTACCATGCACGTCGATTGGAAATGGTTGGTCGGCTGTCCGTGAGGCAGCAGGGACAGATAGTAATATAGGTAGGCAGACAGAGACCAGGTGAGCGCAATGAATGAATGGATGGATGGATGGATGGATGGCGACTACAATGTAATTGCTAGTCGCTTCTTGTTGATGCTGCTGCGTCAATTTGCTTCGCCGGTCTGTACATAAGCCATCATGCATCAGCTAAACGAATCAGATTGCATACCAGCATGCACAGCACCAGATAGGTCGTCGCTTGGCATGTTGATATGGTAGGTAATCATATACACGAAGCATGTATAGAAGCTCTTGCGCCAGATCCAAAGTCAGTGATGCGAACAGAGTCAGCCCGGCCGCATAAAAACAACGAGTGAGAAAAGCAAGACCCTGAAGTGTGCCGTGCTACTGGGCTCACTTTGTCCCAGTTCCAGAATACCAAAGGTGGCTATCCGCTTGGACAAACGCCGTAACTTTGCAGTATCTCTGCATGTCATCCAGAAACAAAATGGTCTGTTTCTTTGGATCGGACGGTTTGTGTGTCATTGGAGGACGACGAGCGGCACCATCTCGACTACCAGGCAGGTAATGGCCTTAATTCCGTACTAAAAGTACGGCTCGTTCCTACGGTGAAGTTTGAACCCTTTGTCAATAGTCGATCCAAACCGTGGGCGAGCTCAGTGAGCCATCAAAGACATGCTACTGCCATGGCTGCCTCTGCTTGATTAGCGGCAGCGTACCCGTCATTCATCTAAAAGAAAGGACAAAGCAAGAGTGGGCAAAAAACAAAGGCACGCACGCGGGCTGTGGTGTTGTACGTAGAAAATACCGACCATTGAACTCGGTTGGCTGGATCAGTGGATTCCAGTCAAGTCGATTTTGACAGGGTTGAGCCGATATTCCAGAAAGCCGCTGTCAATCCGTCAATCCGTCAGACCCCCGCCGAGTGGGCGGTCCCAGTAGACCGTTTTCCCCCAGCTGCATTCTGTACAAGAGGTGCGCGATTCCAGCGTCCAGGCCAGGCCATGGCGATATTGCTTTTCCCCCCGTCGCAATGAGATCAAGGTAGATCTGTACATGGACGCATCGAGGTATGTAAGCGGCGATTTTATGCCGGCAGACATATGTCGAATGGATGCATCCACCCACAATGTTTGATGTTCAGATATGCGTAACAAAGAGCAATCTGTTCCTAGTACATGGGTAGGTATAGTCGGGCAGCCAGCCATAATGCATATCACCAGTCACGCAGGCTGGTCCCATCCTATAGGCAACGCCCTACCCTAAAACTTGGAATGAAATGCACGTGTCCAGCACGCTGCGTCTAGGTATTCCGTGCAAGTGCGCTGGTGCTCCGTAGCAGCAGACCTCCAGCTACCAGGATTTCAACCACCCAAATGCTTGTCAGAACTAAGCTAAGGATAGCACTTAGGGAAGAGGGGCGCTAGGGTGGCTCGCGGGACGGGCCCCGTGGGCTTGTGCTTTTCTCATTTTAGGGGTCACATATTGGTCGTATGGTTACAAACTTATTGAGACTTGCATCGATCACAGTCCACCATAATACAAATTTTCAAAAGGACATATCCGAGGACATGGTGCTTCGAAGCAATGCGATATCACGGGCAGGGAGATGCCTATACATACAGAATATAAGTCAGGTGATGAGAGAGAAAGACGCGATTTGATAGGTCGTTGCTACATGAGTACATCTGTAATGCGACAGCCAGCAGAAGGTTCCTTCTCTTGCCACAGCTTATAGGCAATAGGCAGCGTAGCGGCTGCAGCTTGAGCCTCGAGGTGCTTTGGGGCGCTACAGGTATGTATGTACGATGCACACGCCATT
Source organism: Neopestalotiopsis clavispora (assembly GCA_014621435.1). Taxonomy (NCBI): domain Eukaryota; kingdom Fungi; phylum Ascomycota; class Sordariomycetes; order Amphisphaeriales; family Sporocadaceae; genus Neopestalotiopsis; species Neopestalotiopsis clavispora. Next base: position 313,314 of record JAANBA010000009.1, read on the forward strand.
CGGTCAGCTTTTCGCAATGCAGTAGTAGAAGATGCAAGGTGACTGTCTTTTAGCTAATAAAGCACCTCTTTCCTCATTTTCCGCCACGCGATCGACTGAACTCAAAATTTCACAATTGCAGGGCAGGGTCCGAGAAAGGACCAAAGAAAAAACAACATATGGAGACGAGGGAGAGAAAAATGTCTTTTGGTGCACAGGGCAACCGCGGAAGTCGGAGCTAGATCCTGTGCACACGCTCATGTTTTTTTTTTTTTTCCCCTTCAGCTGGCCGCTAGCTAGTCTCAGCAGTGCTCCATCAGGATACAATTTTTTTCTTTCTTGGTCTTTACAGACGTCCCGCCTTCAAGCGTTGCCATTCGTTCCGGTCGCAAGAGGGCACAAATGCTGCAACAGGCCTTTTCACCCTTGCGTTCAATCGTCGGAATCGGGGCGCACGCAGTAGACCCCAAGCCCTTCTTCACTTCACCACAAAGTACCGCAGGACTTCATCCAACTGGAGCATGATCTACAGATCAATCAAACATTGAAGGATCCAGGCAGCTGCAAGTAATCAGTAGACAGGTACCTTTCTTCTTCGCGGCTATACTACAAGAAGGCTCAAATCGACCAATCACCCACATGTGACCAGCCTTGCCGTCAGTCTGCGGTCCAAGTTGTAGAGCTGGAGTCTGCCAGCCTCGCAACATACTACCTACGTAACTTGCTGGAACTATGATGATTTCACTGCACGTATCCACCAACACCAATATATCGCTATCTAGTGAGATTACTGCTTCGCTTCGGGAACAGAGCACGACACCTGGCATCCGAAGATGCCGTAGGCTCTCCAAAGACGACAATTACTCTTGGAGGTGGCTTTGACACATTCATTCCCGACGTCTTCGTTCTAGTATTACCACCATGGGACGCTTCAACCGACTCCAGTCACGTCTTTGAGGGGGTTCGTGACACGTTGGCCAGCGGCTTCTACCTAGCAACGATGACGGCGAAATGATTTCATGGGCATCCACACCACCCAATATGGGCTCGACCAAGCTGATGCAACAGTATTTGACAAGGCCGTGTGAATATCGCAGCGGCTCGGCTCACCCATACTAGCCTTGGCATGACACGGGTTACGGTACGGTCTTTCTGAGGCCGATTTGATATATTTTATCATTTGGTTGCGGCTCGCGACCCGGTCACCTACCGATTGCACCGGGCATTTCCCGGTGGTGCTTTTGACGTGCGTCTCAAAAAGGCGGAAAACGAAGGTAATTGCCCACGGATTCCTTTACTAGTGCTCCGTCTCTCCCATTCTCTAGACCTTGCGGCCTAATGAGCTGCACGCACATTGAACAGTCTGTAGCGTCTATGTATCGTCCTTTTTTGAGAACAAGTGTTTCTTTCGCTACTAGCCAGCACGGTTTCCGTCTAGCCATCTCTCCCAAGGCAATGACCTATCCAAGGCACCTAACCTTAGGCCATTATGGTGAGGGTAAATCCTCTCGACGGCAGAAATCCCCTCTCCACAGTCTGATGGCATCCACGGAGCTGAGCGTACCCTGGCGATTCTAATCAAATTCGTTATTTACACGCATCGGATAATTGTCCCGTTGTTGCATCATTTGCACCCAAGCAATATTTTCTTCCTATACCATGAAATTTATGTTGGCAATAGCCTTAATTAACCCGCCACAGAACTTGGTCGTCATGAGTGGACCAGCAGCCGTGGCTTCTATTCGTTACAAGTGAAGCACCCTGAAATGCACTAACCTAGCCCAAGAACCTACCACCGCTAGTATTCAGCCTCCCTAGCTAGTTCCGAATACCCCTATTTCCTCACGTCGTCATCGACGGCGCCGCACCCATTTCACCGGGACAAATTTGAAGTCGGTCTTTACCTCAATAGTTTAGACATAGTCTGATGTTCAAAGGTAATCATGAATGCCGCTCACCATCTCGGCGCACCCTCGCCTGAAGATGGCCTCTCGTTGGTCATTCACTTTGACCTCTCCGTCATAAATCCACCACCGCCACCATCATCATATTCACGACCCGACGTTGCGATCCACGTTATTAAGAGTACAACCCCAGCAATCCTCACCTGTCACTAAGCCTGATTCCAATCGGATTGTCACCATGTCCTGTAGCAGTGGGCTCTTTTCCTCTCTCGCGCTGCTGCGCCCCTCGATACTCCGCTTCTAGTCATCTTCTAGAAGTCTTGGGCAATATAACATTACCTGGTCGCCTCTCAGTGCTGTCCTCCCTCCCTGGGGCTCTGTGCGGTTACATTTGTCCCACGATAATGCCCTGGAGTATTTTTTTTGGGCGGCCAGGCGGGTCCAAGCTTGGCCAGGAGAGTACAACTCCTGAGCTACACCGCCAAATTGGCCCCTAACTCATATAACGAAAAAAGGGACGAGTCGAGATTGGGGCCCTCGTAGCCCTCATCTAGGTACGAGATTCAAATGTCCCGCTTACTTTGCTACGGAATTTTGGTGCTCTATCAAGCCCATATCGCTACCTTGCTGCCACAAAAAGTTCCGGTGAGCTGGCAATCAATATGCATGACTCGAGCCAGCCAACCATGCTGTTCTGCAAATATGCAACATATACATGAGTCAGTCATTTCGGACTTGGCTCGCATTCATGGCATGCTAGATTTGTTCAATAGAGGCACTCGCAGCAGAGGCACTGAAACATTGGATCCTCTTCTGTACAGGATTTATGCACCGAAATGGATATAGGCCGTAATATCGTGATGGTCTTCACGGGAAACTGACGCTCGTAAAAAGTGCCTTTGAGATCAGGTCCATTTCAGCGCCAATCATTGACAAACATGGCTCATCAATGTCTCGAATTTTATTGTAGTGGTAACTACGATGATCTCGAGATATACCCACACTTTCCATACTTTGGTAAGCAGCCACTCAGGCGAGAGCCGCCATGAGTTAGGCAGCCAGGAGTTACCACATTACTCAACTTTTTGGAGGCTTCTGTCTCTGGTGTGAACGAAATGATCTCACAATATTATAGATGAGATACTACTCTGGGAAAACGTAGCATAGTCATCCATCCTTATTTTCAACGTGAAATGTATAAGCAGAGCGAAAGGTCTAAACGGCGTGCAAGATCAAGTGTCGGCTAATAATCGAGTCCAGAGGTTTACGACATGGACTCAAGGGGCATAGAATGGACACGACTTTGATAGAAAGCTATCCTCTGCGTCTTCTCTTTCTACGTTTCCGATTCTGTACATATCCCCGCGAAATTTCGTTCCCGAGGACCCCGGCACGTTTCCTGCATGTCTGCTGAAGGACAAGATCCTCAGGTCAGAAGCTTTGGTGATATGGAACCATGATGAGATGTATGTAGGGAAGGATGCTATCATCGAGGGATCACCCAGGCTGTCATAGTGAAATAAAGTGTTCAACATTAAGGGCCAGTCATGGCCATACGTCAGACTGATTGACCATCAAGGGTCTGTTCCATTCGCAACTGATATATGCCCTATACTTCTAGGTTCTCTCTATTTATTGTTTTTCAAGTCGATATATATCTCTGAGAACGATCGACTGCAGACAAGTCAAACATTTAAGAGAAGCTGTGCTCAACATGTTAGCTCACGATGTATAGGATTCTACACGCATGCTCTGTATAAGCAAATGTCGGAGAAATGAAATTCAACTCGACTTTGCCTTGTCCTCCCGCTTCCACTCATCTCCCATTTGCTTAACTTGCGCATTCACCTTTTCAATATGCGCCCGCGCCCCGCTCCACGGCACACGACCGCCCCCTCCGCCTCCTCCAGTTTCGGTAGTATCAAACAGGCGGTAGACGGCCGGGGCATTGACCCCGTCCATGAGCAGATTGTAAAAACGCCGGTCCCGCCACCAGAGCTTGCACGCGGCCAGGCTGAAGAGGTTGCCCAGCAGCGACGGCAGGCCCGTGCCCGCCGTGTCGTTGAGCCAGTCAAACGTCTCGCCGCCGCGGACGCGGATGCCGAGGTGCGTGACCTTGTCGACCTGCAGCGCCGAGATCATGTCGGTGTAGTGCGCGTCAATGTCGGCGGAAATCAGGTTGGGGGCAGGCGCTGCTGCCGAACCGCTCCAGAGGCTCGCCAGCGCCATGGTCGCCAGGTCGTACGTCACCCACGCGGGGCCCATGATGACGAGGTGGCCCAGGAACGCCAGCGAGTCGGGGAACTGCTCCGAGATGTAGCCTCGGTACAGGCGGGGAAAGGGGTTGTCGTCCTCGTAGTGCGGCGCGCGCGGATGCGGCGGTACCCGTCGGGCGCCATGAGCGGGTCGACCGGGTTGCCGGCCCCGGGCACCACGGAAAAGTCGTAGCGGTAGCCGGAGCAGACAATGATGGCGTCGAGGTCGTCGACGACGGAGCCGTCGCTCAGAGTCACGCTGCGGGGCCCAGTCGACGCGCGACACGCCCGCGACGGACTGCACGGCGCCGTCGCGCAGGTTCTGGGCCAGGTCGTCGGAGAAGATGGGGATGCGGTACAGCATGGGAGCTCCTGGCAGAGGCCGCGGCGACGAGAAGGAGGCGTGCGTCTTGAGCCACGGAAAGGCCTTGTGCTGCGCTGCTTGCATGCCCTTGGTCATCATGGTGAGGAATACGCTGGGCGTCCAGCCGCTGATGAACCGCATGATGCAGCCCATGCGGTAGGACATGGAATGGTCAAAGGCTTTGCCTTCAACGACGCGCGGAAGCTATTCAAGAGTCAGTATTGATTCCCATGCAGAATAATAGCAGGGGAAACGACATGATACCTACCAAATACGTCTGACTCCGATGACTCAAGTAAATGTTTGCCGCTCCGACTTTTTTCAGAAACGAAGTTGTATCTGCTCCCGTTGCACCTATGCCGATAACCATGACATTCTTGCCGGCATACTGGTGTGGATCTTTGAACTCCCGGGAATGGACAAAGTCGCCAGCAAACTTCTCAATCCCTTGAATGTCGACCATCTTTCTAGTCTGGAAGATACCAGTCGCAACAACTAATCGATCAAACGTATGTTTTTGCGTCTCGGAAGCTCCATCAGCGGAAGAAACCTCTGTATGAACAATCCATTGACCTGTTGCATCATCTCGTTCTGCCTTTGCAACCTTTGTTGAGAATCGAATATGTCGCAACAAGTCAAAGTGGATTGCATAAGAAACTAAATAGTCACCGATGTCTTTTGAAGACGGATGCGTTGCCGCCTCTGCCACGGCGTGTAAGTACAGGCACTACAGTACTTCTTCAAGATCTACTCACCGTCAGGAAATGGAAAATCTGTAAAACAGTTCTGAGTGTGTCGTTAGTAAACATATCTTCAATCTGACCATTATGCGAAATCACAAACCACTTGTTTGGATGTGTTGGATGTCGTCAGCTCGGTAGCCGTGACTTGATCTGGCTTGCCCGATGCCGGACTCCACGTGCCTCCAATGCCATCGTTGCGCTCAAAAGCCGTCACCTCGAGACCTTGCTCCTTGAGGTTCTTGATGGCGACCAGGCCCAACACACCAGTACCAATGACACAGACACTCTTGCCTGGGGTTTTCGAGGGAGACGTCATGATGAACGAAGGTGTTTAAGGAAACTGTAATAATGACCGCCAAATAAAGTGCTGCAGTATGAAATGTTCTGGTCAGGCATGGGCGAACTAAGTTCGATAAGACGTCGACTATATAGCATCCCCTCGAAGCGATTCGCCTGCCACAAAAGACATTTCTTCCCAGTACTCGACATGTCTTAGCACCGGAGACTTTGTTCGGATACTTTCTCTTGGGAGTCGACAGGATCTAGTCTCATGCGGCCGCTCAAGAACAGATCGCACAGGCATAGCGTATAGGAGCAGAAAACATTAGGTCTTACAGGTGGATTGCTAGCGTACATGTGGGTTGAGAGTGCTCAAATATATGGCTGATCAGTCGCCAAAAATGCCCGCGCTCATGTAGCTATCGTACAAGAAATTACGGATAAAAGAGTCGATAGAGTAATCCAAGAACTATGTTGTTCGTATAGCCAACCCACTCACGGAGGCATGGAGGCGTCTGACGCACAGGGTGGTGAGGGTATCGTGTGAAGTTGGAGGAAGACTGCACTCTCATCTTAGAGCGATTCATTCGGTACAGCGTAACTTAACATGACTCTTTTTGTGACTCTAATTAGACACCACAATATTGCGAGCATAGATCTGTCTTGCGAGCCGCGCTCGAATCGTTCTGTGCCTGAGAGCGTTTGGCCGACAGCCCTCGGGTATAGGAATTGGCGCTGCTGGAGGTAAGAAGGAGTGCGATTTCTATGTCTGCGCTAACAGCCACTGTTTAGATCCACTACCATGCAGGCCACTTGGTGAGCCGTAGTAGCTAAACCAGAAACACCATGGACTAAGTAGCCACCGGTACAGGACAAATAATCTATGCTTATATTTTGGACTGGAGCCAACTTTGTGTCTTGCAGGTGCGCGGTGCGCGGACAGTGGCTTGCCAAAAGCTTAAATATATGAATTGAGGAAAAGTCCATTTCCATAGGGCCGGGCAAGTCTTTGCCCAGCGTCGCAGTCGCAACGGGGTATAGAAAGGGCTGTGCACGGCGGATCTGTTTGTTGTGCAAGGTAGGACGAAACATGCTAAGAATAGGAGATGTTTGTTGCAGATTGACAGAAACTACGCCACAAGATTCGTCGACATGGCGCGAAAGAAGTACTGACATGTTTGAAAACACACAGTCTTTGCTTTGTGGAAATGGGAACGAGTACGGGCAATGATTGTTCATGCTTGAAAGTTGGAGCATGTCTTATCGCCCACTATAGTGGGTCGCTATAGTTGATAAGATAGAGGTGTGATCCAACCTGGGGATAGGATTGCGACGACTTGAAGATCGCGATCATGAACCAGGGATACACTTACCAGCGCGCGTACTGTATAACCCGACAACCCACAAGAGGACGACTCCCACCCATTGCTGTGTCGCGGGATGCTACTCAAAGCTCCAGGGGGCCACGTGAGCTAACTTTGATCATGCAAATTTGTATGCAGAAAGCTTTTCTCTTGTTCTGCCGCGAATTGTGAAAATGCAAGGTTCAAGTCCACCCCTAACCGCCACGCCAACAACGAAATTAGGATTACGAAAGCCACCGAGTGGCTGTGTTGGCTATGCTGATTTCCCACTGAAAGGGATACCTTTTGTATCTACGCGTTCCTAGCGAGGGCAAGAGCATATTGACACGCAAAGTCCATCAATACTTGTGTATCACGCACGATGCATCAGTGGAGGTATGCTGTGTAGAATTGGCTCCGGGGAGTGAGCGGGGAGAATGACGAAAAGTTACACTCAAGGAATAGGAAGACGCCGTGCGGTCAAAGATTTCGACGCAGTGTTCTTAATTCGGCGCTCTGCATGCTGCTGCTTGACTTGACATGCATGATGGTGATGAATCCAAGTAGTATTTCACTGTCGTTGATGCGACTTCTGTTTCCTTTGAGGCTGTTTACTGCCTGGCTCGACTGTCTTTTTGCGGCTCGGGGTCCACACTGTAGCACCCGTCGTGGGGAAAACAAAAGCACCAACCCCCTTGGCCAATGCAACGCAACGGGTTTGTCAAGCCAGGGGTGGATCGCCCTCAACCTGGTTCATGCTGCTGGCTATACTCTTGCAAGTATTTGTACACGCGTCTGCTCAGGACGAGCCGCAACCATCCACTATTTTTAACTCGTTAAGGTATTAATGGGTGTCGATCGAGCCGCATTGGAGTCGAGTAGCATCGCCCTTTGCCTGTTGCACGACCTGGGCAGGATAAACATCTGTGCTAAGGCTTCCGACCTAGTCCCATTTCTGGATTGAATGGATACTCTAGGTAAGCTTGGTAAGCGTGCCCAGCCTGTCAGTCAACCAGGCCAAGCAAAATGCCAAGGTAGATTCAGGTTGGGATGAACCATGGCCATGTAAACTATTGCAGAAGAGACGCGTCATTGGACAGCGACTGACCAATACGGTAACATCGAATAGCTTTTGTATATCGCCGGAATTTTTCTCTCCTTGACAAGGGGACATCTGCATCTTCGACCTAGACAATGCAGCTTGTAACCGACTCGAGCCGCGATACACGAATTAAACGAGACAGCCGACGTTGCTTCACCTGAAAAGCATCAAAGAAACAAAAAGCATAACAGAGTGGACTGGTGGAAAATTGCAATTGTACTGCGGTCGAAACAACGTCGTGGCCCGGCCAAGAGTCAAATTAAGGCAATGCCCACCCCATAGTCTGAGCGGCTCAACTACCGCGAGAGACCCATTAAAAGAAAGACGTCAAGGCACATAATATCGTGGGGCCTTTGGCCCCGGAGAGTCGCCGGGCCGGGGAGACTTGAAGAAGACAGAAGAATATGATCCATTTTCCAACGTTTGCGGAGCCCCTCCTAACCAATTGCCGCCGGGATGCTGGAGTATAACCCAGCAAACAGCTTACGAGTCCCCCCTGGTGTAAATCTAAGCTATGATGCTTGGCGATCTGCATACTACTGCAGACGATGCGAAAAGGATTCTAGAAATGCTAGAAGGTGTGCGAGAAGATCAAGTATAAGATGTGGTTGTCGCCGTCGATCTTCAACTGTTCTTGAAATCATCAGAAGACTCATCAACCAGTCACTTGCCATTCTCTCATTCAAGCCAAAATCACAAGCAGGTGTTAAATTGGTCACATTCATTTTGAGCATTCAGAGAAACATCCATTTCTTTTACAATCATTTTTTCACACAATGGGTATCCAATCTACCCGATCATTGGCCCTGCTTGCCCTCGGGGCCGCCAGCATCGTTTCCGGTCAAGATGTGACCAAGCGGGACTCTGCTGGAATGGACGCTATTCCAGAGTGCACAACGCTGAACCAGAGAAAGGCCTGGTAAGATGAACAATTCGAATACGTGTATAAGAATCATAAATGTTAACAATTATATTAAGGTCTGCCCTCACCGACGATGAAAAGTCGGCATACATTGATGCCGAGCTCTGCTTGATGGCCCTGCCGCCCACCGTTGGCATCGAGGGTGCCCTGAACCGCTGGGACGAGATGATGTACGGACACATTGTGCAGTCCAACATCATCCACGGCGTCGGTGCATTCTTGCCGTGGCACCGCCTGTACATGCGCGCGCACGAGATCATCCTGCAGACCGAGTGCAACTACACGGGCGCACAACCGTACTGGGACGAGCTGTCGGACACGGAGACGGGCACCCTCGAGGAGTGCTCCATCCTCGACGCCGACACCGGTTTTGGCACGGGCGACCTCGACGACGACGGCTGCGTCGCCAACGGGCCCTTTGTCAATCTCACCATGCACATCAACCAGACTAGCAACTATGCCGACTACTGCCTCACCCGCGACCTGAACGAGAACGGCTTTACCTGGGCCAACAGCACCTACCTCGACGAGTGCATGGCAACCGAGAGTTACGAAGAGGCATGGTATGTTTGCCCCACCCCCGATCCGATCTAATCCCTTCCATCAGTAGTATAACTAACCCGTCCCGCCCACAACCACAGGCAATGCTTCGTCTCCTCCCCGCACACCGCCGGCCACGGAGCCATCGGCGGCACCATGCTCGACGTCGTCGCCTCGCCCGGCGATCCCCTGTTCTTCCTGCACCATACTTATCTGGACCGAGTTTGGTGGCAGTGGCAGTCGATGAACCTGTCGTCGCGTCTGACGGACATGTCCGGGCGCAACATCCCGACGCAGACGTACCTGGACCAGAACGACTTTGATTACCCGGGCACCGACGTGACCGACTACTTTGGCGACGGCGGCAGCAACGTCACCACGCTCAACCACACCCTGTGGATGGTGGGCCTGATTCCCAATGCTACTATCGCCGATGTCATGGATCTGGGCGGTGACCTGATTTGCGCCGAGTACATTGGCTAAACAGCGACCTTCCAATACGGTGTTGCTTAAATCCAAGATGACACGCACGCTTTCATTTGCATTTTTGGCGCAAATTGTTTGGTAGGATAGAACCATGAGGGAAAAAACTGTATATAGGGAAATATGGATTTGATCATCAAGTAAGCATTGGAATTTGTTCTGAGAGAGAAAATATGTAAATTGCTTTTTTTTTTTTACTATAAATATATAATACTGTATATAACTAGGGGAACCGATAGCCTTGTAATATACTTTGCTCTAATTCACAGTCAATCGACAAATTGTTCGCTGTTTCGTTTCCTCTCCCCCCCCCCCCCCCCCCCAAACCCCATATCATAGCAATATTTTTCAAGTGCGTTGACAGTGAAAAAAACAAAACAAAACATATAATACCGGAGAACCGCAAGCCATTGACAATCTAAGTGTCACGGCGCTGGACGCGATGATTAGCAACCTATTGGATGGCCCCCGGGCGCTAGCTGTGAGCGGCTCGGGTGAATTGTAAATACCTTTACCACATGCCAGAATCTGAATTGCAGGTCTTCGACTTATATCGTCCGGTTCAGTCTACCCTAGACAGCGGTGAGCACACTTGCTTATAGTTCTGCCAGAATGTAGTGACACTGTTATACGGCATAAGGGTAAGCCTACAGTGCCTGCCTGCACCCAATCGCACATATCTTATGTGTTTACTTCGTGTTCAAGCTTATAGGTCCTTACCTCTAGTCTGTCATTATGAATGATTTCGTCGTGGTACTCTTCACGTAGAGTAAGGGTGAGGCGCGAAGGCTGGCATAAGTCAAAAGTACCTTAGTATGCTAAACCAATCGTCCCAAATGCGATTTACCACATCACAACGCACATACAGTGGGACAGATACGAGGTATCTAACAAAAATAGATCCAGTAAGTGGATCTCAGGTGAGAAGCTCTGTCACAAGTCAAAACTTTAGAAAGCAGCTCGAAGACTATCCATACACGCAATTCGTCAACTCCCCTAGTCTGAGTAGCGGAACGGGTAAACCAAGCTCCGTCTATTACCCCCGCAAGGAGATTCTGCGAAATTATTTCTTTGTTCACCATACTTACACACCTTTGTATCTACGCGGCGGAAATGCACAAACCTGAAGATCCAAAAAGATCTCGTAACGGCTGCCAAAGGTGCCGTCGACGGCGGCAGAAATGTAGTGAAGAGCGGCCAACATGCACACGATGTTCAGAAGCTGGAACTGCATGTACTTACACCCTTAACATCCGATGGATTGGTCGGGGCTGTCACCGATCTCAATATCGCCATAAACCAATCCGCAAAGATGGTAAGTAACACAATTTGGTCCAAGTATGTCTTCAAAAAACGGCGTGATTTAATTATCTGTGAAGTTGTGCCTGTGGATCCCGCCCACTCGAGCTCTGCGACGCCGAGAATAACTACAATACATGCCAATCCACTCAGAATGAGCTTCTCACCAAGTCCATCAATAAGTGTGGCTTTACGACATCCTGCTATTCAATGTCAACCCACAAGTGATTCAAATTGCTCCAATCTTCTCGAATATTTCATACATGTCGCGTGTCAGAGCATGTGTACCCATCAGCAGAGCAGGCTAGAGACATGTCGGGCTTTGATGCCAATGTTACAGACTGTACCGTCACTCTTGAGTGCCATCCTCTCTTATTCAGCGGCGCATAGAACAGCTGGTAGATCTCAAAGCACGCAGTCGTTTGACAAAACACTAGCGCTCCGCTTGAAATTGACCAGCATTCGACAATTACGAGAGGAGGTAGGCTCCACACGATCACTACCAGAGGGTACACTCGCAACAAGTATCATGTTGCTTCAGTGTATCATAATACATGATGATGACGATTTCAGCTCTTGGCGGATGTTTTTACATGGCGCAAGAACTGCCCTTTCATCGATAAGCACCTCGACATCGAAGTCAGCATCGACGTGTCTGAGCCCGTCCTTTTCATACTTGCGGGACAGATACCAGCTCTTTGAACTTGTTGCGATGTTATGTCCTGCCGGTTTTCCGGCCCACGACACGTTCGAAGACGAGTTACCGAGTTTTGATCAGGACCTATCAGCAACAATGGCTAGAACAAATTTCTTTCTTGACAAATATGGATGCTCTGCCAATGTCCGAAAGCTGCTGCGAAACATAGCGGCTCTCGCCTGGGAACGGCGCCGCTTGCCAAACTCTGACAAGCCACTCGTCACAACCTCGATGTTGAGCACTCTTGACGTGATCCACGAGGCCAGGGCCCTGGAAGCAGAACTCATGGCTACGATCGAATATGATGAGAACGCTCAACCAGTGTTCCTTCCGGACATTTTGGAATCGCTTACAGCAGACCAGGTCTCCGAATTTATTACGTGCAACCAAATTTACGAGCATATGCTCCTGCTCTACCTTCGAGCTGAGGTCTTGCGCTTGGTGACTGCCAGTAGTGAAGTACAGGAACCAGTCCGCAAAATCATTACGTTGGCTTCCCTGATCACGCCTCACCGTGGGCTCTCACCAAGCACTGGACTGAACACGGCGCTCTTTATCGCTGGTTGCCACGCGTTGCCTTCCGATCGGCCAGCGATCTTAGACCTCTTGTCCAGCTTCTTCACTAGCACGCAGAACTATAACATGGTGCGTGCACAGAATGAACTGATAAAATATTGGTCCGAATTTCTGTCTCCAGATCAAAAGTCGAACCGTATGTGCACTTGCTCCCCAGTGCATTGATATACGATGATGGCTAACGTGACGACGCAATGACAAGAGAATACAGACTTTCTAGCTTTCTGACGCGGCTTGGGTATGTGTTTCTGCAGAGGACATGTGAATCTGATCTCTGTTCAATCTGCCAATTCCTGTGTATGTCACATGCAGCTTTGTACATTCTCCGTGGATTTAGCCGACGACCTCATTCGTAGAGCTGGATGAATTTCAGTTTGCAGCACAGTCCTTTTGGCCTAATCGTCATGATCTGGTCATCAAAGTCCATGGATGAAACCATATCATCGGCGGGCACTGTGCGCATTCGTCTGTAAACAGCAAACACAAGAATTCGCATTTCGGCCATGGCCAGACTATAAGATGTCAGTGATTGCATCAAAGCACCAGTTATGGAGTAGGAATTTTACTGTCTGCCAATGCATGTTCGAGCACCAGATCCAAAAGCGAAGAATAGTTTGCCTCGCTCAGGGTTTTTATCCGGATCAAGCCATCTCTCTGGGATGAATTTGTGTGCGTCCTTGAAGGCACCTTCATCGTACCGATGTGTCGTATACGACTGACAGCTGACAATAGTGTTTTCGGGGATAAAGTACCTATCGACCTCACGGCCACCTGCCGGCACCATCCGTGGCAGAGATTGTTGTCCGGGAGCCCATAGTCGAAGAGCTTCTTGTAGCACAGCGTCGAGATACGGCAGTGAATCAAGCGGGCTTCCGGTAGGGTTCTGCCTAATCTCTTCCCGTAGTCGCGTCACTCTCTTATGCTGATGGGGTTGCGAGAGCTCCCAAAGAAGAAAGCAGAGTGTATCGCCGGTTGTGTCGATCCCCGCCGTGATGTGGTCATAACACTCGGAGGCTATGGCGCCGGGGCTCATGCTCTCTTCCTGAAGCAAGCGTGCTGCAGCAGTAAAGCCGGCGTGATCATGACGAGCCAGGGACTGCCAAACATAATCCTCGACCGACTTTCCACCCTTGGTCGGTGCGCAAGTCACGAAGTTGTAAGCTCGTAGAAGGGACGGGGAATAGCGCTCGAGAACCAATGCTTTGTGCGTGTGAGTTGATGCTTGTCCCAAAGATGAAATCATGGTAGGTACATACCCTTCCGAGAGTCATGATAAGACAGCATATCAACCATCTCCCGCTGAGGGCCTGGCTCAATTGTCTTCGTACCATACGGATGGAAAAGCATCGCTGAGACGCAGTCCAGTGCATATCCGTGAAGGAGGAACTTGTATACCATTAGCAATATATTCTTGGAAGAAGACTGCTCGGCAGCGACTTGCATAAATATCCGCGGAATCGGCCTCGCAACATTCGGCGACGAAGGCTTCCGCGCGCTCTATAATAACATTGACTATTGGGGATCGCAGAATACTGGTATTAGAATATCGCTCCGAAAGCTTCTTTCGCTTGTCCCTGTGCTATGAGGGGGTTAGAATGATTACAACTCGCTTGGAGCGTAAACCGATCTGATAATTTTGCCGCTTACCTCCTTATTGTCAAGTGCAGTAAATAGATTGCTATTGCAGGGCAAGTCAGACACCTCTGGGATCTTGCCAATAATACATCATATCCTAAAACTTACGTGTGACCCAAAGCTTGGAATAACGAATACATTTTCGTCTTCGGAAAGCCGCTGCCGCCAGACGAGTAGATCTGCTTTAAAGCTACGGCGCTGGCAAAAGTGATCTCGTTTGGAGCCAGCAGGACTGCGGTGCCATACTTGAGGTGGAGCTGATGAATCCAAAGTCGTCTGGTGCCGTAAAATTCATGATATTTGACAAAAAGGCTCGTGAGCTTGAGATACCAAGGACCGGGTACTGATTTGACAGGACTCAGGAAAAGGCGGTATAGAACGGCCCATACAAGCAACAGGGACCCTATAGCGATAATTACAAGTCCCGGGTATTCGAGCCGATAGTTGAGGTCATAAACCATGTTGTCCGTGGCCGCAAGGATAAATGCAGATTGCAACATACAGACAGGAGCGGTCTGGAGCCGAGTCATTGACCTTGGACTGGTAAAGAATCATGCGGTCTTATATACAGCCTTGGTCGTCGCAAAAGACTGTATTTGCCTGAAGCAAATTGTGAGCAATCCTTCCACTAATCACGAATGAGGAAATTCGAAGAGATAAGAACTGCATACAGTATAGTTTGTCTTACGACTGGGCTTGCGTATATTGGCTTATCTGACATGTACATTCGAAACGGTGGACCTTGCCTGATCTTTGCTCGCAGCTGGACGGTTCGTGACTCTTGACCCTCTGTTGGAACGGCATGCCTCTGATGTGGATAAGGAATGCTCGGCTCAGATTGACCAGTGGCAGGCCGGTTACAAACGCGCAATAGGTGGGTCATCTCTTCGAATTTCCCTTTTGGACATAGCGCAGCTACATGGTACTTTGTCGTACGAAATGCAAGTGGTTTATCACGGTTAGTTGACCTGACCCCCGTAATAATCCTCCCTGAGAAACTTTGACTGAGAAACTATGACAGGGGTACCGTGCTTGCTATGGCTTCAAACCGCATCTAGCGCCAGCCTAATAAGTGCGACTTTTACCAAGAAGAGTAAATTGAGCAGATGCGATTTCATTAGTCATAAGGCTTGTTAGTGACGTGACTTGATCAGATTCCCAATGCCACCATTGCCGAGGTCATGGATCTGGGCGGCGACCTGATTTGCGACAATGTACATATTTCTTTTGCATACTAGGCGTAGGTGAATTGTTTGTGAGGATAGAACTACTGGGGGATAGACTGTATATAGGGCAATAATGGGAACTTGAGTACCAAATAGGCATCGAGCCTTTCCATGGGATGAGAAAATATACATGATGCTCTTATCATAAATGTTTGTTAGTGTGTGTATGATAAGAGAATCAAAAGTGTCAATATCTCCGCTGTATGTGCGCACCACAATCGCTTGTCAGCGAAATGGCTGCTCATTCGTTTCTCCCCACAGCCATAACGGCCTTTATTCGGTTGCATGCAAATAAGGTACATTTTGGCAGTTTTTAGGTTCGTAGATCCGTGCCTTTGGGATTTGTAATTGCCAGTCACCTTTCTGTCACTGTATGCGCATCGTATTATGATTATCGAGATCAGTGTATCTGTTCACAGATGCGTACGTAAGGGCTTTTGCACGTACAAAGTTACTTTTTTTTTGGGCACATGCCTCATCCATGCGAAAGGTAGTTCTGAAATCAGTCTACAAGGAGCTTCATAATGACTTCATAGTGCTGTGTTGAGCAGAGCCTGTATTTTACAAGCCAAGGTCGGCGTTGGAACAATCATAGTCTTGAGATTTAGAACGAGGTACCCATTCAGGGATCGAATGATTCATGCTGGCCGCGCGCATACAGAAAGGAAGGCTGCTTGTGCTAGATTGAAGTGATTGTCTGAAAGGGCGTATGGCGTCTGCCAAATCCAGCCGGAAGCATAAGGTTACAAAAGCTTGGTCGTGCGCACCGGCGAATTTACTCGGGCCATGCAGTACTCAGGAGCACTCTTATATAATAGAATAATCAATAACACCTAAATCATAGTGACGGCACTTTTTAAGTGGTAATGAAACGGTCGCCATTTTGCTGTAGGTTTTGAGACTGGAGAGATTACGCAAAGTTGAAGTTTCGCCACGTTAGTTTGTTATTCATTTAGAAAGTAAGACGAGCGCAAAAAATCTCTTATAAGACAACTGATCAGAAACCTTTCTTTCTGTCTTTCTTTTTATTTGCTTCCCACTCTGAATGGTTATAAAACCCGGCTTGAGACGTATCAATTCTTTTTCCAGCTTAACCGTTCACCCCAATCCTCCTTTCTATCATGGCGCCACTACCGCAACACAACGAGGGGATCGCGACCGCTTGCGCTGACTTGATCAAACGCTATGTTGTCGATCCCTTAGATCCCCTAGACGGCAGCGAGATAGTCCAGCATCCACTATCACTCCCCAATTGGGCTATGTGTCTGATAGTTCTCAGTATACCTATTTTCGGTTTCATTCTCACGGTTCTGGTGTTTAAGTGCAGATGCACATATCGCTAAAGAAAGGAATCGCGAGCAGGGCAATAAGGAGCAGCCAGAAGATGTGACGGAAACACTCAACAATTAGACAAGACCTTTCGTGCATTCAGAGTGCGTTAGCCCACGTTTCGAATTGCGGACGTCCTATTGCTAAGCGTTGTACAGGAACTGATACCTTTATGAAGGCTCATGCTTATCAAGATCAAGTCGTCATCAAGAAGTGACGTGATCAGTCTCTCAGAGCCAGCAAAAGTGCCCAATTCCTGAACTTCAATCGATGGATCGCACGAGCCGACCCCCAACAGTTCATCAGAAGATTATAGATGAACCGATTGAAACTGGACTCTTTGTGGACATTGATGTGTCCTTTAGGAAGCTGATACATCATCTCTACTTCTTTGCTCCATCGTCCCGAGTTTCTGCTTCATTTGGTCCCTCGAATCCTCTGTTGCTGATACGTGTGCATAACTTCCTGCCAGGGGTACCATCTTCAAGCTTGCGAGCCATGTCACTGACCCAGAATTTGACTTTGCCTCAGGCTGGTTCTATTAATATGGCAGCATGATGTTCGTTTGCACCGAATTATGTGTGCAGCGCCAGGTACAAAATCCATAAGGAATGGACAGAATTGGGAAGAAGCGTTTGGCTTCGGCCATACCGGCCTTGTTCGGTTACATGCATATGATCAGGTACGATGTGGTAGTTTTTAGGTTCACTAGATCTTTCTCCTGGATTTTCAGTTGCAAGTCACCTTTTTTCCACTGTATGCGCATCGAGTGATTATCGTACATCAGTACATCTGCTCACAGATGCATATATGAGGGCTTCTGTACGCACAAGGTCATTTCAATAGGGCACAAGGCGCATACATACGAATAATAGTTTTGCAATCAGCTTACCAAAAGCTTTACACCAGCTTTGTAGTGTTTCGTTTACCAAAGCCCGTATTTTGAAAGCCGAGCTTGGCACCAGAATAATCCTACTTGGGAGATCTAAAGCGAGGTATGAATTCAGAGACTTAAAGAATAATAAAATAGTTCGTGTGGTTCTATTTGTTAGTTTGCCTGTCCGGAAGCGTTATAGCGTATGCCAAATCCAGCCAAAAGCATAAGGTTTTGAGTGCTCGGTCGTGTGCCTCAGTGAATTCGATTGGGAAATGCAATACTCGGGAAAACATTTAATAACAATAACACCTAAATAATAATAATGGCGTTTCCTAGGTATTGTAGCTCACCTAGGTGGAGATATAACTGACACCACCCTGCTTTAAGTTTCAAGCTCGAGAATTTGTGCAATGTTGAAGGACGGTAGATGCGCCAGATCCGTTCCAGGAAGAAAGCATATTATTTGATGTTATTTCTACCTTCTTTAGTTGTGCACAAGGACCTCCCCAACCACACGGTCATCTTCACCCACAGCCCCGAGACGATCTGGGGCGCTCCTTCACTGGCGTCCCCGCCTGCCTGCTCCCAACACCCAGCCCTACCACATATGCCACCACCGGACCTTCCTCCAGGTTGAACCCCCTTGCTTTGTAGCGGACTGGAACCCGTGTCGTTGCTTACTCGTGTCCCACTCTCGATCACCATAGATGCACCAGGACCGTTCAACCAAGTTCATGACAATCGATGCTATCTGTACCTTCTGAAACTGTGCATAAGTACCTACCCGACCAGCCGCTACGTTAATTTAACATGCATTCGGGAACTAAAATAAATGCAAGCAAGACCTTTCAAAGGACGACCAATCAATAATCTTGTGTTTCTTCTTTTCTTTCTTTGCTTTCTTTTTCCATGGTTTCCACCCCAAGCTCAAAACGTGCCAACTTTTCTTTCTCAGCTCAGTCGTTCACCCGCACTCCTCCTTGCTATCATGGCGCCACTATCGCAACATAACGACGAAGTCCCGACTGCTTGCGCTAAATTGATTAAACGCGATGTTGTTAATAACTTGGATCACTTCGAAGACAGTGAGACAGTACGGCCCCCACCACTGGGAATATCCCCTTTGGGTTGGTGCGGGATATTTGCCGGATTAACAATTGGTTCTATCGTTTTCACGATTCTGCTCAATGCCTGCTGGCTAGCAATGTGGGATAGACCCCTGTCCAGGAGAAGATGACAGCGGAGGTAAAGAAGCACAGAAGTCCGAAGAGAGTAACCATAAGCAGGACAGTGCGAAGCAAACTGAAGGCGCGGAAAGAACACTCGACAAATCAAATGGACGTTGTCTGCAATCAAAGTACGCGACATACCCCCTGCCCTCTCTGGTCGTGGTTGTCCTGTCTATCAGCATTTCGCAGAGACTGACACCGATATTCAGGCTATGCTCATCAAAACCACGTCGTTATGAAGAGTGAACGTGGGAAATCTCCCAACCTAGAAAAGAAAGAGAAGAAGAAAAAGCACCCGATTCCTGAATTGTAGCGCTTTGATTGGTGGGCAGTACGACCTGATTCCCAGCAGTGTATCGGATCATTATAGCAGACCTGGTTCGATAAATGAAACTCCAGTGGCTAGGTCTGATTCCTGACTGCATTCCAGGCAGCATTTAAAGGGCAAACCATTCACAAGCACGTGTACATGACGAGTACAAAAGTGGTAGTCGTGAAAAACGGTGGGATCAAACATTGCAATGTGATGCGTGTCTTTTTCTTGGCATAACAGTCATGAGTTAGCATTTCAGATACAGGCTGGCAACCTAAACACTTAGGCTCAGTGGTGTGTCATTATTTACGTTCCCCAATACACATTCTGGGAATACATTTGGTCACCCAGCTACTACCTGCATAACTGATGTACGCGCTTTGGCTGATCTTTGCATTGTATTCAAAGATTTGACGACATATAAGCCATTTCTACTTTATGAATTCGATGCTGCAGACTTTCGTACACTCATAAACGATATAAATACGTTTCGTGTCTCCTATCGGACGCCGTCGTTCGATTCGATGACTGAGAAGATATCATCTACCGTGAGAAAATTGCTACATTCATCAGCACTGCCAAAGATCGATTCAAAGATCAATAGCATTGTCTGACAAAGACCGAGGTGCGTTTCGGGCAGTATCTGGTGACTATGTAATCCTTTCGATCAGCACACGTACGTGACGACAGTGATAAAGCGGTGGTTCTGGAAAATGTTGCAATCTTCAACCCGCTAGACTTGCGGCCGGTGCTGGCTCTGATGGGCTAATGATGCGCCACGAGGTGGAGTTGTAGCATGGTTCTCTTCATGTGATACTATAGGTAATGCTGCTCAATCTGTTTGTTCTTATATGTTTGACATAGATGACCTCAAGATCAATCATACCTACCCTTTACTTCAGACACCGATCATACGAAGTAAGTTCTATACAGCTCAGGGCACTTGGCGATCGTTTCAGGTGTTCTCACATGGGTTGCATCTCCATTGCCATGGTGTGGCTTCCATAATTTCCATTACTCGGCTTTGACTCCTAATCTTTGGCTGTATTTACCTACGTATGGCCTATGTACCGATTGCTTCAGAGGCATGTCCTTCCGAGACTCGCATCCACGTCTCGACCCTGCCTTCTGCGCCTTCTCCTAGACTGTAACTTGATGTTACTCGCAGATGCTACATGGCAGTTTGTCGTGCTAGGGAGGCGCACGTGCCTGGAAATTTGGCTCTTAGATGTGATATGGCAGCGACTCTCGTTCTACATTGACTGAGGGATGACGCAAGCCAGTGGAGCACAGAATCCATTGGAACATAGTGTTGACGTTCTGCTGTCTAGGGCTTGGCCAGCCGCTACTGCCACACCAGGTACATACACATGCATCAACTGCACTTACAGTGCCCACGCAATTCCGGCGGGCTTTCCGATAGTATGCAAGTGAAGCAACGCAAACAATAGAAGAGAAAAACGAAAACCTGTCCCCTTTTCCTAGAAATACAGTAGTCCTATCAGTGCTTCAGTTATAGTGTAATACTCAGCTCCGCTGATACCTATCATTTGGTGTCTCGTTCTGTTGCCTTGAGATATGGGAGGGCATAATACATCGTGTTAAATCATCTTTCGCGTCAGTATGAACTAGAACTTTATCTTTGATACCAGGGGCTAGCATACCCTGCGGGAGATAGATTTGGGTAGTTACAACCCGGTACTAGGGCTCCGGTACTGGGATGTACCAGTACTTAAGTGCTGGGGCCTTCAGCCCAACTTCTAGTCTAGTTTGGAATGCATCCCTTTCTGCGAACCCGTCTTTCTGCGGGTACACGTAGTGCTCCTCTCCTTTTAGCTCTCCAAGGGTATCCTTAGGTTTACTCCTCCTTTCTTCCCAATACATCACTTTTCTACTCCAGATTCGCCGACCTCTTCTTTGGGTGTCCTCGGTGAGGCGACCTGGGCTTCACAATCAATCAGTTTTCTACCCCAGCTTCGCCGACCTCTTCTTTTCCAGGAGTCTTCCATGGGAGGGTACACTTGCGGAATATATAATAATATTTGAAATAATGTTTTCTCTCTCTTTACTTTTTTAGTATATCTTTATTTATTATTTCTTTTAATCGAAAAGAGAGATATAGTGAAGAAATAGCCCATGTCCGTAGATTTGTTTTATTTGGGAATTCTCGTAACCTTTTCTACCATGCAGATTTTGCTTTATCGAACCGTTCATCACACTTCCACCTCCAAGCCTATAGCGAGAAAAGTCCATGAGAGTAGCATAATGATAGAGATGACAATTGCCAGGATCCGGTGTGCTTGTGCCAATTCAGGATTGTTTGGGCTCGGACTGGCGGATTTGCCGATAAGGATAAGGAGAGTAGCGACAGACTCAAGGAGAGAGCTCAGAGTGAAGGACATTGCCCATGGGTCCTTGGGCAACTTCTTCTCGTCGAAGATGTGGTGGCGGGACTCGTACGGAACGACGAAGGCGCAGACATCGACGGCCGCAGTGCCCAGACACAGTCCCATATATGCAGTTCCTTCTGCGTGGATATCGAAAGGCGTTGGCCAGTTGGCAATGATCTCTGCGACCCAGGGCTTCACGTTCATCATCTTCATCCAAAGCAACACAAAGTGTGCCCCAAGAAAGATACGGACGGAACGAAGGGGACTCATGATGCCGGCGGATTGGGTGATGTTGGTGTGGGTCTTTGTTGGTGTTGACTGAGGGAGCTGTGCGCGCTACTGAGACGTCTTTATAGGCCGTCAGGAGAAGAAAAAGAGAGTGGTCCACTTTCGCCAGGTAGACATGTCCTGTGATCGCGGGATTCGTAATCAGATTGGTGCCGGCTAAGGAGTCCTTGGTTTTGTGTGTTTGTGCTCCAGGTCTTTTGCTGTGATCCATCGCCTTTGAAAGCTTTTGTAACAAAATGAATTTGTGCGGGAGAGGGTTGAGCGGAGAGATTGTCGAGTTTGAGAGAGGAAGAGAGAAGATGGGAGAGGAAGAGAGAGAATGGGAGGGATGGGGGAGATGGAGGAACTATGTAGTAATTGGTGAGAAGATGAAGAAGGAGGACATGGGGAGAGCTACTTAAGGAGCAAATTGCAGAAGCATCTTTGTGCTATTCGAATTTTCCTATGCACTGCAGTTACGATGCGTTTACTTTCGTCGTGCCCGTCAAATCCCGTCACTGGGTGCGGGACGGAAGGCACGAGGTAAATGTAAACACCACTGAAGCTGTAGACGAGGATAGGTTGATAGTAGTTGTGGAAGAACAGTTAAGCCAAGAAACCATGTTGTCTGATGTTATTTGCACCTTCTCTAAGTCTGCCCAAATAGCACCCTAACCAATAGCCTTTCTTCCCAAAAATAACCATCATTTTACCGCACTTTGACTCATCCTATCCTTTGAAAATTTCCTAAGCTTCTACCCGCCCAAGCCCAAATAATCCCGTGTTGACATTGGTGCACCGAATTCTCGCAGTTGTCATCTTTATATTTATGCCGTCCCTATGAATTTTTCTTGCCATAGTTATCGGCAATTAGTCTTTCTTCGACGATCAAATACTTATTTAGCTTTCATATTCACACTACTCGTGGAATGTCCCGCGGTAGGGATCGCTTTGCACACCATCCGAGTACGCTATGAGAAACAACCCGCACTAGTATAAAAGTCACGGCATATTTGAAGATGCCGTTACTATGGGCCTGCAACGGTGCCATCTTTCTGCATAGCCAATTCTATTAATTTATATAATCGGCTTTTATTTCTGCGATTTGCGTTTTCTCTCTCAATTATAAGGAGAAAGAATATAGAAATAGTAAATTGAAAAAAAAGGTCTTTTTTTTGGGAGAAGAGGAGGGAGGGGAGGGGAAGGGTAGTCAGTATAAATGATGCTCCACCTGTGGCTGGCGCACTGTGGCACCCTCCGGATGACACACAGGAAGGGTTCAAGTCTGTTTGTTTACACATGATTATGTTAGAAGTAGACCATCTTTAATTCTGCTCTTTATTTCAGATACTGATTGTACTAATGTAAGGCAGTTATGCGGAGACTTTGCTAGTTCGCTTCATTAATA
The DNA here is from genome assembly GCA_014621435.1 of Neopestalotiopsis clavispora. Taxonomy (NCBI): domain Eukaryota; kingdom Fungi; phylum Ascomycota; class Sordariomycetes; order Amphisphaeriales; family Sporocadaceae; genus Neopestalotiopsis; species Neopestalotiopsis clavispora. The sequence goes on from JAANBA010000009.1 coordinate 336,474, forward strand.
ATTTGAATATTAGGCAAGGGCACCTCTCACGACTTTTATATATAATGTCCTGGCTTTAGTCATAAATCTCCTACATCGTAGCACAATCATGTAGAGAAGTCTGAATCAGGAACCAACCATTTATATAAGCTGAGAGCTGCAAAGAGTGACTTGCATAGATACTTGTTTACAGTAATGACCGACTTCTCCATCTTGAAAATTCCAAAGGGTGAGAGATCTTTTTGTGTTTCCTTTTTCATCTTGTAGCTTGATTTCTTTCCTCTTTCTTCCCCATTCATATGGATCTCCCGTCTACTTAGAGGAGACGAAGGCTGGTCAAAAAGGTTAAGCTGAGGATTTGATCTCAAGAGCAGGAGTAGGCACGGTCACACCAGCCGTGGGGGCGACGTCGTACTTCCCAATACGGCCATAGGTAGACGCATATTGTGGTCTGATGAAGTTCTCCACAGTGACCGGAGCGTACTTCTCGTCCTCGGGTTTCTCACGAGCATGTTCGAGGCACTTGATGACGAAATCGGGATTGCCGTTGAAGTTGAAGGGAAATGAATAGCGCTCCACGCCGGTGAAGTTAATGACGCGATGAACGACAGAACGATATCTGGTTGCGTATCAGTAAGAAGAGAAGACGATTCTTGCATTCTCCATAGGACATTTGCTTACAGGTCGTTGGTCCATTGTGCAAACATGTTGCCCAAGTTGATGACAAGAGCTCCTTCCAGCGGCTGGACAGAGGCCCATTCATTGTATTCATCATCCCAGTACTCGAGACCGGGAACGCCGTCCTGCAGCAGGATTGTAACGGCACCAAAATCACGGTGTACACCAAGGCCTAATTCGAAATGTCAGTTCTTGACGGCTTCTACCGACACACGCGTGTGCTGCACTCACCCTTCTGCAACTCTGTGGATTCGGTTGGTGGTGGTGGGTAGTGAATCATCTTGAAGAATGCCATGGGATCCTGACAGAACTCGTTGAAGTAGTCCTTGTCGTATCCCAGAGACAAGGCAAGGGCCTGCAGGAGGTGGTTCGCACACTCAATGTTCTTTTCAAGCCAGAGCATGCTAGTATTTTGGAAGGTCTCTCCAAGTTCCTCTGGCCACAAGTTGGGACCGAGGCCGAACTTTTCATTCTTGACATGGGGGTGATCAGCTGGAAGTTCGCGGCCGACGTAGTAGCCTTCCTTGAGATCGGGCTTGGTGCCAGCCTCAATCATTTGGGACGCCATGGCCTGGTATCCGCGGTTGTACTTGTTCTGAGACTTGTCCAGCTTCATCTTTGCCTCGACGGGGAGAGCAAAGAATTGCTTCGACTGCTCCACCATCTCCTTTTGCAAGGAGATGGGGATCGTATGGTTGATGATCTGGAAGAAGCCTTCCTTCATGCAAGCTTTGCGGATTTCTTGTGCGCATTTCTGCATACGATCTTCATCTCCGGATAGGAAGTCGCCGAAGTCAATGACAGGAGGACCTTTGGCAGGCATGTTGAGTATAATTCAAGTATAGTTAAGTATTATTCTTTTCAAAGTAGAATGCAGGACTTTGGAAAAGTGGGAAACGGTGCTCAAAGCGTTGATAGTGAAAAATCGTTGCTCAGAAGACAAGCTCTGGAAAGTCTTATATACTTTTACCTAGGGTGACAAACCAACCTCTTACACTGTCGTTGCCAATGATTGATCTCAAAGGTCTCCCGTATCATCCAATATCTTACCCATGATGAGTCCGCAGTCGGTGCTTGTCCCAGATGCAATCATTCAGACATGGTAAGTGTGATCGAAAGTCAATCATACAATCAAGCCCACTCTTCATTAGAATGTATTCTATGTTCTGAGAACTTGCCTGTACTTCCATGTTGTATTGGAAAGTACCAAAACGAGTCCGAGATCCCTCGGAGATCCTGCATAACTATCTGACACGCATACGGAGGATCAGATGGCGTTGTAACCATAACTTAGAGTGTGTTATAGTTATGATCAAACCTGGGACTAGTGACTAGCGACAGGTCTGTGTGATTCTAGCATAATATGAGGTAGGTGAAACGAATTTCGACGACAGTGGCAAGGTCATCTTTCGCTTGGAGTTCGTCTACATCTTACGACCTTCACAGCAAGACTTGTGTTGGGCGAAACGAATCCTTTTGGGGTGCATGCAGTTTGCACATACAAGCCTCAGGTTTGTGATCCTACTGGTCAGACTGAATCCTTCGACGATGCATGTAATTTGATTATACAGGCCTCACACGGCTTACAATACCGAGGTTGGTGATTCATTATTGGGAGAACAAGACATTAATATTCTGCATGAGTACTGTGAAGCGCTAGCTAGTGCTGTTTATTGATGAGCCGAAACTAATTGAACGAAGCAGCCATGTGAAGCACTCGGGAGCTATGCCCATTTCCCAAAAGTTTGATTCATCATCTTTCTGCTTCCGCTTCTTCCAGTTCAACGGTCCACAAGTGAAACTTGGACCTGGCACGGAGCCAAGGGCCGTACTTGTAGAAAAGCCACGGGACAGGAGCCATCACAATGGCAATGCAGCCCAGGAGCGTGCTGGCGTAATGAGTTCCCATATTGACATACATCTGTGCCGCAAAAAGTGGGAAGCCGCCACTGAACAATGATCGCATGACTGCATTCGCAGCAAGGGCGCTGGCAGAGAAACGCCCATAGCAGTCTGTCAGATAGGCATTGGTGCCAAGAAACAGAGTGACGAAGCCTATCCCGAAGGGTACTCCGGAGAGTATACTAACAATCCAGTGAGTCGGAGGCTCAGCCGTCCAGCCAAACCAGAAGATTGCTATAGGGATAAACCAGGACAGGATGATCAAGTGCGGTAAACGCGCCTCTGGCTGCGGACCCAGCTTCCTCACGTACGTGCCGTGGATGTTGTTGATCCATGGTGAGCTCGCTGTTGCTATGGCCATGCCGGCGCCAATACCGAGAAAGGAAAGACCAGAAATTCCTTGACTCCAATGTCTAGAACCTTGGAATACGACCGGGTAGGCTGTAAAGTTGAGATCTGCTCACCGGGATCAGTTACTGTAGTATCTGTTGGGTAATGAAAATAGGTGTCAGGACATCATGTCGAGACATGATGTCAACAGCCTTCGCCGTGGCCGGCATAAGAAGGACCATTGAGAGAAAGAAAACAGGAACTTTGGAACAGAACAATTGAGATACTGATCAAGTCTCATGGCAAGGAAACATGCATGCGCGATGCGTAAAGAACTTACATAGGATACCCCACACGAATGCGGAATATAAGCCGAGAGTGAACAGAATTGGTTCGGTAAGCAACATGACCCAAGGACGGACGAGATTGGTGGAATATCTTTCTTTGAAAGTCTGCTGCATCACGTCATCCGCCACTCCGGCATCTCTCCGTCTCCATTGTTGCAGAACCGTAGTGTAGGTCTCGGGCAGAAGAAATAGCATTGCTGCATATACTATCCCGGAGACGATGCTAACCGCCCAATAGTTCCTAATCCGTCGGTTAGCGATTCTTCAGTGGCTTGGAAGACAGGTGGCATAGGCCATATGCGGGGGCATCAAGCGCATGTGGGATCATACCACTACGCGCATCATGTAGGCTGCTTGTCAGCAATACACGTGCTGTAGCGAATGGAGATCCGTGAGTGATGGAGATGCCATGTGTCGAGTCTAGGCCTTGGGCCATGCATAGCCGAGCGGGATCTGCAGGGACTTACCACCTCCAGGTCGAATACTACCCCGGATCTAGGATCAGCCCATTGTAACAGTGATCAAAAGTCCGGGTCTAGCAACGGCGTAGCACTCACCTCGGATATAAACCCTCCCACAATAGGGGCAATCACAGGCCCTAGTGAGCTTCCAGTAGTGAATAAGGCGAACGGCACAGACCGCTGGCTCTGAGGCCATATGTCTGCCAGGCAGCCACCGCTATTGGTTACTGTAGCTTGTCAGATTTGATTGTGGCTTGCGCAAGGACCCCTGGACAGCGAGGCGGTACATACCAACAGGGGACCCAAAGAAGCCACACAAGAAGCGCAGGATGAGAAGCCCCTCGATCGTCGGCGCCAAAGCACAACCAAGATTGAAACAGAAGAAGAGGAATAGAGTGATGCGAAAGACGATTTGTCGTCCCCAAACCTCAGAAAGCGGTGCAAATAGCAAGGGACCAGTAGCGAAACCGATGAGGAAAGTCGTTACCCCTAGTGTCGCAACAGTTCTCGAGCATGAGAATGTGATAGCAACGCCTCCGATGGCGGCAGTGTGTATACTGGAGCAAAAGGTAATGGTTGCCGTCATGAAAACAATGATCAATGTCGCAGACCATTTTCTTCTGGCCGGCCAGTTTGTGGGAATGTCGCCATCTTCCAAGACGGTGATGCGCTCTGCGGCCGCCTCCGTCTTTTCGTCAACAGTTCTTGCCTCGGCAACAGCCGCGACAGCCTCAGGGGTCTCAATAGAATTCCTGACGGCCATAATTGGTGATGGAGAAATTGTGAATCAAAGTATCTTGGGATAGAGATGGGACTGCTTCAGAGCTCGGCAGTCCAAGTCAATTTTGAGCCCAGCTTATAAGCATTTCCAAGACCAATGGGAATCTTCCGCGGTCAGCTAATGCGCAGTCCCTGCAGACCCCGGATTGTGCTAACCGAGGACCTGCCGCACTGAAACTGGAAGTAATTACGTACAAAGAAAACATTCCAACCTTGGTCGCGGTCCGCCGAGCCGCCAAATGTATGCACTTCTTATTGGAGTATTTGCTTTCAGGGCAACAGGTCTTAGGCGGTCCAATGACTTCAACGCAATGCACGCGTCGATTGCTGACTGCATGCGATGCATATTCGTCCCAACAGGCAACACACATCGACCGGGTAAGCGCCCTGTTAGGGAATATCGAATGATGTCGCTTAAGCTTAAAACGGTGTCGCTTAGCATACCAATAATCTCGTTTCCTTTGACACGCAGGGCGTATGACACGTACATCTCAAACCGGTCAAAAACCTTCAAAAGCCTGTTCAGGAAATAATACTCAAAGCGAACAACGCTCAAATACAGATTTGGTCTTGCATGCGCCGCCTGCGAACACAGAAGTCTATGTGCCAAGAAAATCCTTGGATGAAACATCTGCATAGCTTCTATAACGCAGAAATTGGGAGGTAAATCAAAAGTTTGTACTTTACAAGAACTGATACCTCAGTGTACTTGAAGATGTCACCATAATTGCGCCTGCGACGGTACTATCTTTCTGGTTGGACATTACTTACTGAGCACCGATTCATGCTATGGGCGCTATGGCCTCGTATGCAGCAACCCTGGGCGATGACTACGTAGATTCTACAGAAAGTTGACTGCTGACGAAGCCCAGAGTCTAGGTGATTCCATTTTAGCTGGACCGAATTCTTCAGAACTGCTCGCGTCATCATGTGGCAAAGTTGATTATTTATGTAAACTCAAGTCAACACGGCTACTGCTTTCGAAAGATCGCAGTAGTTACCAAGAAGCTTGAACTTTTATTTGGTTTCAAGAGTATTTATCACTTCTACTCAATATGCACGTTGGGATCGTTGGCGGAGGTATCTCTGGCTTAAGCGCAGCCATGTTGCTCCGCCGGGAAGGCCACGAAGTCACGATCTTCGAAGCATCTTCCCGCCTCGGGGGCCGCATCCTCACCCATAGGTTCGGCGGCCAGAACAAGGACGTCTACTTTGAGGCTGGTGCCATGCGAATTCCTCGTTCTGCTCTACACGACAAGTTCTTTGCCCTGGTTCAGTACCTCAATGCGAACAACGGCCCCGACACACAAGTCAGGCTCATACCATATATCCTTGAGCACAAGAACAACAAGGCCTTTCTCAAAGGTCGCAAGTTGGATTTTGAGGATCCTTCTTGGGGCGAGGTGCTGGACATACCCGCAGAATACCGCGGCAGGTCCGCTAGAGCCCTCCTCGGAGAAGTCGTCTCTCCTTGGTTGGATCTGCTTTCTCGGGACTTCGAGGCGGGCTTCCGACAGCTACTCAAGTACGATGAATACTCATTTCGTCATTACCTTCGAAAGCAACATGGTTGGCCCCATGAGGTCATTGAATACGTCGAGCTCATGAACAGTCAGACCAATCAGTATGACTTGAGTTTTACCGAACTCATCATGCAGAACATGGACTTCAACACCATACACTGGTCAACGGTCCATGGAGGCATGTCCAATTTGATTGACGCATGTGCCAAAGTGGTTGGTCAAGAACGAATCCACGTCAGCTCTCCAGTGCGTGCCATCTCCGAGAGAGCTGATGGCAAGTTGGAGATTCGAATATCAAGTTCAAGCAGCCAGGCCCACACGTTTGACAAGGTCCTCTTGGCCATACCTCCTGCGGCTATACACACAATCTGGCAGCGGCCGGTCTGGTCATTCATGAAGGAGCAGTCGTTGCGTGGTGCCTGGTTCGAACCTTTGTACAAGATGGGTCTGCACTTCCGAACACGATTCTGGGAGAAGACCTCAGAGCCCTGTTTTGGCGGGCAAAGGTAAGTCTGCTAAAGTGTACCAAATACATGACATATCTGACTAGCTCTCTATAGTGCAACAGATCTTCGTTTCCGTTGGATTGTGTACCCTTCAGATCATATCGGCCACGACGGGTCGGGCGTCCTCTTGCTGTACTGCTGGATGTCTGACGCTCTCAAATGGGGTTCACTCAGTCGCCAAGAGCGGGTTCAGATATGCTTACACGATCTCGCGAGATTTTATAAAGACGATAAGGTTGACGTCCATGACCAGTTCCTGGAAGCGTTTGATGTTCTCTGGTCGAATGAATTTTGTGGTGGTGATGCCATGTTCCTCCCTGGTCAGTTTACTAGGTTCCACGAGGTGGCAAAGAGGCCGGAGCGTAATGTGCACTTTGCTGGCGAGCACTTGTCCAAGCACCACACTTGGATTTCTGGGGCTTTGGACTCGACACTCACTGCTGTCCGCCAAATGATTGGAGCCGACGTTCCGGCGCTTGGGAGGGAGCTCTTACATGCCCAAATCAAGGTTGAAGAGACCCTCACAGACACTGTGCCAAAGTCATTCGTGTCCAAGCACAGGAGGGAAACCACGGCTGTCTCGGCATTTCACTCTCGCTTCATTATACCGCTACATCTCAATGTGCAGTATGTTGAGGATAACTTTTCCAGTTTGGGAAAGGTACATATGCCATCCCAGATTTCGATCTAGGCGCACTCTTGCGATTTTGAGACAGTATCTTCGGCTACGCCAGCACTACCTTGAGTGGTCAGGTTCACGACGCGGATGACTTGGAAGTGAAAGAAATGATAATGGAAAGGAAAAAAGGCGCTTTACTGTCTATTATTATATGGAGGTGATGCGGGTTACGCGCAGGTTATGCCACTCAATAGAAAGTCGTCAGATGGAAACTCATGACAGCTCAATCCTCGTGATAACAGGATCAGCCGCCTCCCACATCTCTCGTGTCATGTGCACTGTTCCCATCCGGTGGTTGCCACCCCGGCTTCTATCTATGCCCAAGCAGAAGACACGACGTGAAGGTAATGAGTCACCACCTGCATCACCCTCCAACATGTCAATATCTAGTATGTTTACAAGATCTATACCATCCCGTAAAAGCCAGGTAATCGTCGATCCGCAGAGATCCCATGGTAGTCCGATTCGAAGTAGAGGCCAGGGCCTATACGCGGAATAGTCCTCCGAATACTGGCTGCCACCCGAAGTTCTCAGCACCAGATATCGCCCGAAAGCTCGCCCCAGACGATACATCTTCTCTGGATCCCAGGAGATCACTTCAGAGCGCCTGGTATTGATTTCTGGATATAAATCTGAATCTGTTTCCGAGGCGATGATTTCAACGGAGAAGTGTGCCATTTCTGATGTAATAACAACGGTGGAAAGCTTCGGAAATAATTGAAGGGGAGCTAGCCTCTGACTGCACCTGTTGGTTTTGTGTGTGTCGTTCGCGCCGTTGATCAAGTTGCCAGCTAGTTCAATATCCAGCGAGGTATCCGCTTGATATTCGTAGATATCGTCCATCTTGCCCAAAACCAGAGATCCGGAAGTTTCCTGACGTGGATAAAGTCTGTGGACTTGCTGTAGCGAATGCCAGCCGGCCCACGACCAACTTGGAAATCCGTCTCGCACCTGGTCTTTTTGACCATCCCAAAGTAGTGCGTAATGAAAGTCTTTGGTAGGAAGGCCGCAAATGAAATGCACATCCATGTTGTTCGCCAAAATATTGAAGCATCCTGAAATTGCCGCTACTTTGTCTGATTCGAACGACAACTCACGGCCGCTATACGCCATCAGGATACTGTTATAATATCCAAAATTCCAGTCGGCGCTTTGCAACCAATCGGTACACAATATGAGTTGATACCCACTAGAACGTAGGTCCAGATTAGTTATATTTGCGTCATGGCCGTACTGTCCGGAATGCAACCTTTCGCACCATAGTCCAGCGCCGCACATGAAAGAGACATCGAAATCGTCAAATATGGCGACCCGCCTGGACAAAGCGCCTTCTTGATATGTCCATGACCTTGTTTGCCACTGAGATAAAAGCAGACGCCTACTCAATGCAGGTAATGACGTAATGTAGGACTTGTTGCTAATAGTCTCAATCCGCTGCTTTGCGCCCAAGTCACTTGTCATGTTTTCTGGCAAGAGCCCTGCGTTTGCGTCTGTCGAAGTTTCGCCGCTACCGTCAACTAGGGTAATTTGCGCATGGTTATATATGTAGCCCATAGCATTGATTTCCGCTGCCTTCTGCTGGACATCGTCTTGGTTAATGCAATATAGATCGACCCATAAGTACTTGATCGACAGCGTGGCGCAAATTCGTAGTGCATCCTCCACAATTTTGGGCATTTCAGATGGCAAAGAAACTACTCTTGTGCCAGAGCTGCTAATCTCTAGAGGTAGGTCAGATACAAGCTTAATGCGGGTCTCCTTGTTCATCCCCCAGACATAACTCAGCGCTGCATACTCGAGTCCTGCGATATTGCATTCTGAGATGGACCGACTCTGTACATCGATAACTCGTATCCTGTTGAGTCCAGCCGGAGAACTAGTTGTCGAGAAAAGCCCCTGTTCACAGGTATCTTTGTGTGTGTTCTGGCACGTTTGAAGCCACTGCGAAAGTAGCTCCAGGTTCCTCTCCATGGTCGTTACTGGAAAGCCATTTGCTAGAGGGCGCGCAGGGTCAACGGAGTCGGGAGACAACAGCTGGAATCCTTCTGGGAAGGGTGCGGCGAGAATCAATGGTGCCTTCTCAGGAGAACAATCTTGTGTGCCGCGCAATTGAAGTTTCATTTCCGTTGCCACAAGATCTCTGGTTCGGGGGTTTTCGTATTTCACCTCCTCCATATAGTCCTGCCGTATGGGATGAATCATGCATTGCACCTCGTCCTCAGCTATTCCTTGATCGTGCAAATCCTGCAAATAGCGACGAGGCGCATCAGCATTCTCGTAGAGGACATGCTTGACCAGACGGCAGAGCGGGCAATTGGCATTACACTTGATGTCCTTCAACGTGCCAAGCTTTTGAAAAGGGATCGGCTCTTTTGGTCCGTGTGGAAAATACCGAGGGCCTGTGAATAGGCGGTACAAATCGACTTCTGCGCAGATCTGGCATAGCTGATCGGGCTCGACCATCTTGATCACTAGCGGTAAATTCAATACACGGCTTTGCGATGTGTCACGCAGTTGTTTACTTCTAACGTTGCTGACTCGGATGATAGAGGGTGCGGGGGAACCCACCAAAGCGGAACCCCAAAGCGGGGGTCAATTGAGGCTTGAGCAGCAAGAATGGATTAGATACACATTCGCCCTATTCTTATACGCAGCTCTCACAATTCACATTCCACTCGAACGGAACTAGAAAAACAGCTGTCTTCAAGCTCCATGCACTGTAAATACTGTATTTGCTACAGCTGTTGTGCACTCTATTCATAAGTACAATGTTGCAAAAGACGATGTCATATGTATGATGATGATCCCATTCCATTTTCGCTATGCTATGATTCTATAATAAAACAAATGTACATGATATATTCCCCATTGCCATATTCAAGCAATTTAGTGGAAGGCGATGCCCTCGGCCTTTTCGTGGCAGTAGGGAACACTGGGAGTAGACCACTTGGGGGTGCTGGCGGCGTCGCTCAGCTTGACGACGGGGTTGAGGATGCTGAGCCTCTTGCCGCCGTCGTAGGCGCTCTGTTCAAACGACTGGAACCAGCCGCTGCCCTCCTCGAGCTTGTCGCCGAGGACGCGCTTCCAGCCGTTCCACACGGTCAGGAGCAGGTCCAGCACGTGGTGCGAACCGCGCATCTCCTCCCACTGGAAGCGCTCGGCGCACTCGGCCACGGTCTCGGGCGAGTACAGGCCGACCTCCTCCTTGAGGGCAAAGGTGTTGACGGCCGTCAGCGAGGCGTGCACCGAGTAGCTGCCGCCCTTGGTGGCG